>JALBCR010000518.1:0-65000 GCA_030710515.1 Abscondita cerata | reverse complement strand
AGGTTTTCCTTTAGCAGTCAACTGTTTTGATTGCTGCTTAGTTTCTGGGTATAGTGGTGAATCCACGTCTCATTCACTGTAACAAATCGTCGCAAAAAATCTACTGTATTCCGTTTAAACAAGTCCAAACACTCTTCCGAAACAGTTTTGCGGGTCAGCTTTTCTCTAGTGTGAATAGTCGCGGCACAAATCGCGCGGATAACTTTCTCATTCCTAAATCTTCGCTTGAGGTAATAAAAAATATTGGGACTAACACACTACTTTTGGGGACACCAATAGTAACGTATTATACACGTCACCTAGTCCTTGGTGGGTAGATTATCATACGTTTCTTGACAGAAACTGCAAAAACTATTCATTTTATTAAATTTCTTATTTTCTGCATTGAATGCTGTTTATATTTAATTTTTCCCAAAAAAAAAGTGAGACTGTAGTTTTTAGATTAATGTCATTTTGAATACGTATATATTGTAATAGATTGTTAAGATGCTTTTTTTTCTTGACCTTACCATCAATAGTATTAGTCACGAAATATTAAATTGTGTTATTTTTTATTAAATAAATCTTTTAATTTTGTTTAAGAATTGAAATATTATTTTATATAGTGCAACTTTCTCGGTTTTGAGTATATCAGGTAATCAAATTGGTAGGGAAATACCATTTTCTATTAACAATTTAAAAAGTTGATTAATTAACGGGTTGTATATTTAACAATTGAACAATATATGACAAAGGTTGACAACTGCTCCACAGTCACAAAAGGGATTGTCTGTGATTCCAATTTTATGTAAATGAGAAGGAAATCTTCCATGATTTAGTTTTAACCGACTAAGGGTTGATATAAAATACCGACTAAAGGTATGATTTTTATTGTACCAATGATGAACTGGTATATGTGGATGTATTTTATAATAAAATGTTTTTGAACTTTTACCATATTCTTGCCATCTACGTTCCCACATAATACGACATTAATTCTTAATATACGAGAAAACATCCCCAAGCAAAAGGTTATTGTTATGTTCCCAGTTGTTAGTTTGATCTTTAGCTATATTGTCTGCTATAAGGTTACCTTTAATATTGCTATGAGATTTAACCCATAGAAGGCATATACTAATGTTTTGTCTAATGCTAATATAAAGATATTCTATAATCTCACAAATAATAGGATTTGAGAATTTACTACTATCTCGAAAGTTTTTGATGCTTTTAAGCACCGATTGGGAATCTGAACAAATAACTACATTTTTTAATACAATTATCTAAGGTCCACTTAATTGCATACAGGATAGCCGCTGCTTAAGCTGAAAAGATACTTGATAAGGAGTTAAGCGTAAATGAGTACTTATAATCAATTAAAGGTATATATACTGCACTTTTATCTAAATATGGAGTTTTGGAACCATCAGTATATATAAATACTGTATTTACAGAAAATTCAGATTTTATTTCTTTAAAAAGCAGGTTAGCGTTTGTAGATCGATAGTAATCCGGTATAATAATACGAGGTTTGATAAATAATACTTCATATTGTAGGTTAAATATCGACGCCAGAGGCGGCCAATTTTTTTGATCCAGTACACCTCTGTTAGATTTTTGACGAATATGTTGTAAATATAAGTATTTTTATATTTCTGTTTTAAGAAGAACTTACATGCTAAAAGGAGTCTTCTATTCCATAGTGGTGGTTCTAAACTTTCAACAAGACAGGCTTCATAACGTCTAATGCAATTTTGATTGCTTTAAATTGTACCCTATCTATTTTTTCAAGATGTGTATTACTAGCCGATCCATACAAGGTACAGCCATAATCTATAATGCTCCTTATGTAAGCTTTGTAAAAGAGAAGAGCAATTTCTTGGTTTGCACCCCAAGAGAACTTATACACTTGTTTAAGTAAATTGATACCTCTTTCGGATTTATTGATAATATGTGTTATATGTTATCTCCATAGTAACTTTGAGTCTAAAACTATACCTAGATATTTAACACTTTGTGGCACACGGAATGTAGTTTTATCTAACATAATAACACGTTGTATAGGTATTCTTTTACGAGTAAAAAACATCACAGCCGATTTTGTTGTCGAGATTGTAAACCTATTTTGAATGCACCACAATTGAGTGCACTAGCTACACAGTTAAGTGAGACAATACTCTTTGATAATCTAATTTGGTTGAGTATATAACAAAATCATCTGCATATTGGATACAAGTTGTATCTGATTTTATTAGTTTATGCAGATCTGCGGTGCTAGTTGCAAATCTGTAACCAAGTGAACTGTAGCATCCAATGAACCAAATCCGGGTTTAAAACCATATTGATTAAAGGGTAATATATTATTTTTAGTTATCCAATATTCTAACTTGAACTTAATCAACCCCTCAAAAGTTTTGGTTACACATAATGATAGTGATATCGGTCGGTAACTGCTAACTAATTTACGATCTTTACCAATTTTATGGATTAATATAACAAAGCTGTATTTAAACCTTTGTGGAATACAAGAAGATGTCCACATATTGTTAAAAATACTAAACAAAAAATTTTTCGCTAAGGGGCCTAAGTGTGACAACATTGGATAAGAAATGTGCGAGGTTACTTAAGATTTCTTCAGCTAAGTTATCGTTAATGTTAGCATGTTTTGATTGGTTTCTGTTAATGATATTAATTTGTTTCCACATGCTGCCAATTGCAACATTTTTATTTATTATTACAATATTTGATCCATTGTTGCCTAGCTTTCATTTTAAACACCCGTTTACATTCGGCCATAATTTTCTTGACGTTAATAAAATTGACTTCATTTGTTTGTTTTTTAAATTTTTAGTTAAGATGAGACTCTAAATTTTTATACAAATCATATAAATTTAATTTCAAACTTTTATCTCGCTCTTATCTCAGGTTTGATTCGGTTTTAAATTGAAATTTATTTATCCATGGCACATATTAAATACAAAACACATAACAAAAATATTTTTATAAAACCCTACTTTTACTAGCAAGTATTTAACATAAATCTACTGAATAATTTTATTTATATTTAACGCAAAACATTAATCCATCTACAAAAATTTATAAGATTAACCTGTAGCATTTGACGAAATTCTGTTCAATTCCGCACATTGCTTCCGTCAGACACATGAACTGCTTTTCTTCCCTCGGTGTTAATAACATGTTCTCCATTCTTTCTATCCAGTTTCTTAATGGTTGATAACAATTTTATCACAACGCAGGCTAATAACAAACACAAGTTTTCGGAGATTTACTTTTATGTTACTTTTTACACGTTCATTCGGAAATTAATAATGTCTTTCATTTTTAACCGTTAATTTCGCTCGACCGATTTTAATTATTACATGTTCACTACATTTTTGTATTTCAATGTTCAATCACTTTTCGTTTAGTTTCCACATATTAATCTTTTAACATTCGGTCATTGTCTCTTTAATTTAATTTGATGTTAACTCTTCTATCTTTCAACACCAAATTTTCGCGCTTTTTGATTTTAACATCTTTACACTTGTACATCTTAACACCGAATGTGTTTACGCCTCAATAATAACTCTCCTCTCTGTCTTCCTGTTTCCATTTTGTCCTTCAAAAATGTTTACACACGAAATCACTGAGTTTGTTTTCCAGGTATCGCTGTTATCTTACTTCGCGGTGCCTGTATGTCGGTAATAATATACCCAATACGTGATATTTTGTTCAATTCAACCGCACGTTTCACATAAACAGTTCTTTTTATTTAGACTGCAGATAATTTTATTTTAACGTTTACAACTAACAAACAAATTCTATTCACTACTTAATTTAATTAAATGAAAAGGCTTTGTCTACAAAAATGAAAATAATTCTTTTTCTTAATTGAAATTAGATTAGTTCTAGAAATTCGTATCTTAATTTTATTGCATTATCAATGATTGATTTGAATAAACACTTACTATAAATTTTTGTATGTTGATAAAATTTCCCACAATAAAACTTTTCCAGTACAATATGAAAAGCTCTATGTGAGGGAGTTATAATTTTTAGCGATTGTAAAGAAAGTTATTGTTGAAAATTTTCTCGCTAATATTTTACTAGTGTCAATTGGGAATTTTTAATTAGATGATTTATTAAAAGCCATCATATATTTATTTCCTTAAAGTTTATTACATTTATTCGCTTTTCGGAGGCTAATACTAGATATAGCGTGGGAATAGGCTCTCCACCCCGACGTTTCTCTAACAGATTCATTAAGGTCGTGTAACAGTTAAGCTACCTAAGAGTGAGAACCTCATAATAATAATAATAATAATCTATTTATTTCCATACAATTTGAAAATCAAATGGATTTGGTTCAGATGCTTCTAATTAGCTACCTGATCTTCCACCAAAACCATTAACAAAATAAGCAATTGTAACATGATTTGTTCCATCAATATATATATAATATAACCAATTACGACAATATAATATAAAACTAATTAAAGATAATATAATTGTAAAATATAAAAAAATTCTAGTTTCTTCTTGTTTTTTTAATAAAATAAGTTTCTTTTTTTTATACGAGGATATATTGAAAAATTCTTAGCCTACTATAGAACGAAACAAAATTTCAATGTCAAAATATTTTATTACTCAACATATTCTCCTCTTAATTGGATACATTTATTACAGCGAACCTGCAACGTCTCTAGACCTTTCAAAAAAAATTTTTCTTCTTGCTCTGCAAACCAGACCTCCACAGCTTCTATTACCTCCTTGTTGGAAGAAAATGTACGACCTTTTAAACTTTTTTTCAGTTGAGGAAAAAGGTGATAGTAGGACGGAGCCAAATCGGGTGAATAAGGGGGTGTTCTAGTAATTCAAACCCTAAATCACGAATTTTTTGCATGGCAACATAAGATTTGTGTGCAGGGGCGTTGTCCTGCAAAAACAAAACACCTTTGGATAGCTTTCCGCGTCTTTTCTGTTTAATATTTTCCCGTAGAGTGGTCAGTAATGTCGAATAGTAATCTCCAGTTATTGTTTTACCCTTATCCAAAAAATCAATCATGATTACTCCATGGCAATCCCAAAAAACTGAAGCAAGAACTTTTCCAGCAGATTTTTGGACACGAAACTTCTTAGGTCTTGGAGAACCAGAGTGTCGCCATTCCATCGATTGTTGCTTTGTTTCTGGATCGTAGAAATGTACCCAAGTCTCATCCATAGTAACAATTTGGTTTAACAAGTCTACATCGTTTTCAAATTGAGCACAGATCGAACGCGATGCTTCTACCCTTGCACGCTTTTGGTCAACATTCAAACATTTGGGGATCCATTTTGCAGCAATTTTTCTCATGTCCAAATTGACGTGAACCATATGATGAACGCGTTCGTATGAAATATTCAGTGCTTCAGATATCCGTTTTAGCCCAATTCGACGGTTTGATATAATCATGTCATGAACTGCATCGATATTTTCGGTGACTGACACAAAAACTGGCCTTCCCGATCGGTCATCATCTTCAATGGAAAATTTACCTCTTTTGAAGCTTGCATTCCAATTTTTGACGGTCGCATACGAAGGACATTGATCACCAAGGGTATTAAGCATATCTTCGTAAATCTGCTTACCTCTTAACCCTTTTAAATACAGGTACTTGATGATGGCTCGATACTCCAATTTTTCGATTTTCACAATTTCGGTGGACATCTTTTTTCATTTAGTTTTGCGTGACTCTGGTTTACTTTTTTGACGTCAAACTTTACACTGACACTTCTAATAAGTTATTGTTCGTTGCTATGGTAACGCAATATTTTGTTTATGCCAGGAACTGGTCTAGGCTAACTAGATATCAATACATCCTCGTATGTAAGTCAGTATTAGTTACTTACTGGTTATTATACAAAGCTAGAGGTTTTCTTATAAATAGAATCGGAAGAACTTCTTCAGGTGCTTAAATTACAGTTATATATTACTATTGCTTACTGGCCAACACGTAAGGCTAACAAGGCGTTTAAACTGCCATCAACGTTCTAACAAAACCATGATGAAACAAATGGAAAATAATTGGTGCTTATTGATTAGTGCTTTATTGTTTGATTTCTGTAAGCCTGCAGCAGTTCTTGCACGGTAATTACATAGCCTTTCGTTCCAAAACGGATGAAGCTTTGCCTTAAAGTGTGCTCATATTTCCTAGAAAATAACACAAAATAAAAATATTATTGAATTGTTGGTTGCGGGTCACAAGACGGTTTAGAAATCAAAACTCACTCTGAAATCAAAAGACAATAATGTGTAGCCAATGAATGGTCGCGTTTATAGGTATGTCCGTTGGCATCACTACGGTGACTAATTTAAAAGACCTCTTTGAGCGAGTACGGAATTAAATAAGATGATTCAAACCGTTTGATACGTTTCCAAATTATTGTTATCTGATTGCATAACTACTGTAAACAGACGTTGGTGGTTTTGCAACACCTTCTGTAACTATACGAAAGCTTGTGAATGATAGAATAGGTATTTATCACTATGTAGTACCGGTTTTTTCAGTTAATCTACATCAACACTTGTTTTTTACTGTTGCAATTGATGCGTTTGATACATACAATCAAAAACAGTAATCACCGTGATGGTTTCTCGGTTTCATTTAGACTATTACAGCGCCAAACGAAATCGATTAAATCAGGTTTTTTTCACAGTGTCGAAAATATTTTTTCTCCTATTGTGAGAAGAACACTTACTCGTAACTTAACTATATCTATACCAAAAAGTTTGTTGTCAAAAATATCTGTCTACACCAGCGATGTCAAACATGCGGCCCGCGGGCCGCATGCGGCCCACTGAGCATTTTCCTGCGGCCCCGAATCAATTTTGAAAACAGCCATGTAATGCGGCCCGCGAGCCTGTTAAAAACCGAAAATAAAGTACTGTGATGATGAACTAAGATGCGCGCTCAACCTAAAAGCCTGGCTTGTTCCGGAAAGTTCTATCGCGCGAGAACACAGATGACGCTACCTGAACATTCTGGAAAGAACTGTCGAGAAATCACAATCCGTATATAAGCCAATACCGCTCGATTCAGTTCAGTTGTTCAGTCAGTTATGAGTCAGTTGCGATAGAATTGCGAGTTTAGTTGCGTACTTATTGTTACAACACGTAACAGTACTTATTGTTATTTATTTCGGGTAAAGTTTTTAACATGTCTGTTTCAAAACCAAGTGGAAGTAAGAGGAAACTTGGAGATGAGCATCGTATCTTTCAAGAAAAGTGGGAATTAGAGTTTTTTGCTGTGAAGTGAAAGACAAAATTATTTGCTTGATTTGTAACAGTACAGTCGGTGTCCCAAAATTATATAATATAAAACGTCACTATGATAGTCATAAAACTAAGTTTGACAAGTATACAGGCATGATTAGAAACGAAAAGTTAAAAGAGTTAAAATCACGGTTAAAAGATCAACAGCTTATGTTTACACGTCCAAAGCAAGAAAATGAATCTGCCGTTCAAGCGAGCTACGTACTGTCGGAGTTGATCGCAAAACACTCAAAACCATTTGTTGAAGGTGAATTTATAAAAGAGTGCCTTGTAAAGGCCGCGGAAATTGTAAGTCCCGGAGCGTGAAGGCTTTTCAAAATATATCCTTGTCCCGGAATACTGTCGCTGAAAGAGTTACCGAGTTGGCTGCCAATATAAGCGAACAGATAAAAACAAAATCAGACTCTTTCATTGCATTTTCTATTGCCTGTGACGAAAGTACAGATGTGTGTGGTGTGGCGCAACTCGCTGTTTTTCTTCGTGCTGTTGATAGAGATATCAACGTTTATGAAGAATTGATGGAATTAGTACCATTGCATGATACAACAACTGGGGAGGATATTTTCAATGCTGTTTATGGACTTCTGCAAAAGTACAATTTAGATTTGTCAAAACTGTATTCCGTTGCAACAGATGGAGCTCCTTCAATGACTGGAGTAAATAATGGCTTCATTAAAATATTACAAACAAATATCAGAGAAACGGGCAGTGACAAACCAGATTTTCATCATGTTCATTGCATAATCCACCAAGAAGTTTTATGCTCAAAAGTGATCAAGTTGGAAAGCGTTTTAAAGTCAGTGAAAAAATGATAAACTTCATAAGGTCACGTGGCTTGAATCAGCGACAGTTTTGTGCGTTTTACGTGATTTAGAAAGTGAGTACACTGGTTTACCTTATTATGCAGAAGTGCGATGGCTTTCGTGTTCTATGGTTCTCGATCGGTTTTGGAAACTCAAAGAAGAAATACGCCTTTTCATGGAAGTGAAAGAACAAGATGTCAGCTTATTATCCGACGTACCTTTTTACAAGATCTTTCATTTATGGTAGACATCACAAAACACTTGTCGGACTTAAATACGAAATTGCAAGGACCACGTCAAGTTATAACAGATATGCATGATCATGTTAAAGCTTTCAAGTGTAAGATGATGCTGTGGAAAAACCAGTTAGCGGTGGATAATCTGTCACATTTTCCGACTTGCAAGGCGTATCAGGAAAGTACAAGTGGCCCAATATCATACAAAATGTATACAGAGAAAATGGGAAGCCTTCTGTCAGAATTTGAAAAGCGTTTTCAGGATTTTAAGTCCCAAGAAAACAATTTTTCTTTATTTACTGGTCTTTTCACTATCGATATTGATAAAGTTCCCCCTCACTTGCAGATGGAAGTGATTGAGATTCAGTGTCAAACCCATTTAAAAGAAAAATTTGATAGTGTTGGTACATTCGAATTTTATAAGTACTTGCCTTTTCAATACCAAGAAATGAGAAAACTTGCCTGTAAAATCCTGTCAATGTTTGGAAGTACCTATAAGTGTGAACAATTATTTTCTTTGATGAAAGGAAACAAGTCTCCCGCAAGATCGCGATTGACGGACGCACACTTGGACGCAGTTTTAAAAGTTATTTCCGCCGATAAATTCACGCCACAAATAGACAACTTAATTAAAGACAAAAGATGTCAAATATCTGGCAAAAGAAGTTAATGTTTGTAAGTTTTGTAATGTCCTTTTATTGGAAATTTAATAAATATACTTCTAACATAATAGTACTTTTTTTCGTTAAGATTTTCAGTAGTTTGTCTTCTTTAAGATTAGGTTTTGCGGCCCACCTAGTCTATGGTCTTCATGCTTTTGGCCCACCAGTGACTTTGAGTTTGACATGGCTGGTCTACACCAAGACTACTTTTATATTCTGATAAAACTTGGTATATTCACGTATTTAGTGGTTAGTGCTAAAAGTTTAAAACGAGTTATAATTGTTTATTCAAAATGATTGAAATTATTTACAGTGTGAACAACTTGAAAGCGAAACGTTTTCATAAAACTTATATTTGTTGTCCAATTTTGACTAACTTTTTTTTTAAATTCTAGAGCGTTATTAGTTTCTTACTAATTTCTTTTCTCTCAATTGATTAAACCGAACTGTCATTGTCGATTTTGAGCACAACAATCTCTCAATCAAAAATGTATCACTTTCTTTTCTTAATACACAAATAGTTATTTTAAGTTAATCCCGAATTGAAATGTTTAAAGTAAACATATTTCATAGATTTGGGAATTTGTGTAAAAATTAACTTAAAGAGAATTTTTAACACAAACCTGCAAAGGTCGTTATTTGATCAGCGGGTAGAAATACGCTTCCAATATCGTGTCCGAGAAAAGTACCCGAGAAAGTCGCGTGCTTCCGAAACGCAAATGCAACCAAATGTAGTAAATCAAATGATTGATTCCATGTAATATTATTTTGAATTGTTTAAACTCTGAAAATAGTAAATAGAATAACTAATTTGTATTACAGTTTGCCTTTCCCGTGCCACTTGTGAAAAACAGAAATTCTTGAACTTGCTTCAACCACTAAAACATGTTTAAATAGAGGTTTACTCATTTTTCTGTCCCGTGTGGAATGTATCAATCACGCGCCTTGCTGGCAGCTTGTGACGATTAGTAGGAAATACTTGAGAAAGCGGATCCATTGTTTCAAAATTGATAATAAATGTTAAGAAACAGAATTGTCCCAATTATTATAGAATAGACTGCACTTTAACAGAGGTAACCATCTAACTAGCAGAAAACTGCTTCTATTACACCTCCCAAAAATCTGCAAAGGCCAAATTTTTTTGTTAGAATTTAGTCATTATTATTTTATTAACAATTTTAATTTTGTTGTTAATTGTAAAAATAGAAACACTTTAACCATTTTTTTTATTTCCAGTTTCAAAGAACCTAGAAACAAACTTTTGCGACTGAAAAAACGAGGTTTATAAGTATTCACAAAATTTTTGAAATCTTTGATAAGTTTGAAATAGATTACTAATAAAATTCTTCTACGTTGTCAAGAATTATTACCTGTATATTTAAAATTACATGAATTAAATTAAAGTATTTCTAACAACTGTGCAGAATGTGTAGGCAAAATTATTTCTCACGGATTTACTGGGCACGCGTTTAACAAAAAGTGTTTGAAATATTTCGAACGTTTAGGAATTGTTTTAACTAATTGTAGGAATGTCATTGTTAACTATAACCTCCTTAAATGTTGTTATTGTTTCTTTATTTTTTTCATGTTCTATTATGAAATATTGAAATTCATCTACAACAATATGAATTCTATGGAAAAACTGTTCTTACTATGATCGTAGGAAAAGGATAGTGTACAACGCGTAAAAGAATTCCAATGCAAATTGGCCACTTTTTCCATTTGTTGCACAATATAATATTTCTTACTTTACGTATAAAATGCGATTGCAGTAGTGAATGTCGGTAAATCCGATATTTGGTAAACAAGAATTGACCAAACAATAAAAAAAAATTTTCATAATTTATTTTAATTTATCTCAAATATTTTATTCTTCTAAAAATGTTTTTGCCATCATTTACTTAAAATATTTTTCTGATGTAGTATGGAGGTGCAATTAGTTGTATTATATTTCGAAAGAAAAGAGAACGAATAAATTCAATACACAAATAAGATGTTACAAGATGTTAAGTCTATTTGAAAATTCAATGAATTATAAATCTATTCAATTTTAAAATTGCATAAATGCATATAGTATGTATAATTGAACAGATATGTCTATAAATATCTACTTTTCAAGCAAGCACATTACAAAATATATCATTTAAATTTCCGGTTCTAAAGTAACTTTCTGGTACTTTAGAAAGACAAAACGTCGGCGATCTTTGTTAAATTTTAGAAAATTCAATAGCTTGATCTTGCTCCGACTTAATTATACGTTCAACATCTACACAGATGACAATTTACTTCTCCAATTTCTATGTGAGTTTCCGTTCTTTCCCCGGATCTCGTGTTCCTCAATATCGTTAATGGGAATGTCAATTTAAACTTATTTTACGTTGAATTTAGCACTATTAGTAAGAAATTGGTTAAAATTGTTTACAATATTTATCATCCGAAAATATATGTACGCAATTATTATTAACCCAATTTATAACAACAGCTATTAAACATTAAATTGTATGTTGTGGGCCACAAATTTAACTTGTGTTTGACTATAACTATATATAAACTATACCAAGTTTACCCCATTTACAAAGTACAAATACGTCTGTTAATCAAACCTACTCCATTATAATTTGGGGGAATTTTGAACAAACTATATACGATAAAAACTAAAACATGTACACTTAATCAACAGATTATTAATAAAGACCTTTCGAAATGTAAATTATATGACCAAAGATTCGACCAAATCGGAAGTAACACCATTAATAATCTCTCCATGTATTGTACGTTCCCTATCGCATTACATAACTATTCCATTACCGGTCTGCTTTAACATCCACGAATTTGATTGAGGTTGCTTATTTGCTATTGCTTCATCAAATACGATCGATTATTTCTTAACGTCTCAATAAATTTGAGTAAGTTGCAAAACTTTGTGCTTGTCAAAACCATAAAATGTATGCTATATTGAACATACATTGTCGCTCATGTTTTTTCGTTTATACTCGAATAAAACACATTTTACAAAAACAAACTTTTATCGTCTATATATGTTATGTACGTTTCTTTTATAAGTCAGTTGGCTGGTTTTTGTGTTTATTTTTATTTTGAGTTTCATTAATTTATTACTGCCTTTATATTCGATGGCTTTTTTATATGCAAATTTGCTTTTAAACTTTTCAACATTTGCGCATTTAAAATAAAACGAGATATCTGCATGCATTAACTACTAGTATTTCAAAATTACATAAACAGAAGTAATGGATTTTCAAATTTAAAAAAATGTTTCATTGTTCACTTGGCTCTAAAATTCAATAACAGGTAAATTCAAAAACATTCCCCATAACCCACCAACACCTAACCTAAATTTCTAATTTATTTTAGAATCAATTGCCCGAGATCTAATTTTGACCAAATTCTAAGACATTAGAAGGCCAAAAAGACCGTTCTTACGGTCGATATTCAGTCACTAAATAAGCGAGATAGTACGTGATTAGTTGAAAAATCAAATTTGACAGAAGAAATTGTTTCAGTTTGTCGCCGTATACAAATTTATTATAGAAATATTTTTATCGTTTTGGCGTACTTACCTGTAGCTTATATCGGAGAGTGGGTCGTGGACAATTATTAAAGATGGGGCAGTTACAAAAAAGTGCCTTCGAGACGAGGGCGTTACCCTATGAGTTGTAGTAATTAATCTCAAGCAGTAGGGACAAAAGAACAAACTGTCAACGAAAGAAACGTATAATTTACAGGGCTTCCCTTGTGTCGTAGATAATAACAATATGAATAACAAATAGAAAATGTAAATAATGCAGATCGTATCACAGATAAATAGACTAATAATATGATGCGGCAATGGCCGACTACATAATCCAGACTTTGATAATAGATTTACTTGTAGTTTGAACGCGAATTTAGTATTACATGTATCACAATTACTTCCTTAATTATGGTTAAATAACCAATTTAACATTTACTTTAATAATGTATTTCAAGCGCAAACAAACGCGTAATCAATTTGTGGGAGATCCCTCGAGCACATACATGCAATTATAAACATGGAAGTTCTCAATCACAATCGCGTGTAAAAAATGTCTTATAAATAGATTACGTGCTATTGATGAACAAAGAGCAAAACTGGTGACAAAGAGTATCAAGGTCGAAAATCGCCTGCTTATCAATAATAAGGACCAGCCCCGGTATAGTATTCGTCTAACTACGACAATTTCAGTCTTAGGAATATAATATAACATCCAAATGGTATCGCCAGCAGGATGAATAATTGAAGTAAATTTCGTTTATAAGCTAATTTCGCCTCCAAGTAGTAGATTTAACTATTCCCCAGGTGGTAGGTTTAAAAAAGGTTGACAAAATGGAGTTTGCTTTTGAACTTACGGCGTTCAGTAACGTGCAAAAGTGAAACTAAAAAAATGCAGCATTAAGTCACAATAAAACTCGTCACTTCTACAAGTAATTAAACAATTCGATGATTTTGTTTTTGTTTTACCGCAAAGAACGCGTACTGAAATGAGTCCACAGGAAACCCAATGAAGCCAACACACAACTCGATTATTTACTCAACATGTTGATGTAACCGTCTACTAAATTTCATCTAAGTTAAGTTGCCAAGAGACAGAACGGAGCAAAAACTAATTTATTAGACAAAATTCACAAAGAACAAAGAAACCATCACAAATCAAATAATTAAATTTATTTTGTAACTTGCTGAAAATTTTTATTTCTAATTTTTTCCTATTTCTTAATTTCTGTTTACTTTTTTTTTAAGGCTCTTTCTTAGGCAATACAGTAATGTTTTTGTTTTGTATCTTTGTTCTACAAATGACACACTGAACAACATACAGTATAACTGTTTACTTCAAACAAAACGTCTTGTTTCTCTCTCATAAATTTTTTCCAGTTATTACATTTTAGGGTGGATGGTTAGGTTTGTTTGAAGATGATTGCTTTAGACGACACCTTCTTTTATTGTGCCACATACTTTTTTTCTCTCTAACTTTATTCTTTTCTGGCTCTTATTTTTTACTTCTAACTTACTTACACCTTTTTCGTTTTTTTTTATTTCTTTCGCTTCTTACACAAATTATTTGAACTTTAATTCTAAGCTCAAACTAGAAAATGTTTCTACGAAATTCTACTTGCGATTTTCTTCTCTTTGATTTGTTCTATGTCTTCCTTATTTCCCTTCTGCTCTTGCTTACTGGGGCTGCAGTTATTAGAGTTACTTATCACTGAAGTGTACTTCCACTCTAACGACAATTGGTCAAATTCTATTTTATTTGATACCTTCTGTTTTTTTGGAAATCTTCAGCTTCGAAATTGATGTTTTTTTTTGAGTTATGCTGTTGGTAATACGGATGCGCAACAGTAAATAATTTGCTTTCTGGGTGGCTAGTAGTATTGCTTCGTTTTTTTCATCGCTTAGAATTACATCGTAACGTTTCTGACTGACCGTCGCGTCACGTTACAGGTAAAAAAACAGAAAATTTTACCATTCTGAGGGAATATGGCGAGTGATGAATAGTAAGCTATTGCGTTATATTATTTTGTTATTTGTTTAGAAAAAAGAAAGAACAGTTTGTAGGTTTTGGGCGCATCCAATCAATCAGAAAAAAAACTCATAAGCTTGTTGAACAAACTACATAAGGAACAAAAGAAGTTCTCTAATTTTACGAGAATGAGCATGAACAATTTTGACTATTTATTAGAGTTGATCAGTGACAAACTTAAGAGACAAGATACAAGCGACGAGACATAATTCCGGACACCTTCATTCTTTTGCTTCAAGCACTTTCCGATCGCTTGAGAGAACTGTCGTAAGCGGTGTGCGGCTGCTCCATCACAATGTCTTCTTTTTATTGCTATCTGTATTGCTCTCCATATTTCTCAAAAGTCAGATATTTTTTTTCTTTTCTCTGATTCTACTTACTTGATCTTCTTATGTTACCTTTTTCTTACTTCATATCTTACTTCTAATTATTTAAGTCCTTTGTCGTTTGTGTAAAGACGTAGTACGAATTTTTTTACATCGGAAGACACAGATTGTCGCCAACTGTACCATTATGAACTGATGTTCACATTCCATAATTTTAGTAAGTTTAAATTAGTTGGTCTTGTGGGATAACCACAATTCACCAATCTCCTACGATGAAACGTGTTTTCTTATCAATGCTAATCCGTAACTTAAATTTTGTTTAGGTTTAGTCTTAGGGAAGGTTTAATTTTTTGGCTTTTGGCTTCTTTTAGGTTTGGGTCTCACTTGCTGTTAGGACTACAGAGTCCTTGAAGTTAACCTAAAATTCATTATTTTTTTTATCTTTCTTCATCTCACTGTCGAGTCCTTTAACCTCGAAAGAGTGTTAAAGATCGTCAAACTTTATCCTACATCAATTAAACAAGACAAAAAGAGCAAACCCTTCAAAGTTTTTAGCTTCCGCAATCAATAACCCGACTTACCTTTTAAGGTATTCAATTACATTAAATTGTCGAAGAAACATACGTAGGTTTTTATTACTTTAAGGAGCTTCACATTTCGTTTACATCAGTAATTGCGATTCTTTTTCTTTGTTTGAGAAGTTCTACTGTAACTCCAACAACAACACATCAGTTGCAAATGAACACCGCAGTCATCTTCTTCAAACAATTGCACGTTTCCGATTTCTTCTACTGCACCTTCCATTTGGTATTTTTGTTTATCAAATAGGGTTTCAATTTTCTTAGCAAAGAAAGATACTATTAGAAATCGTTTTTAAATGTGGTTTATGCTTTTCTGGTACACTTTTTAGAACTTTGTGAGCTGAAGTCTGTTGAATTCCTTTATTTTGGTTATATTGGAGTATATCGCATCTAAGAGCTGTTCCATATCATAGAGGTCCCACCTTCTACCTAAACGTTTAACTTTGCCCACCTGATTACAGCATTTTATTGTGGCCCTCGGTTAGATACAACAACCTTTTTCTAAATTCTTTCATGCTTTTTCCAATATTCGGTCCACTGGAAGAACACTACATCCAGAAAAATTAGATAGTGAAAGATATTTTTGGGCACTGATTATGGTGTTTTATTGGGTAACCTGTAGGCTAGCGTAATACACATTCTTATTTTGCCCTGCACAGAATGGAAAAAGAAAGACAGACTCTGAGGCACTCGTTTAAGCAAAAGTTGTAAATACGTAGGCAGTCAACATTTTGCTCTTTCATCTCCTTGTTTTAGCTTTTAAAAATCATGCAAGCTCTATGTCTCAAAATCTGGTAAAGAGAAATTAATATATTCCCAACGTAGGAAGAAATTCCAATCTGCGACAGTCTCTGCCCCTTGTTTGGAGCGAAACTCATAAATACGTAGAGCAGTTAGCGTTTTGCTTTTCAGTTCCTTGTTTTTGCTTCACTTCCTTTTTTAAATTAATGCAAACTCTATGCCTCAAAATCTGGTGAAGAAAAAATCAATATTATATTTCTAACGTTAGGAAGAAATTTCAATCTACGACAGTCTTTAGATTCGAATACAGACGACAATAGTTCACCAACAGGCAGCGAAAGCCTAAACTAATTTCAGAATCCTTTGAATGTAGACCATGGTGTTTTAGAAACTGTGGTGTTGTACATCCTTGATAATTGTTTGTATTTAGATTAGACTGTAAATATTTTTTTCTTCAAGTTCCATTAACTGCATATTATTGAACTACTGACAGGCGCTAAAATAAACATTAAAAGCAACAGTTTTTTTGTTTTCACAACTATTTAGGTTGGTACCTCGGTTTTGTTATTATTATGAAGGTGAGTGTGAAGAACCATCCTAGTTTGACAAGAATAAAAAGTCACTATAAAACTCGAGAATATGGAAAATTTGAGAATAACACTTGAAAAGTAAAGTAATCTACTGTTGTTTGCACTTTTACTGTAGTAGCTTTAAAGATACTCGGATTGCATTTTTTTGCAGACAGATTCTTGGAGGCAGTTTTTTATTCCCTGGTTAAAGTTAATTTTGTGGTAATTTCCATAGACACAAATAAGATTTTGAACCCACCACGTCGTTACCGCATGATTACACTCATCCAACAATATCTTCTTAATTAAAGCCCTTAGTTTATATTTAATTATTTACATATTTTTTAAATTTTATTCATATTGTTACTGCATTGCTTTTCTGTATTATTTATACTTTTTATTTACACAATAACCGCCAGTATTTGAGTCCCTGGTTAAGGTCAATTTTTGGTTAATTTTTAAGAAGACAATTGTAACAGCAATTATTACCATGAGCGTAAAGCCAAAATTTAAGTTAATCAATGACTGAATTATAGCTCGTAACTATAGCTACTTTTAACACTACCCCTAACAATTGTTTATTTCATTTATAAAACATTCAAAACCTGTTCAATTGTTCCAAGTTTGCCGTATAATCAAAATTTTACCAAAACTCATAAGTATTGCGGCATCTAGTATTGCCTCGTGCCATCGTAACACGACCGAAAATTAATTTACATTAAACCAACTTTGTCGACAGATGTGCAAGCAGTTACATCAGTAGGTTCTTCGATTATTATAGGAAATTGATTGTGACTCTCTGAACTATCTTCGTATGTTGAGAACGTTGGTGTTGAATTGACAAGGTTGTTGTAAATGTGTTTTCTTACTGTCAGCACATTAGTGCTACAAAATTACCGAGGTTTGATTTTTTGTGTTTACATTTTTTATGATTCTTTGGAAGTTATATTTAGAAGGTAAACAAAATTTTGTTATTGCGGGTGTATCTTCTTGCTTCATGTTTGTGATTGATTATTGGAGATGGGCGGAACCTCAGTCTATCTGCTGCTAGTGTTTCAGCTCTTAATGTCTGTCAATCATGGAACAAATTGTGTTGTAAAACGAGAGCCATCTTTTACGTTTATACGATTTGCCCAGCTGGATCGAGTCAGACTCTCCTAGAGGAGCAAGTGCTTCGCGGTTTCTGATATCCCGATACAAAGGGCAACCGTCCTAAAAGTGGAACCAAGTTTCACTTCTTATTCTGTACATACAACAAGCCTAAGCGCTAGACCCTGTGTAAGTAACCATTAAAAATGTCCCGTCAACACGCACCCTACATCTTAAAACGGCCAACTTAGCACATTCTAGTCGTTAGGACACATTAGGGATTAATCTCTACCTCAGTCGCCTCTTAGTACCGTTAGTCCATCTCCTCTGCCATACCTCGTTAAGCCTGCCATGCAGGACGCGTTTACGATCAAGCTTCAGCTGGTGTTTATCGGCTACACTCAACAGGTCAAAATCAGTCAGTCGTTTGATTATAAACTTCTCTCCGCGAAGCTGCCTGTAGTGCGTTAATTGAGACTATTTTGCATACTGCCATTGTCCTGTACATAGCCACCCTTCATGTTCTATTAAATAGAGCAACAAATGTGCTGCGCCGTAGCGTTGCGTACCAGACGCTGGTGGCACAGTTACGGTACAGTTTGGTAGACGGCTTTGGTCAAAAAAGAAATAAAAACTGCCGATTTTGTTGATAGAGACCTCTTTTGTTTTTTATATTTTTATTCCGATTTGTCGTCTGGTAAGAATTCAACATTTGTCACAGTAACAAAATTTTTATGTAAGAAGTAAGAATTTTTATGACGACACGACGTAAAAGCCAAACAAATAATTGGTTTAATTTTAAAAAGAATTTCTATGACAATAATTAAACAATTGGTTTTAAATTTATCAAAATAATTTTGATGACCAGACAACAGTTCACTCAATGTTATATTCGTTTTATAAAATTTTAGTTTACTCTTCTCAAAACAAAACAAAAATAGCTTTGAGTGTAGGCAGGAGCTTTGCTCTACCACAATATACCATTAGTTTTCAATATTCAAGTGTAATAGGTGATAAAACGTAATAAAAATCTGTATTAGGTCGCTTTTCCAGCTGGTGTGTAAAAAATGCTCTCCACATTTTAATACCATTTGCAGTATCTTAGAAGAAAAATTCAAAATAATTTTAATATCATTTCCAATATCTTAGGAGAAAAGCTTAAAAATAATTTTTCTTAAGATATTGCAAATTGTATTAAAATGTGGAAAGCATATTTTTTTACCAGAAAGAAAAAAATCTCAATTTTGTAAAAAATCGAGTTACGATGTTACTATTTGCACCTGTCGATTTGAAAAAATTAAGTTAGATAGTGGCCAGAACAAAATAAATGCTTTGTATGGTTACGTAAAAAAATTGAGGTATTGAGGATTAAAGACACTTGCGTTTCCTTTAACTCGTTATTTTGTGCTAGTAGAGGTGACCATGTTATTTTCTCTTAACCGACTTCTAGTACTAATGAAGGTATTTATCGCTAATTATTTTCGACATCGGAAATAATCCTATTTTCTTTTAATTTACCTTGCTGCCGAAGCGTTGGTTTTGTCGGGAAGTCTGTAATTTTTCTTATATTTCGACTGGCTGCCGTTAGTAGTTGTGAGGCTAATATGTACGTTTCCTTTCTTTTTTTGTAGACGACGGTTTAGACTACTGTTTACTGTATTGTTTTAGCTACTGCTTAGACTATTTTTTTAGACAAATTCTTGCACAGGTGCTTATATTATTTTCTGGGCAAATTCTTACTTGTACGCCTAAACGGAATAATTATACGAACACCAATACACGAAATTCTCGACGGGGATCCTGTATATATAGTTTCGGTTACTATTTGCGTTCCGTTCAAAGACGTTAAATAGTTTTAAGCATTTGCACCCTATTATGCATATATAAGATTAATTGTGTTATTTACTGTGATAATTGTACTGTTATCTATCTTGTGTGTTTTGTCGTACAAAAAATCGCATATTTAAATATAATTACTGTTTTAGCGTTACAGCTGTTTTAATTATTAGATTTTATTGGCCTGTAACTTTGAAGTAAATGTTTTGCCAAGACGAATCAATCCACTATTGCACACGGTTTTGTCACCACACTATACAGGTTTATACTAATCTTCTGGGGCACCATACATAACACTTACATCACAATACAATATATGTGTGTAATGTATCATACGAATAAATAAATAAAATAAATTGGCCTGTTAGATTCTTATATGTCTACAACGATTAATTCAGTTTTGTATTCCAATAATTTTATTCTCTCAAACTGCAACGCCTCCGGTGTAGTTAGCTAGCCGTGCTGGGTACGAAATTGATGTCGACTTGTTCATATTTAGTTTATATTATTTTCCTTATCGAACAAATCAATAGTTAAATTAAATATTGACAATTACTACTGTAATACAAATAATTTTTAAATTACAATTTAATTCATGTGTAGAAAATCGCATATGCCGCAGTGTAGTTGTCACCTTGACATTGGCAAAAGTTATTTGCCACTTTTACAGCGATAATTTCACTAGTGGTTTTTTCACTTAGAATTTTTAATCAATTATTGCGATCTCCATTGATATTTAAAGTTGCCAATCTAACAGATAATTTAAATTAAAATTTATATGTATCCAAAATAAATAGTTTGACGTGTTCTAATTTTCGTATTCATTAAATTATGCTGCCGAATTACACTCGAGGTTTGTATTTTAGCGAGTAAATTTGTGATGTTTAAATTCAAATCTGTTTTCTTTAGCAAGTTTCAACCTAAAAACGCTCATTTGAAAGAATTTTTGACTTCGACCTCCTAGTACAGTAAATAGAGATACATTTTGACAATAATAATGGTAGGATACCGCCTGTGTCATGTAATTGTAAATAGTATAAAATATCTTATAGTCATGTTTTATACCAATAATGAATTGTGATTATATTGTTTATTAACATTTAGATGCAAAAAAAACGAGTTTTTTTTAATACTTTTTTCAGTTGAGTGAAAAATAATGAACCAACGTTAATTGTGTAAAAAAAGGTTTTAGAAGATAAAAATACAAATAAAATGAGCACTAACTCGACTCGATAGAATAATTATTTTCTAAGAAAAATTGGATAAAGTGAAATATTTGCATTTTTATTTAAAAATTCCTAGATCCGTTATTTTTTGGGATGTAGCGTAAATCGTTTGGGAAAGAGGTATTTATACGTACTTAATGTATGCAAAACCTTGCAGTTATCGGGTAATTAGTTTATGCATAATTGAGATTTAAATTTTTTAATGCAATATATTTAATCTCGGCTGAATGCTCGTTTAGTGGATGGATTGTCATTGGTAAAATAATATTTAACACTCGAAAAATGCATGCAAAGATTACTGAAATTGAATGAGAACATGCAAGCGGCGGTGTGGAGGCGTACCCGGCCGCTAGCGCCGTTTAAAGGGTGCAATTATAAGCACGTTGTTAGCGGCCGGGTAACCTCACCACTCCGTCGCTTGCTTATTTTCGGTCAATTTCAGTCAACTATGCATGTATTTTTTGCGTGTTAAATATCATTTTATCAAAAAATGAGAATATACGTTTTGTTCCTTTCCATTTCACTTTCAAAATTTTTTTTTATTTCTGACAATCCGACCACCAGATGAGCATTCAACCTAGTTTTGCAATATCCGTCAATTCGGGGTAACATCCAAAACGACTTAATCGATTTTATTGGGAGATATGTCAAATATGTCTGTTTGATTGTTTGTCAGGGATAGTTCTCGAAAAGAAGAATCGATTTTGACGAAAATTTTATTGACATGGTAGTGAGTAAATATGAAATTGTAAGTTTTGTCACTCTGATAAGTGTGTTTGGTCCGGTTTTCCAACATCATAAATACATTTTAATTCTGCTTGTTAGTATGTGTGTCTAGTTTATTGAAGTAACTTAGTTTAAAAACTTCTGAATAAAACTTTACTAAACTTTTAGCAGCAATTAGAGGGATCTTAAGAAGTAATGTAAACAATTTTATATTTTATACCTGAAATTTATTTGTTGGTCTGCTTAATTGTCTAGGTTAATATCTTCTTCTACTTTCGTTATCTATTCTTTGAATATAGGCCTCCTCTACTCTTTTCCAATTCTGCCGGTGTTGCGCTACACGATACTAATTAAAGCCAGCAGTCCTTTTCAAATCGTCAACCCATCTTGTCTGTGGTTGTCCTACACGCTCTGTTTCTGAGTACACGGCTTCCATCTCAGCAGTTTGTTACTCCAGTTGTTCTCATTTCTGGCGACATGACCATCTTAACGTCTTTTAAAGTAATACCCAGTATTGTTCGTTTAATGGCTCTTTGATTCACCTTCAGTTTGTTTAGGATGGATTTAGTGAACACCCGTGTTTTTGAGCCATGGGTTGTAAATTTATGGTATATCTAATTCAACTTCATCTTTTACCTTATTGAATGTCGCCTACGTTAATCTTATTCTTTTGTTGATTTCTAGTTCTTGGTTGGCTTTCTTCGTTGTTATTGTTATTCCTAAGTACTTAGTTGTTCAAACTGGTTCTATTTCTTTTGCATAAAGAGTTATTTATTTGTCATGAACTTTATCTTTTGAAAGTTAATTTGTAATCCTATGCTCTGAGTTTTTCTGTTGACCATACTTTCCAGTTCGTTTTTTGTTTGTCCAAACACTATCGGCGAATTGCAGGTGTCTTAGTTTTTGCCCATTGATGCTAAAGCCCGTGTTGTCCCAGATCTGTATGTCTCATTGTATCCTCGAGGGTAAACAGTTTGGGGACATAGAGTTTCCTTGTCTCACTTCTCTTTTCACCTTAATCTTCCTAGATCTTTCATGCAATTGAATTTAGAGTGTTGCGTTCTTGTATATGTTTTTAACTATGCTAATGTATCGACTGTCCATACGCGCATTCTTTAAGGCTCGCTCTATAGCCCAAATTACAATCATATCGAGAGACTCCTTAAAATCGATAAATGCCATCCATTTTAGAATCTTGTACTCTGTGCATTAGGATTCCTACTGTTTCTAGGTACTCGGTGGTACTATAGCCTGCTCGAAATCCAGTTTGCTCTATTGGCTTAAAAGAGTCATTAAATGTTAATCAATTTATTACAATGCGAGGTCTTATATATTTGTGACGAGAAACTGATGGATGTGTAGTTCTTCAGATCTTTGAGGTAACCTTTTTTATAAATTAAAATGATTAAAGCAGTTTTTAAGATCTCAGGTATGTCTTCCTGCTTTAGACATTTGTTATACAGCATTTCTAGTTGTTTTACTAACAATTGTCCTATTTCTTTCATTATTTTTGCCAATATTTTACTTTCTCCACTTGCCTTTCCACTTTTTAATTGTTTAATGGCGTTCCTGATTTTGTCTTTGTTTATTGATGGTATATCCTCGAGACTACGCGTTCGCAAATCATCATGTTTTTATTCTGTAGTTGTATAAGTCAGTATAGAATTCTTCAAAATCACAAGCAGATGTTGTCTGTCGCTGGATGTCTACTTTATTCTTTTAATTTAAGGGTTTCTCTGTTTTTGATTGTCTTTCTTCTAAGTTTACAAAATAATATACGAAAACAATTTTGAAGGATTTTCATTTGCGGTACTGATTTTTATTTGACGATGTTAGAGCAAAACCCAATCACTTGCTTACTATTTCTTTAGATTCCAATATAGAGAGGATTCCATATCGATGGGATTAGGTATTTAGTAACTATACTTAACAAATGTCATAGCATTAAGCCAAAATTTGAGAAATTTAAACAGCGAAAACAAAATTTGCTTATTTTAACAGATGTCTGTGTTTATATTAAAAGTACATATTAACAAATTTTTGTAATTCGTAGTTTAAAAGAACCCTATAAACTATATATTGTTGAAAATCTTACACAATAAGGATTTTAATGAAGTCAAAGTCAACTACGGTTTATTTAAAAATATGTTTATATTATGGTGACCAAAGTTAATGATACTCCATTTGACTGTTCAAAACCCACAAAATTACATTTTTCCTGATTTTTTATCAACAGATGAGATATGGAACCCTATCGAAATTTGGAAAAATTCAATTTTGGTCTCTGCATCAAAAGTGAAAAAAGATAGCAAATTTTTGTTTTTGTTGTTTAATTTGTCTCAAAAAGTTGGCCTAATGCTACGTTAACAGTTTAGCTCTAACAACAATAGTTACCGAAATAACCTGCAATCACATCGAAATCGGTCTACCCCTTACTTTGTTACTGTAAGTGTGAACACTTTGTTTTACATTTTTTTAGTTTTTTTATGTTTTCTTCTAACTAACGTCGATTCCTTGACGGTCTTTAAAAAAGAAATTATCAACACATTTTTTGGAGTTTTTACGTTACTGTATTCAGGTATTCACTATATATTGAATCACAATATAATTTTTTTTTAACACAAAGAATATGATTCTAGATTTGCAGGATAATTAAGACGTACCATAGTCAAATAATTAGATTATGTAATGATAACTTGATACAAAGAGTTATAGTTTGACAGTAGGAATAATCCGAAGGAAAGCGGGAGAATTATTGTGTTAAACTGAAGCGATTTATTTTTATTTATGAAATTTGAGATGTACAACCTTAATTATTTTGAAGTACGTATAGTATTTAATGCAATTATTTTCTGGGTAATTCAAAAAATGTCAAGATTTGAGATAACGTTTAGTTTGTATATCTTAACTTTACAAAACAGAATAAAACTTTACAGCGAATTTATGTGTCATCGCAGCTAAGTAGATTAGCAATGAAGTTCTTATTCTCATTCTCTTGGCTTTATCGGTAACGTGTGGTACAAGCATTAAAGCTATCGCTTAGATAGCGCTTTGCACTTTAACACACACATGCCGTTACAGTTAACTGTTGGCATTTTTCTTAGTTTATACTATTCATACGTGTCAATGTTTACACGAGATGTCGCAAGACACAAATTTACTTTTTTTCTCATTCTATCTTGTAAAGTTTTCTTTGGTTTGTATGAAATAAAAAATTTAAAAACTTTGATTGGTAAAGGTACTTTATTTATGATCGGCCAAAATTATGTCGATACAAATTGTAACATACATGACAAATTTAGTAGGGATAAAAATACGGTTCTTTCGTTCAATATTAGGTCGACTATTGAGCACCAAACCAAAGAATCGTTTTATTTTGTTTTGATTGGTCATTTCAAAGAAATTTCCATACGTGATTGGTTAAAAATTTAATTTGACCGGCGAAGAAAATAATCGAAATTATACGGTGCATCTTAACTGAATTGAACGATCTGATTGGTTGAAAATCGCATGAAAAAATAATTACGATCAATAAAAATTGCACAAGAAAGAATTAAAAAATTACAACGTTGTTGTAGTAATTTAATTGTCTGTAATTTTACAATTTTAAATTTAATTATCCGCTCGTGGAATTTAAATTAATACAAAACTCTGAATTCAGGGTTTCTTTTATAATTAATTACATAAAACAAGTAGCAGTAATTGCGTTAGTTAAATTGTATTTCCTTTTCAAAAACATAATCAGTTTTCTACGTTGAAAATAGAAAAATAAAATGGTTTACCGAAACAATAAGAAGATGTGTCTTGTTTTCAGAATTAAATATGTTATCCTTGTAGCGCAATGTTTCGCAATACACCTGTGACATCTAATTTACTTTGTGTCAGACCTCAATCTCTACCAATGCTAACGTGTTGCTTTTAATCCTTCTTTATTTGAGATGCCGCAGAATCTTTTAACTATGTTTATAAACTGCATATTGCTTTCACATATTTATTACTTACATTTTATTACTTCTTCTGTAAACATACTTTTCTTTTGATGTTAATAATATAAAAGTATGCCTTAAATTTACGATGTATTTAGTGTGTGAAAATATCATTGAAAGCTTTTGTTTCAAACGTAGGTTTTAGAAACTTAAATTTTCTTGAAATTGCAGGCTTATCATCAAATGCGCAAAAAAAGAGGTTACATAAAATTGATTTTTTGCAGCTCTACACAACGAAATCCACTTATATTAAATTCGTCTACCTACCAATTGTGGTTTAATTTAAAATGCAATTTTTACGAAGATGTAAAATTGTTTTTGTAGAAAACTACGTTTTGAAAATATGGAAAAAGAAATCGTTTTTTAGCTAATAATAACTTGTTGAAATACAAAGCTCTGAAAAAAGAAAGGATAAACTAAACAAAATTAACAACCTTAAAAATACAAAATAGCAAAACAATACAAATGATACAAAGCGAGTACTTACAAATGAAGTTATAAAGAGTGTGACAAAGTAGATGAATGTCAATTATTAGCCCTAATTAACTCTATTAGCAAGAGACATATTTTAGAAAATGTTCTTGGGCGAGTCCAAACACTATCTTACACCATCCTTTAGCTTTAGCGTAGTATAAGAGGGTTTCTAGCGAGCCTTCTTGTGACTCGGATAGATTGGATCTATCTTTTACGAAGGGTTGAAACATAGTCTACTACAACGTCTTCATATTGTTGTTGCTGCCGTATATGCCCTGACAACAGGTGAGTCTGGATTTCTTTTAGAGGATCTTAACAATTTCTCAATTTGGAAGCGAAATAGAGTTGAGAATTAGCGACAAAAGGTTATTTGTATTATCATAGTTACATGCAGAGGATTACCACTGCGAGACCCAAAACTTGGGGAAGTTATAATGAAGGTCGGCAGGCAAATTCGTAAAGTGCAAAGCTTAAGCCCTTAAGGTACACTCATGAAATTTAAAACTTGGACACCACAATTTCTGTAAACAAAAGTTTGCACATTGTGAAGCGGGCTTAAGGGTATCATTTACAATTCTAACAGCAGGTAGTCTCAGCAGGGGTTATCTTATAGAAGGACTGTAGAATGAATCATTACACTAAGCACGTTTTAGAAAATAGGTAATTTACGTTGCTTACTTAATTTTTTCTTTAAAGAATATATTTGAAGGTATCGCTAATTAAACACCATAGCTCGATTAATTATCGAATCAAAATTTTGTTTAGGAAATGTTTACAAAATAAAATTAGAAATAATTTTGATTTAAAAACGTCTACAAGCAATAACTTTTAAATTAAATCAAAAACTAAACATGGTTATTTGGGTTGACTGATTATTACTTATTTTTAAATAAATCTAACCTACTAATTATTGTAAGTTATTAAAAAAATCATTAAACTCTCTATTCATAATATTTAGTCCTTACAAAATGTATATTTTATGACGTTTCATTTTTTCTGTAGTTAATATAAAAGTGAAAATAAAAACTAAGGCAATTCTTATTGTCAACGTATATATTTAGTTTTTTGACAAGAATTTATTACATAATTATAATTAAGATACCAAGTTATAGTTTAAAATTAAATGAAAACTTTTTTTTAAATAAAGGTATTACTATATAAATAAATATAAGAAATCAATAATGGGTGTGACCTCCATTATTATTGATACATTCTTGGAGGCGTCTGCTCATTGACGCTATCAAGGTATCAATATAATTAATATTAATCGTTTCCCATGCGGTATCAATGGCTGCAATTAGTGCATTACGGTTTACTGGTATAAAATTTGGCCCTTGTTGTCTTCGGATAACAGCAAGTATTCGAGCCCAAACATTTTCGATAATGTTAAAATCTGGGCTTTTGCTGGCCAGGGTAACAGCTCCAAGTTATTTTCTCGTATCCAATTGCGCACAACCCGCGAAGTATGAATAGGGGCGTTGTCCTTTAACAACAAAAATACATTATGAAAATGTTAATTCAACAGATCCCGAACTATTTTTTGGAGAAAGTATAGTGAAATAAAAATACTTACTTGTTGGAAAATATAATCTTCGTCTGGATAAAACACTTCGACTGAAGGTTTCATAATAGTTTCCAAAATATCTAAATACGCAGCAGAATCAAGACGTCCATCGATAGCCCAACAAACTCCTGGACCCCGCGCGCTAACCCAACCCCACACATTCACAGAAAAATAACCACTTCGTTTTTAGGACATATGTGATTATTTTCGTAACGAGTTCCTTCCATTCTAAAAACTTTTAGTGGTCCATCGTTGCTATTGAACGTTTTTTCGTCGCTAAAAATCACTCGATTCCAAAATTCCAAAGGTTTGTTCACATATCGCCTTGCAAATTCCAGACGACGTCTCATATTTTCGTCACTGAGAACTTCTTTGCAGCAGCATTATACTTCTTTATTCCCATCTCCTTTAATCTTTTTGTGCAGTTATACGGCATCCGGGAAAATGTGTATCTGCTATAGCCCTGGAGTATGTAGCAAATGGTTGTTCTGTTACGTAATGAAACAACTCGAGATCTTGAGCACGTGTAGATACTTTAGGTCTACCACTTCCGATGGCTCTTTCCAAAGTGTGTTCAAGATTCCATTTTACTCGGTAATGCCCTACGGTGCTTTTTGGTATATCTAACATACGTGAAATTTCACGCACGCTACGGCCCGCCGCTAATTCCGAAACAATCCGCGCTTTCAAATCAGCACCGAGATGAGGTGGCATTTTCACAACACTTGAAATTTTAAACTAAAATGGAATTTACATTTCTTACTTTATTTATTGGTTCACACTACCCCTTCTCAAACAGTAGGTAATTGTTTATTTATTACATACTTCTAATGACCAATGTAACAACCCTTAGAGCAATATGACTCAAAGGAAGTAAATTAAACAAGCAAGGATATTCTATTGTTATTGAAACTTATTCATAAAGTAAAAGCCATTTCCTTATAATGCTAATGGACAGGATTTTCTTTTAAGTATTAAGATTACAATAGAGGACTTATAAACTTTCGAAAATATCTAATTATAAATATTTACACTGCAATTGCGCTTTTCCTTAATAATTTCTTAGCAATAACATACACGTTCTTGGTTTTTAAGTTGTCATAAATTTGATATGATATAAATTTGTGTTTCTAATATTACATCACAAACTAATCTTTATTCGCCAAAAATTGTTGCTTAAGTTGTAAAGCTTCGTACACACCTGAACAACAAACCGAGCAACAAACATAACAACGAACCGAAAGTCAAACAGAACGACAAACGATCTTTTATGATTTCCACAATCCGAACAACAAACGGAACGTTTGTGCTGTTCCCATAATTATTTTCAGTAGTTTTCAGTTCATATATATTTATTATTGAGAAGAGAAAATTGCGGAAAACAAGAAGATAGTGCTAACCAAATTTTTACGCACAAAGAAGAGTAAAAAATTATAATTTACTTCGCTTTTTTTTTTTTTATTTTGGAAATTTCCCGCCCAAATGATGCTAATAGGGACATCATTTTTTTCTTGCATTCTTAAACACTGATTAATTTAAAACATTTTTCTGTCTGTCCAAACCTGCAAACGCATTTGCGCGCGCATTTTCTTTGATGTCGGAGAAAAACCGACAAGTTGCGGGAACGCCGCAAACCGTTCGTGGAACAATCAGGACTTGCGAATCTGTTCTAAAATTCGTACGTAGCACCGTCCAAATTAATGTTCCGATTGCCGTTCGGTTCGTTGTTCTGTTTGTTCCTCGGTTTGTTGTTCAGGTGTGTACGAAGCTTTACAATAAGCATATTAATATGAACTATATCTTATGAAAGGAGAGTTATGTAACTATAATTAACGACTTAACGTTACGTTAGTAGATTCCATTTACTATTTACACATATTTTCTTGGAACATTCGATAATTAACTATCGGGATATGATGACCCTATACTTCGCAGGTTGTGCGCAACTGGATACAAGCAAATAACTTGGAGCTGTTACCCTGGCCAGCAAAAACCCAGATTTTAACATTATCGAAAATGTTTGGGCTCGAATACTTGCTGTTATCCGAAGACAACAAGGGCCAAATTTTATACCAGTAAACCGTAATGCACTAATTGCAGCCATTGATACCGCATGGGAAACGATTAATATTAATTATATTGATACCTTGATAGCGTCAATGAGCAGACGCCTCCAAGAATGTATCAATAATAATGGAGGTCACACCCATTATTGATTTCTTATATTTATTTATATAGTAATACCTTTATTTAAAAAAAAGTTTTCATTTAATTTTAAACTATAACTTGGTATCTTAATTATAATTATGTAATAAATTCTTGTCAAAAACTAAATATATACGTTGACAATAAGAATTGCCTTAGTTTTTATTTTCACTTTTTATATTAACTACAGAAAAAATGAAACGTCATAAAATATACATTTTGTAAGGACTAAATATTATGAATAGAGAGTTTAATGATTTTTTTTAATAACTTACAATAATTAGTAGGTTAGATTTATTTAAAAATAAGTAATAATCAGTCAACCCAAATAACCATGTTTAGTTTTTTGATTTAATTTAAAAGTTATTGCTTGTAGACGTTTTTTAAATCAAAATTATTTCTAATTTTATTTTGTAAACATTTCCTAAACAAAATTTTGATTCGATAATTAATCGAGCTATGGTGTTTAATTAGCGATACCTTCAAATATATTCTTTAAAGAAAAAATTAAGTAAGCAACGTAAATTACCTATTTTCTAAAACGTGCTTAGTGTAATGATTCATTCTACAGTCCTTCTATAAGATAACCCCTGCTGAGACTACCTGCTGTTAGAATTGTAAATGATACCCTTAAGCCCGCTTCACAATGTGCAAACTTTTGTTTACAGAAATTGTGGTGTCCAAGTTTTAAATTTCATGTGTACATTTGTCAGTTAAAATTATTTTATAGAACACAAATATGTTGGCAAATTCAACAATCACAACTTTTGTTACTGTTAAATGGTAAAATATATTGATTGGAATATTTTTAGTTTCATTGTAAATGATTAGCTTTCAACTTTTGTTGTTGACAATTACAAAGTTGCGTCTTATTATTCAAAAACTAACTCTCATGGAGGTAGAGTTATGATTCTTTGTAAAAACGCTTTAGATTTTTTACCTTATGCTCCAATAATTAACATGTCTGTTGGGCTTCATTGTGAGCTGCGGCTAGATCAAAGAAAAATTGTATATTAATTATAACGATATATCGCACACCAAACGGTGATTTTGATGTCTTTTTATATATAATAAATAATGTACTTGCTTATTGTAATTATTTGACGGATAAAATCATCATAAACGGTGATTTTAATATAAAATTTACGACAGTTCTTGTGCTAAGTTTAACAAATTTAATGATCTAATAAATTCGTATTCATTTATATTAACTAACAAAGACAAAACAAGACTTAATAATTGTATTGACAACATTATAGTTAATTCTGAGAACAACTACAAAACTGAGGTGTTTGACCCCAGCTTATCTGATCACAGAGCTTTAGTAATAGGTATTGAATGTAAACATAAACAATGTTCAAGTGAAAAAATTACCAAACATCAGTATAATCCTATTAATATGCTAACATTTTATCGTCATTTAGAAAAGACTAATTGAGGAATTTATTAACAGTCAAAATATTAGTATGGACGTCAAATTTACTACATTCATTGATACGGTTAGATATTCTTTAAACTATTCCTTTCCATTAATCGCTATAAAAATAGTGAATCTAAAAATGGTTGGTTCAAATTAAACTTAAGGAAAATGCGTGAAAACTTAAGTTTCTTAAAAGAATTATATACAAGTTCAAAAGACCTGTATGTAAATAATCAATTCAAAAAATTAAAATCAAAATACAAAAGTGAGCTTGTTAAAACTAAAAGCAAATATAATGGAGATTTAATAAAAAACTCAAATAATAAAACAAAAACTACCTGGACAATTATAAATTCAAATAGAAATAGTAAGAAAACTTTCAATTACGTTCATTTGGATGCTGATTTGCTGAATAGGCACATCATAAGTGTCCCGATTAATATCTCATCGAAACTAAATGCTGTGACTTCAATTAATAAAATGAATAAGCCTAAACATGATTATGCTTTATTTCAATTTAATAAAATCAGTTTTAATTATGTTAGAAATACTATAAATAAAATGAAGAATAACAAAAGTCAAGACCACTTTGTGATTTCAATGTTCTTAATAAAAAGTGTTATGAACATAAATAATGAGTCCTCTATCTAACCTAATACATTTATGAATTGAGGAGGGAGTTTTTCCTGATATACTAAAAATTTGTAAGGTTATTCCTATTCACAAAGGTGGTCCTGTGGAAGTAAATAACTTTAGACCTATTTCTTTAGTTCTAAAGTTTTCGAAACTATTCTAAATAAACAATAAACAATTTGGCTTTAGGTGCAATAAATCTACAAATGATGCTATTCTCGAATTATTAAGTTTTATTACTAAAAAACTAACAATAAATAATATGTTGGCGCAATTTTTTTGCGATTTACAAAAACGTTTGACCGTGTGTCACATAAAATTATAATTGAAAAATTAAAAAAATTCAATTTCAACACAACTAGTTGTAATCTAATCCTAGTTATTTGCATAATAGAAGACAATACACAGTTTCAAAAATATCTCCTCCAAAATGGAAACTGGAAGTACATAAACTTGATATTACTATTTACACGGAAAAAACAGATTCATTAAAAATCAGTAAATGTATTTTCTGATACCAAACAGTTTACATTGATTTTAGTACAAGGACACTGATATTAAATGTTTCCTTATTTGTATCAGTAAATATTTACTAGTATTATTCTAACTTTACAAACTGATCATCAGTATGTAAAATTTAAAAATCTCTTAAAGTATGTTACTGATATTCAGTCTATTAAGCGAATATCAATCTAGTTAAGACTGATATATTACAGTTTCAGTACGAGTTTACAATAATAAAATAAGGTTTGTTTTAATGATATCAATTTCAATGAATGTTGAAAATCAGTACAAATTGAATAAATTTCAGCTTATTCAGCTTAATGGTATGTTCTTATAATTCCAATTTTATTCTTTTATTGATAATTTCAATATGAATAAGATAGAATCAATTAGATGAATAATAAATAGTAGAATTTTATCCGTTAGAGACTAACATCAGTCACAACAAGATCATTTTATGCGAAGTCCGATGGTATTGCCTACTTTGCGTCGCGCCATGGTGTCGCCCAATTAATTTTCTCATGTATGTACAGTGTGTCCTGTTTTCGACACTTTTGCAGGGTATCTCCGTTATTATTGCAGTTCGAGTTTTGGGGTTTTCGCGAACCTGTGTCACTTTTTGTAAAACATGCGATGGCGCAGACAGATTTATCATCGCTCTCTTCGTTTTGAAATACAGAGTGAAGTTGAGAAAAGTGTGCATTGTCAGACACCCTCTGTAATTCAGGTATTTGAATAACGCGTATATATATTTATAGGTCACCCCATAATAATTTTCATAAAAATTGTTAAATAAGTAAAAGTTATAGCAGAAAGAGAAAAATGACAATTTTCAGTTTTTTTTTGTCATAAATTGAGAATGAGTGGGAATATCATTCTTTTATTTTTAATTCTTAAAAGTGGTTAAAATGTGCGACTTTTCTCTAATTTAAACCGATGCTGTATCTCCCACCGCTTAGAATATCCCAATGGTGAGCTTCTTGAGAGTGTCCACTCTGTATACCGTTACTAGTAACGAAATGATTTTTGCAGAATGTTTAGAACAAAACAAATTTTCTCTATATGACTACGAAATATAAAGAAATTTTCATAGTGATCGTGGAAAAATAATATTCTATAGTAAATGTCAAAATAGTTAAATCATCAAAATAGTTATTTTTCCTACCGAGTGTCGAAAGTACAAAATATCGTGCGAGTGTCTATAGAGACACGAGTGCCAGGCGAAAACGGGAACGAGTAGTTCTAGACACGAGCACGTATAACTACTGCACGAGTTAGGAGACTAGTGTACATTAAGAAATTAGTGGCTTATGGCACTACATTATCGCACGCGTTCAAGTTTGCAAACGGTACTGCGATAATATGCCATAAGCCACGAATTTCTTATACTATTTTTCTATTTTACCCCATTTTTAACGGTTTGAAAGAAATAAAATTTTTCAGTATTGCGGTAATCTAGTAGTGCTTTGTGAATCTAGTATTCTTTACTTTTACAAAAATTTAACACAAATTTAATTTTATTGCGTTCATTTGACATTTAAATTTCAATTATTTGAATTTAAAGATTCAAATTTGAAATTAATATTAAAAGTAGAAAAAAAACTAATATTAAAAAAGTACATAGATCGTTTGGTTTCTGCAATGGAAGATTGTTGTACCCTACCAGAGTTTGAAGAAGCAGCGGCTGAGGTAATGAATGCATTGTTACCTACAAAATCAAAAGCAGTTTATGAAAAAGAGTATAATGCATTCAATATATGGCGTGCAAAAAACAAAGCTGGTATTTCTGAAAATGTTATGTTAGTTTATTTCAAAAAATTGAATAAAACCAAAACGTCATCTACGCTCTGGTCAACATATTCTAAATTAAAGTGAGCAAAAAGATTCAAGTCGCAGATATACTCGCACAACCTAGCACTTCAACGGCTAACTTACAATCAAGTGATGCTTCCAATATACAATGTATTCCAGACACTCACAATGTGGAAATTTTCACAACATGGGTAAGAATGTCAACATTTCCACCCAAAATCCAGGAATCCATATTGAAGGCAAAGATTCTTGCACTATTAATATTAAGATTTTTAATAATTGTAAATTTGATAATACTGGTAAATAAATACCGTTTGTTTTTGTTCCTGATATTGTATAATAATTTTATTAAATATTTTGAATTACAAAACACACGTAAATAGAAGTATAGGTTATGAAATTAAATTTTCGTTTATGCGCCTGCGTTTGCTTTGTATAGGGAAGAAATTCCTCGTGTCTCGTGTCCCTACTATTCAAATATTTGGGTATTTTTTAATAATAAGTCTTCATGATTTATAAACAAATTAATTAGATAATTAAAGTTTATCATTAATCTATACTATTAATATGTATGTTATCTGTCACTTTAATTTAATATAAATTAGTACCAACCCTAAAAAAAAAAAAAGCAGTAAAAAAAGTGTTCCGTGAAAAAAGACATCCAATAAAGCACTCAAATGACGTCATCAGAGCATCGAAATGTCGACATTAAATGGGTAAAATAGAAAAAATATTTTTAGACGGTCTGAACAACATAACTGAAACTAATTATTAATTTCCAATTCCATCGGAGACAAATTCCTCTATAATCTGGATACCTTAAACCGTTGCTATGGTCATGTTGTTTATTATTTTAAATTGTTTCTTATTCTCGCTGTGAATTTCTGAATTTCTAAAAAGTGTGTTATCTTCTTTAAACTGTAAACGATAAAATATTGATAGTGATCTGTAAACTCTGAAATATGGATAATGATGAAGATAGTATTTTGGAAGCAGCAAATGAAACCAGCCTAACTTTAGGGGGGGGGGGTAAACTCCCTCTTTCCTAAAACAAAAAAAACCAAAAAAAAACAAAAAAAAAAAAACGTTATTTAACAAAAAACAATAATCAATATCTAAAATAAAATTTTCCTAAAAAAAATTCCCAAAGAATAAAAACTAAAAAGAGAATTACTGCTGAAAAAGTTAATAAATTCATAAAAGAAGCGCCAGACGGCAAATATTTGTTACAGAAAGTAAGTACATCCCTATAAACAAAAACCCTTCATCAATTGAAGTTTCAATTTTAGGTAATTTTGGTGTTCGGAATTAGTGGAGCCATGCGAAGGAACGAATTGGTCCAATTAAAAATTGACGATTTAACTGATGTCGGTTCGGCCGTAATTGTAAAATTAGGTGACACCAAAAATAAAAAGGATCGTGTTTTCACGATAGTTGACGAGTTTTACGGTATCTATCGCAAATATGCTGCTCTTCGACCACCAAATACGTCTAAACGTCGCTTTTTTTAATTATCAACAAGATAGGTAGCATCCCAAAATTGATTGCTACCTACCTTGGTTTAGAGGAACCCGCATCTTACACGAGCCACTGTATGAGGCGATCAACTTCCACCATTTTTGTGGATGCTGGTGCTACGATTGAAGATCTGAAACGCCACGGTGGATGGGATTCTTCATCAGTGGCGGAAGGGTACATAGCAGAGTCTATTGGGCACAAAATGAAAGTTGCTAAAACAATCACTTCGGCCGTTAAAAATTCGTCAGAAACCTCGTCAGAAACTAATCCAATTACTGATAACTTGAACAATGAAGCAGAATCATCCATCATGACAACTTCTTCAACAATTGTCAAATCATCAAATTTGGCAAAAATGTTTGAAAATTCAAATAAAAAAGTAATACATTTCAATAACTGCACATTTAATAATGTAACTTTCTAGTTCTATTAATAAAGATTTCATTCAAATAATAATTGTGCACAATTATTTAAATCCTAATAATCCGAATTTGTGTATAAACTATAAAACTAGAAAATTGACCATTGGAATAGGACTTCATCCATTGGGCGAATTCATATCATGCACCGTGAATGATAAGAATTATTTCCACACTGGTCAGTGATATTTTGAAGTTTCGATCTCAGGTTGCTACTTTGATATGTGTCACTTTCGTGGCAAGCCGTCTAAAAATCTTATTTTTATTAAGATTTATCCTTCAATTATTTTTCGTTACACAACTAACATTTGAAGTAGTTGCATTCTTAAAGTAAAATGTACAATTAAAAATAAATGTTTAACATATCACCCAGTCTGCTTTATACACATCTCAATCCTTTTCAAAAACAAGGAACTAATGTTTTAAAGGTATGATCTTGTAGCCTGCTACAATTCGTCCCCATATATGTCGACATGAATGTTTATTTAATATGTAATAACAATGCTAACGAATGGTTGTTGGTTGCACTACTAATTGGGGTTGAACGACTCGATGACTGAAGTTGTGTAACCTATTTGGATTTTAAAACTAGATTATTATGCATTTCACGATATGCGTAAATGCAGTGCTTATAGTCTACCGATGTTGGAAATTTTGGGCCTCCCTCTATTTTTTCACTGAATTACAATCTGCATTGACACATTCATTTTATATATTCTATGATACAATTGTTAATTATAAAGTTTAGTAGAAGTAGTACATAACCCACCAAACACTGTTACGTAGTCGTAATGTAATGCAGACGTTTCCTTGTTTCATGTTACGTTTTGTTGACGCGTATGTTGCGTACCAAGACATCTACAAAATGTTCTGTGTCCGCCTCTTCTATTTGCAGAAATAATGTAGAAAATGCGTAACAAATGTGCAACAATGATTTGTAGTTCAAACGTAACTCATAATCTAGAATATATGTAGGATCAGCTACGTAACAAATGTGCAACATTGCTTTGTAGTTTAAACGTAACTCATAATGAAGAAGATGCATAGATTAATTACGTACTAAATGTGCAACAAGGTTTCTTAATTCAAACGTAACAGATAACATAGAAAATACAAAGATAAAATACCTGTCAGATCTGTAACATCGTTTCCTAGTTCAAACTTAACGCATCGAGTAAAAAATGCGTCAAGATGTAATGCATAATGTTAAAGAATCGGATAAGCCTACGTAATAACAAATGCGCAACACAGTTTTGTAATTAAAAATCTAAGAATAATTTAAAAAGATTTTGTTTACGTGTAGTTCTATGAATATTGAATATAACATCAAATTGTGACTATTTGTTACGTGGCCGTAATTTAAAGGTTGCAGTTTGTATAAAAAAAATATTATACTAAATTATATCTATATTTTCAGAAATTACTATCATTTACAAAATTTCTCATACAATACAATAATAATGTAATAATATAACAAGAAAGAGCGCCTGGAATTAAAATAGAATTCAACGATTTAAATAGTGAATAATACCATTAATATGTTGTCACGAAGTCACGAAGATAACTTTTCTCCACTGCCATTAGTGGAATGTAATAATTTTGAAATAATTTTAGTAATAGAACGAAATAATTCTTGCCCTTGAGGTAGAATATTTATTCTAAAACCAAATGAATGCTCCACGAACAATTTAGACAGCCATGATTTTTTGAACTGTCATTTCAAATAAAAGTGCAGTTGAATGCAACGTTTTAGGCGTTTTGAAAAAAATACGGTAAAAATAGTTCAGATAAAAATTGTAGAACATGTAATTTTCTATTTGTTTAATCAATTTTCTTGTGTAATAGTGTACTAGAAATAAATTTTAAAAAATGGAGGTGTCTGAATTGAAACGTTAGAAAATAATGAGCAGCTTTTTTCTTGAAAATGTTCGAATAAATACTTGTGTTTTTGGTTACTTTGTTTTGCATATGTTTATGGATTTTAAGATAATACTTATTTTTTTATTTTATTGTAAAGTGTTTACAAAACGCGCATTTAAAAAATAACTGAATACATTATAATGTCGTGTAATGTAACGATTTTGAAAATTTGGACGATGAAAATGAAGTTATCCACGTCAAACCAAATTCATTGGTGAATTTATTGTAAAAAATTATCTCTACTAATGATCTTTTTTGAACATTTTATTTATTTATGACAGTTGTAGTGATTCAAAAACCCCGCCAACAGGCTACAAATTTTGGGTTTTACTACTTCGATTTTTTTTCTTTAAATACACTTTTTCAGAAAAAGCTGCACTTTACATCTCCGCATAATTACAGAATATATTATTATTCTTAACATCCTAAATGATATACCAAAAATTTCAGTCCTTTAACTAAAATTTTCCTATAAGGCTTATTTTGTGCTATTTTGATTACAGTACAAATAATTATTATTCTCGATGTTATTGCTGAATATTGTATATTTAAATTTCATATAATTTTTTTGAAAAGAAAGAGAGACAAAGAATATTTTTGTAAATATTTTACAAAAACTAAAATTGTATCGGTCGACAGTGCTTCTTGGGCTTGACAAATTTATGCCCACGATGATGAAATCTCTACTAGTATTATGAAAATTTTCTAATTTAACAAAAGAACATGGAATTACTTCATGCATTTAATAGATGTTGAATTAAGACGTCTAGTAGTCGGCGGGCGACCTCAGAACATATTTTTTTGCTTATAACATACTAACTGGAATTTGTCAAAAAGAGTGAAAAAATGGGATATTAAAATTTCCAAATGTAAGACAATAGCTTAACTCCCGAGTCCCTATCATGTGTATAAGATATGAAGTAACTTCACATTTTATTAAAAGATATCGGTAACCAAGATGTCAACTAAAAAAAAACATTTAATTGTTGTATATTAAAACAATGAAAATTAAAAATGGTCTCATAAATACTTACCTTTTCGAATCGTTTAGAGTCACAAATGAACTACGTACCTTCATCAAAAAATACACCAGTTGATCTCCATATTTAAACTAGTAATAGTTTCTAAAAGCACTGACATAGTATACCTGATTTCTTAGAAGAAAACAAGAAACCATTTCCTTCAAACTCTGAGGTTTCACGAATCGTCCATGTGTTGCGTTCTGAAGGTTGCCGCGGCAAATCTACAAAAAATACCAACAACAATAAGGACAATAGTAGATATAAATCACTTCTAGTTTTTTTTAAAAACGAATAGCTTATTGCAACAAAAGTTTTGATTGTTTTAATCAAAAAATAAGAAGAATGAAAAAGACGTATCTACCCATTATGAAACACACACAATTTACAGATATCTAAAAAAATGCAGTAATCTTTAAAAAGATTATAGATAATTTATTTTTTTTAATATTCACAAATGTTATTTATCTACTTAAATCATAGAAAAATAAGTCGACCTTTGTAATCGACATAATATCACTGAATACAATGAACGCTGTAAACACGAGCCCTTAGGTAAAACGCTTAGGTTGAATGAATAAAATACGGACAATTTACTTTTTCTTATATCAGTTATTATATTTTTGTAAGTATTGACATCCGTTTAAATTAGGAATAAGCCCGTAAAAATAGCGATATAAGATTTTAGTTTGTTTTTTACAAAAATTAAGTATCTAATCATTTTATTCAATTAAAAGTATGACTACATTGACTAAATTCAAAATTCTCATGTGAACGTGTATTAAAAGTAGTCTGTAGTTTCGTATGAAAAAATTTTGCTAATTGAAGATGTACACGTTTGAAAAAAAAACTCTTTAATATAACTTATAAGACGAGATAGAACGTATATATAACGTTATAAAAACGTAGGTAATAATCGTGGTACAGTAAGGATAGAAATAATGTTTGAATATGTAACAGTTGCGTATCGTATTTGACGTACAATTTCGTAATTAAAACGTAGTATAAATTAAAGAAAGTACGTAATATATACGTATACTACCATCAAAGTTGTGACGTAACATGCAAGACCAGTTGGATCGTAGTTGAAATGTTATAAAAATGTAGTCAAAAACGTAGATACCGTTGCGTATATGTGAGGTTTGCAAACGTAAGAAGTACGTAACGTGTTTGCTGGGAAGGAACTGTGCACTTTTTTACTCTACCTAATTGTTAATTATTTTTAGAAATTAGATTCGTTTTTTTCTAAATTTTGCACTAAATTAAGTAGTTTTAGTTTATTTACAAACTTTCGTTTAAAATATTATAAGATGTTTGATAAAATTATTTCGCTAAATCAATAAAAGGTACACGTGTAGAAACAACCGTAAAATATTACTAAAACGTGTTGAGTGAAACTCTGTGCTGCAGAATTCTGCTCATAATTGGAATTTTATACATATTTCCTTCCAATAAGGAGAAACAATTTCGATGTCTTTTTTGATTTTGAAATCCTTTAATAATTAGAAGTTTTTTTTTAATACATAAAACACAATCGAAAGATTTTCAAATATCTTTGTAGTTCACTAATAAATTAATAGCGTAATAATTATTTCAGTTTCTTTGATCTTTCAAACTATTGATTTGTGATTACTGCTTTCAATCGAATGCCGAGAACCGATTGTAATCTAATCACATATTTTAATTCGACAATAAAGTACATAAAAGGTACACGTTGTGCAATCACTCTTTTGCCCTAGAAAATAGATTTATTTGAATATTTTTTTTTAATTTATAAAAACAATAACAAGTGTATACAGATTTGTTATTAATAAAACCATTGCATTCCATCTAAAACTAACTAAGAAACTATTTCTAAATCAAACTATATCGATGAAAAATGTAAGTATAGAAAGGAAATTCTTGTACGAACTAATATCTTCAACTTTCTATACATATCACGTCGTTCCATAACTTGATAAACTTGAGTGAAACCGAATCGAACCAACTATATGGTTTAAAGTATCACCACAACCCTTTTAAAGGGATTATGAGTAATAAATCTTGTCTAAATTAAAATTACTTGATGCTTTTCTTGTATACTTAAAGTTTGCTAATACAGTTGTTTAAATTTAATTAAAGACAAACAAATTAGTCAAACAGTTAATTTGATAATAGATCCGCTCGGACGGCTCAGTATGAAATCAAATTTACTTAACAATGACGACAAAGATGTTCAGTTTACTTAGAATTAAAGTAATACATCTTGGTCAGGTAATATTAAACATCTCGTGGAAGACTTGGACTTAATACACGGAGATTTATAGGTAGAAGTTTTTATAAAACATTGTGCACAAAAATAATTAAAATAAAATGAAAAAATATTACTGTCCATTTTAAGTATTAAGTATTAAGTTTCAATACAATTTCTGGTGTCAACCAGATCTTAGCATAAAATTTACGAAAGCTGAATTAGAAAATTGTGTTTTCAATTTATTTCACTTTAAGACAACTGTTAGCGGAAAGTCCTTATTTCGCTATTAATAATATTAAAGATATATTTAAAAAACGATATATTTGTTTAGTAGTTAACATTCATTTAAAAACACTAAGTGCCCGTCGTCACCTTCTATATAATCTAGTATTGTGTAAATATTGATTACCTTGGTATTCAAATTTGCCAAAGTTGGCAAACTTCAAACATTAGCATCAATCTACAAGTTTTACAAATCTAGGCAAATCTATGATCACCAATCAAACATTTGGACATTAAGTATTGTCCAAAAATATCTACATCAAGTAATGGAAGCTATGTCAACCTATCATCATCAATCTCACATTATTTCGCAATAGTATTGCATGTAATGAAGCGTGTTTGCTTAGTAAATATTATATATTTCCTATAAAACAAGCGTTTGTTTACTAATATATTTGAAACGATTTTAACGGCAGAGTTTCATTATAATGGTATTTATCCACAATCACCATATTATAGAGCTATTATTATGCCGTTATTAAACGTATTATAACACCTATAAAACACTAGTGTTTTATATTCCATAAAACATTAGTGTTTTGTAATATATAAAATTCAAGAAAATTTTGCAGAAAATTTAGTAATTATTTATTAACATTCACGTTAACATCAAAAGTAAACTTTATTTGCAATATCAGGATTTACATTTACACAAACCACGTTTGAGGAAGACTACATCGCGGAGATCTCTTGCATTGTGCTGGATTTTCCTTAAATTTTTCTAGCAATATCGATTTTATTTGACTCGCTTTCTTCTATATACCCCTTAACAACACTAGATGACCTCCACGCTCCGTGCCTCTTAAGAGTGAGAATATCACCACCAGCATTAGCCAACAGAGTCGCCGAAGAACGGCGCATACTATGGCCCGTGTAGGATTTAGCGTCTCGAAGTTTTAAGAAAGAAGCAATCTGTGAGGGATTCTGGAAATAGTGTTAATTCCCACAGGTTGCACGGTGCATTTTGAATTTATATATCGCAAAAAAATTTTCCCTGCGAAATAGTACTTTTAGGACGTAGGCGTATGTATTTCTTGCATATCTCCATAACATTAACAGAGAATCCTTCGTCTAATACAGTGAAACTTCTTGACATATTGGTCTTTGTTTCTGGGATGGACACGTAGATAAAAGATCCTTTATCTTTCACATGTTCAATATTTAAGTTTACCAGTTCATTGCATCGTAAACCTCCACAAACACCCATTATGACAGCAACCTAGAAATATTTAAAATAATTAAGATACCAATACAAAAGAAAAGAAAATTGGTTGTACCTTCATCATTAAGTACTTTTCATCAGATGCTGTTTTTAAAAATTGTTCGATGTGTCCTCTCTCAAGCACTTTTGCCTTCTTTGCCTTGTAGTTTTTTGATTGGCTCTTGAGATAAGCAATTAATTTGCCGTATTTTGATATGTCAATATTTCTATGCACATTCAAAGTTGACATTGAATATTTCGTCTACATCGACGAGGAAGCAAACTTGCTTCTTACATTTAAAAAATAAGCCAACAGGACGTCCTCGTTTATGATGTTTGCACCTCTTTTCTCTCTCCGTTCATTAAAGGTACCAAATTCTTTTATGTATGCATCTTTAGATTTGGCCGGTAACAGTTGCAGGGTTACTTCTTCAGCTTCTGCTTTAATGTCTACCGGCAAAGAATCAGTTTCTGACATTTTTCAAAACGACGCACACAAACGATTTCTATTTTTTTCACAAATATTGTTTTAATAAACAAGCATCCTAGCAACTAATAATGCAAAGCCGTTTCACTAAATTTTCTAATATTTGCTATTACATTGAAATTTTAGAACTGTCGGATTACTTATTTTCAATTAAATTGGTTTGATTGTGGATAAAATCTTGTATTGCATTCGTATTTTAGTGGCATATTATCCCCTTAAGAAAATGAAACGCTCGAACTTCGTTCTCGCGATTAAAAATTCTTGCATGGATAATCTGCCTACTAAAACACATATACAATAAATAGCTATTTTCCTTCAATATCAACTGACTAGTTAATTGTTTCATAACTAATGATTCAGTTTACACCCGCTTCCGCGAGGGAAAAAGGTTTTGTCTCGATTTACTTTAACGCCCTCATTTTTTACTTTAAAGTCTGCTTTTACTTTAAGGCCCGCATATATCGTTAATTCCGAATTGATCCGAGAATTTACGATTAATCATAGACAAAATAATAATAAATTGTACGAAATTATGCATAAGAAGTGACATAAAAATCACTACAAATTATTCTTAAAAAATTAATTTTTTTTCAGAAAATATACAGAGTGTCCAGAAACTCTCCTGACAAACGAAGACCGGAGATTCCTCAGATAATTTTAAGACAATTTAACCCAATTTACCTAGTCCGAAAATGCTTCCTAAAGGGCTACACCTCTTTGAAGATGGCGCCTTGTGAATAGTTTTTTTTAAATACCTCCAGAACGCTTCTACTTAGAAAAGCAAAAACTGGTATGCTTGTTTAGCCTTCAGAGATGAATCGATTCCATCAATTGCGAATTTCTAGTACCGGTCATAGGCGTCCGTTTTGGGTAGGTCAACGGTTATTTTTTACGCATAACTTTTTTGTCTTTAACTTTAAAGCATTTGTGATACTAGATTATTAAATTTTCAGGTATTCTAGTACTAAAAGGTACTCTTACTTTAAGTCATTAGGATACACCGTTTTCTAGAAAAATGGATTTGAAAATTTTTCGTTTATCCTTCATTTAAGTTTAAAAGTTTTACTTAAAGATTTTTAAAAACAAAGTATTTATTACAATGGACCGAAAGTAACAAAAAAAAGTATCAAAGGTAGATAGTTACAAAAGATGCTCGATGCGATGACCATTAGTCTCTATACATAAATTTACCCTATTGCTTAGAGAACGCCGAATTCTTGCAAACATTCCAAAGTTATTTCTAAATTCGTTGCAAGCATCTTGTATCCTTCGCCAGAGCTGTGGACTATTTTGTATCGGAACGGAATAAACAAATGCTTTTATGTATCCCCAAACACAATAATCGCAAGGATTCAAATCCGGCGACCTTGCTGGCCAAGCAACTGGACCCCCTCTTTCAATCCAATGGTCTTCGTAGTTATTATCTAGAAAGTCCCGTACATTCCTGCTAAAGTGGGCCGGACAGCCGTCGTGTAGAAACCATAAGTTTTGCTAAATATTTGAACGCACCTCATCTAACAAATCAGGTAAAATATTTTGCAGGAAATGTAAATAATCAGCACCATTTAAACGATCAGGTAATTGCACAGGTCCAAGTAGATAATCGTCAATTGCTCCTATCCAGACGTTTATGCTAAACCTATGCTGATGCTTAAATTCTTGAACAACATGGGGATTGTCACCAACGTACGAATAATAATGTGCATTATGTACATTAAAAATTCCATTTTTATGAATGTAACTTCGTCACCAAACAAAATGTACCTGAAAAAATCTTCATCTTGATTTTTCTGATTTTGTAACTTCTAGTGAATTCTATACGAGCAGGAACATCTCCTTCTAGCAGTGCTTGCACCTTTGTCAAATGAAAAGGATATAAATTTTCTTTCTGTAAGATATTTCCTACGGAAGATTTTGAAATTGTGGGGTACATGGCAGAGAGTCTTCGAACGCTAATTTCTGGATTTTCATCAACTTCCATTAAAATAACATCTTCATGTTTTGCTGTTACAACATTATGTCTCTCTGTTTCATTATTTTTTAAGATCACTGAACCTGTTTCTCTTATTCGTTGATGAAGAGCTGTAAATGTTGAGTGAGTGGGATGCTCACGATTGGGAAATTTTCAGCGTATCTACGTTGCGCTGCTCGAGCGTTACACCTCATTTCGCCATAAACTAAATGCATATCGGCGTATTCCTCATTAGTAAAAACCATTTTTAAAAAACTGAAATCGTTGTATTTGAATGTCACAAAGTAAAAAATTAAAAGATAAACTTCGCGCACTGACAACAATTTGACAATGAAAAACGTAGATTTTACTTTTGTTGGCAGTTCAGAGCCAACTAATGCAAAAAATAATTGAGCTTTAATGACAAAAAAACGAAAAATTTTAAAATCCATTTTTCTAGAAAACGGTGTATCCTAATGACTTAAAGTAAGAGTACCTTTTAGTACTAGAATACCTGCAAATTTAATAATCTAGTGTCACAAATGCTTAAAAGTTAAAGACAAAAAAGTTATGCGCTAAAATAACCGTTGACCTACCCAAAACTAACGCCTATGACCGGTACTAGAAATTCGCAATTGATGGAATCGATTCATCTCTGAAGGCTAAACAAGCATACAAGTTTTTGTTTTTCTAAGTAGAAGCATTCTGGAGGTATTTAAATAAAACTATTTGCAAGGCGCCATCTTCAAAGAGCTCTAGCTCCCTTAGCATTTTCGGACTAGGTGATTTGGTTTAAATTGTCTTAAAATTATCTGAGGAATCATAGGTCCTTGTTTGTCAGGAGAGTTTCTGGACACCCTGTATAAATTAAATTGTAGAATCTAAATATAAGGCAGTGTAGAACTGGAGTAAATCTTACCTAACCTATAATTGTGAAAGCTTATTACCATTATTACAAACTTGCCAATATTTATGTTATTTTTTATACATAAAGTTGCTTTCAGTATAGAATAAAATGACCAAAGTGTAGAAGACAAGGAAATTTCCGCAAATACACTAAAGCACATTTCCGTGTAGTTTGTTGCTTTTTAAGTCGACGCCATTTTAAAAAGTAATCGTATGTCTTTTCATATATTTTTCTAGATTTAGCAAGTAACAAATCGAGAACCACGTTATCTGCTACCTCTTTAATACCGGGAGGAGTATTAGAAAGTTCTTCATTATCAGTTTCCATGTTCACTGATTTTAATACCTTTGTAGTTTAAATTTTTAAATGACGTTTAAGAATGCCGGTAAAGAAGAACATTTTATTCTTAATTCTTGTAAGCTACCTTAAAGGTCAGGACCAGTTTGCGTTAGTAAATTTAAATTTTTTAATTAATTTATTGTTATTTTGGAGGTATTAATTTATTTCTAAGATTATTATCTTCCGGGTTGAGCCGTGTTCGTCCTTCCTTCCTACGTTCTCTGCTTGACGTTTCGCTAACCATGCTGTTAGCTTCTTCAGAAGTTACTCTAAAGACTGATAGTGTTGTCTTCTGCTCCTCGTTATATACCTATGTTCCGTTACGGTTGGTAGATGTCGATCAGTGACGGGTGGTTGGTTTTCGATGGTTGGTTGATCTTCTGTTTGGTATCGACTAATTTTGTGGCGACATTTGTTTTCTTTGTTTTGTGAAGAGTTAGTTTCCACGTGTTGCTTAATCGCTAACCGTCTTCTCGATTGAAGTTGTTTTATTTTTCATAATTTCTAAGGATTCTCTGATTATCCTTGGATAGTAGTTGTTAGTCCTTGATAGAACTTTAGCTTCCTCGAAGTTGATGATGTGTTTTCCTTTTTCGTGTAGATGTTCTGCGATTGCTGATTTATCTACCGCTCCGGATTTGGCATCTCGGTGATGTTCTTTTAATCTACATTTTATGTTGCGTCCGGTTTGACCAATGTAGACCTTTCCACATGAACAATCAATTTGGTAGACCCCTTTTGTTGAGAGTTTCGGCAGGTTATCTTTATTAGAAGGTAGTAGTTGCTGGATTTTTCTAACCGTTCCAAACCGGGCACCGATATTTTTCTTCTCCAATGATTTTCTTAATTTGTCAGTTACTCCAGCAATGAATGGCAAACGAGCGTAGGTGGTGACCTGTTCCTTCTCTTTTTCGGATTTCCTGCGACAGGCGGCTCTTATTTCTTTTCTGGTATAGCCGTTCTTCATTAGGGCTTGTTGGACGTGTCGAAGTTCTTCTGCCTTGTGAACCTCGTCAGGAATCTTGTTAGCTCTATGCAATAAAGTTTTGATTAGAGATCGCTTCTGCTGTGGATGATGGTGTGATGTGGCATGGAGGTATCGGTCGGTGTGTGTCTTTTACGATATACACTATGAGCCAACTTGTTGTTATCCCCTCGTTTCACTAGAACATCCAGGAAGGGAAGCTCCTTATTCTCTTCTGTCTCCATGGTAAACTTGATCTTTTCGTGCTGAGTGTTAAGGTGGTTAAGAAATACAGTAGGTGCTTCTTTCCCATGAGGCCATATGACAAAGTTATCGTCCACGTATCTGAACCAGCATTTCGGTTTCTGTTAACTGGATTGAATGGCTTCTGCTCGAATGCTTCCAGAAAGATATTCGCAATAACCAGTGATAATGGTGATCCCATGGCTGCACCTGATTTTTGTTCGTAGAAATCTCCGTTCCATAGAAAGTAAGTTGTATTCAGACATATTCTTGCTAGCTCTGGTATGTCTTCTCTTAACCCATGGGTTGTGCACAGTTGTTTTATGATGTTATGTGTATCGTCGACTGGTACGTTAGTGAATAGCGATTCTACATCAAAACTAACTAGTATATCGTCATTGGTTACTTCCAGAGTCATCAGTAATTCGACGAAGTGTTCGGAGTCCTTCGCAAAAGATTCAGTTCTTCCCACGTACGGTTGTAGAAACTTAGCCACGTAACGGGCCAGTTCATAAGTTGGAGATCCACATGTGCTGACAATCGGCCTTAGGTGGTTACCAATTTTGTGAATTTTTGGTAATCCGTATAGTCTAGGTGGTCTGGTCCCAGAAGGTAGCACCGTAACGGAACATAGGTATATAACGAGGAGCAGAAGACAACAATATCAGTCTTTAGAGTAACTTCTGAAGAAGCTAACAGCATGGCTAGCGAAACGTCAAGCAGAGAACGTAGGAAGGAAGGACGAACACGGCTCAACCCGGAAGATAATAATCTTAGTGACAACAGCCGCGAAAGCTTACATTCATACATTAATTTATTTGTTTGTTTTTCTAAACTTATTAGTACTATTAATTTTTGTATGTATTAAAATTAAAATAAAATATGTAATTAAAAAGTAAATTTGTTTCGACTTAGTATTATTAAGAAGTGCAAAAAAATCTGTATGCACCACAGGTGTAAAGTACTTTTTTCCACTACTAGCTGTGAAGTGGACAATTATTGCGTCTCCTAGCCAACTGAGAAGTTGAATTTCTCGATTAGTGGTTAATAATTTTTTCTATTGTTGACCTAGGTTAATAATGGACAAATTCAAATTTTTTGAGAATCTAAGAATAGTTGTTTAACAAAAACGAGTGAAACATAATTTTGTATATCCAGGTGATTATCTTTAACGTATTTGCTGCTTAAAATTACCTAACACGATAAAATTATTTGAATAAAAAATACCATTAGTTTAAAATTCGCGCCCTCATCCCATAACCGCAAATACATAACCTGAATTTATTTATTCATTAAATATGATGGTAGAATCAGTTCTTTCAGGTTTCCCAAAGGAGATTTAACCAGGCGAGTTAAGTTACATAAAGAATTTTAAGTAAATTACAAACATTTGGTTGTAGGTGTTTTGAATGGTTAACAGAATCTGGAAGGTCCGATCTGTTGCATAAAAATGTTGACTCTAAAAGCTTAACGAGTATGTGGCGAACACTTGCCATTCCCAAATGAATTACAAGTGTCTGAAACCTAATATTAAAATGACGCAAGGTATATTGGCGAAGCAATAAATGTCCGTTAACATCTCTAGTTATACCAAAACTACTCAAGCTTGCAGCTCAAATACTCTTAGGTACAGAAAATTATGGAGGAACATTCTTAAATTGCAACGTGAAAAGAAAGCACTTCAATTGAAGTTAACATCTCCCAACGATTACTTCCCGAAAGCAGAGCAGAAATTGTGACAGCCCAAGTGGACTTAAAAAAGAAACCACTAAGAAGTAGGAGATATACAGAGTTAAACAACCCTTGTGCTACATCTTTACAAATACGATATGCAAAGGTGACAAACTGAAGTCGATAGTATTAAACTGCATAGAAAAGCTACAACTACAATGCGGTGCCAATGGTAGGGCAGTAGTAAAATTTTCGAAACCTAATTAAAAGAATAGATGTATCACCGGAAAAACCATACCTTCTCGTAAACGATAAGAAAATCTATTATTTCATCGATGTCCCCTATTTATTGAAGTCGGTGCAAAATAACTTGATTAAATACGATATAATCTTTAATAACAATAAAGCATCTTGGAAAGACATTAAAAATTTCTACATGTCAGTCAAATCTAAACCGCTGCGATTGGCTCCTAAATCAACTAATTTACATATTAATCCGAATAATTTTCAGAAAATGAAGGTGAAATATACCACACAAGTGTTTAGTGTATAGGAACTGCATGCACAAGCAATTTCCGCGTCCGTATTTTGCGGAAGTATAAACAAACAAAGAATGCTACGTTCGCAAGGAATTATTGTAACCTTGCAAGCTAAGCATCCCAACACGCCAGACGGTATATAATGAGGCGAACGAGTCAACAGAAGACAGACCCAGAGTACGATACGGCGTAGTAACCAAAGTGACTAGTGCGATCCCAGCAGTTCCGCGTTCCTATATGGCGCTTACTCGCATTCCGCTCTCGCAGCAAACGCATTAACATTAAACAACTAACAGCGCGGTTATTGTAAGTTAAAATAAACTCGTATTCGCAAACTCAACGTGGTTTTTCTCTGATGCAAACCGGCGCCTAGAACTAACCCCTAGCCGCCACAAGTGAATCAGTTGCAGTTGGTTTATCAACGTATATAGCTTTTTGATTTATTTGCATTCCTGTGCTACTTAATTTTTACAAGAAAAATGTTTATTTTTTATTTTTGGCTTAAATTTGGCTAGTAGTGGAAAAAATAGTATATACTATTAAGTCCTCACATGATTGTAATAAATCGATAACTACTACATTAGTTGAAATATTGAATGTCATATATACTCAGCTTGATAAAGGCAATGAGATAATGGCTTTATTTCTAGATTTATCAAAAGCATTCGATTGCGTAAACCATAAAATTCTTTTAGAAAAAATCCAATTGTATAGTATTCGAGGAAATTGTTACAATGTCATAAATAATTACCTAAAAAATCGACAACAGGTTGTTAACTTAAATGAAAATGAGTTCAATATGATCAATATAACTGCGGGTATTCCACAAGGCAGCGTGTTAGGCCCTCTTCTATTTCTTGTATACTGCAATGACATCAATGAATTACATTCCTGATTTTAGCTGTTCTTTTGCTGACGACATAACTTTAATTCAATATATCAAAGAGCAGAAACTCCTGTACCACGACGTTGTCAAAACCTTAAATATAGCAAATGAGTATTTCTGTATCAATAATCTTACGTTAAATACAAAAAATCTCTCAATATAGAATTCTACGCAAACTTATCAAATGCCATTATTAGTATGTTAATTAAGTTAAATAATAATAGTATTGATCAAACTAAAATCTTTAAACTACTAGGGATAAACATAGATGCATCTTTATCATGGAAAACTCATGTTGATTTAGTATGTAAAAAATGTGCTAGTTATTGTTTTGTCTTGAGGAAACTTAGTTGCGTGGTAAATAAAAAACGTTTCAAAAATATTTTACTTTTCAAATGTTGAATATATTGTAAGATATGGAGTTATCTTCTGGGGTAACTGAAGTACAGTAAATCGTGTGTTTGTTATACAAAAACAAGCCATTTGTTGTTTATTTAATTTAAAAACATAGAGAATCATGTCGAAGTACCTTTGTAAACAATAGAATTCTTACGTTTTCTAGTATCTATATTCTAAATAGGTTTTAAATTATAAACCCAAATATAAACAAAATTGAATACTTAATTGAATTATACCAAAATGGCGATTGGGTGTTGTCCATATGGAATTGGCGTTGTTTTAGGAAAACAAAAGTTACAACGTAACAACTTAATCGTAATAAGAATTTAAAGATGAGTAAATAATGGATACAATAATTTGCAACTAAAAAGCCAGTTAGATCGAGCAATCAATGATATTAGAATTTAAATACATTACGATGCCGTGGCGTGCTATATATCTTGCCTAAGAATAATATTTTTACGTGATTGTCTGAAGACTTTAAATTTGTTCAACTAATAGCATTGCTGGCATTATATTGTTTCCATCATTAAAACCAACCAAGTTAAGTAAACGTGTCGCACATAGAATATACTTAGATAACAAATAAGGGTTGTAATAACATTTTTTAAAACTCCAAACCCTGTAGTTACTTACAATCAAATTATTACACTGCAGTCTTACTATAAATAGTTGAGAAAATACCATGATAGCAGTTTGTGTAACAACAAATAACAGTGATTGAATAGTATTTACAATCTCTGATAGTCTAAAATAGATTGACCGTGGTAGTAAGCTAAATTTGTGAGAAATAACTTTTTTAGAAATACAAATCTTTCCAAACGCAAATACGTAGCCTTCCATAAGTTAACCCAGGTCTTTTTCGATTCAGTCGCTTGGAATCGTCGTATCAATTTGCCCTTAGTTGACAAGCAACTCTTAAAACTCTTGTGCATAACGGCGACAACATCCTCAGCCACTAGCGACAAAGAAATGACACCCTTATGGTCCTGATGTAGAAACAGTTCGGCGCAGCTACCATCTCCCATCTGGAGAAAATAAGAAAATCAACACATTCTGGAATACAGTACTAGCTCTCAAACACTCCAGAAAAATTCTTCGCCCCGAATACAAAAAGATTTAATTGAGCAGAAGTAAGCAAAGAATTTTATGTGGCACACTAGCAGAACAATACATGTATCACTTCAGAATCATGAGACTGGCGGATAATGAGAAAAGTAGGTACTGTAATAAAGAGGTCGAAATGATGAACACATTATCATGAAGTGCGTGACCTTTGCCCAAAGAAAATGAAATATCTAGAAAATATCCTCATCAGGAAGGAAGAGTTGTAACAACTATCAAAAAGGGAACAGATCGACCTCATTGAGGATATAGATTTCTCTGTGATAAACAAGAGGGGCACACAAGATTACAGGATGAATCGAACACTCGCTCCAATAATAATAATAATAATAATAATAATAATAATAATAAAATTATAGATGTGGCAGTTCCAGCCACAGCAAATCTGAAGAAAACGTATGACGTTTACAGCGATACAGATTAAAAGAAATTGGAACCTTAATCTTAATAAAGTATCTGCAGTACCTATAATCATCAGCGCAGAGGGAGTAGTTTACAAGGAAACAAAAATAAATTAAAAACATTAGATTTAAGGGAAAGCATTATTAACAAAATTTAAAATCTATTATTTTAGACACTTGTAATGTTGTTAGAAAAGTAATAAGTAATTATTAATATTGTGTTACTGTAGAAGTTGTTTATATGTTTTGTAATAGGCTAAGGCTTCCAAAGCATATATTTATTGTACCTGTAAACAAAGAAATATTTTAAAACTAAAATAATAATAATAATAATAAATCTCACGGAAAAGTTGACATACACGTTTTCTATGTTAAATTCAAAATTATTGAATATGTGTTTAAAGCAATTTTTATTAAAAAACAGTAAAGTTTTTATAATAATTTACGCGAAAAAATTCGGATTTAAACTCGATTGCTGTATTTTTTTTTATTAATAAAATTATATATGATATTATTAATACAATTTGTATAAGAGTTATTTATGTACCAAGGCACTAAAGTTTGATTTTTCATGACGAATGTATTTTAGTTTTAGAAGCGATAGCCGAGGCAAATAAAACACGTGAGTCATGAAAAAGAACTTTAGTGTTGTGGTACATATTAGATTTTTTCCAAAATCCCTAAATTTTAACAAAACCTAACAATGTAATCAGCTGTTTTTTTATGTCAAATGTTTCCACCGCGCATGCGCGATTTTAAAATGTAAATAAATTTTACACACTCTACCGGCGAAAACGTGAACTTAAAAATCGTAGTATAATAAAATACTTTAGTGTCAATTTTATTTACTTTACTGCCGATTTTTGTACTTTAGTGACAATTTCGAAAAAAATAAATTTAATCTTTTTTCAAAATGTTAAAATCAGTTTAAAAAATTTAATTACAATGATAATAAAGTTAATAAAAAAAATACTGCAATCGGAATCGAACCCTATATGAAAAGCGCAAAAAAGTTTACTAGGCAACAAATCAAACAAGTCGTTCACGAATGCCGCTTAATAAATGAAAATACATTCAGTTAATAAATAAAATTACCCAAAAATAATCTTTCTACTCCAGTACTGTAATTCATATATTAGAGTTTTACAATCTGTTCTCTAATAAAATTTGTTATGATACAAATTTTTATTACGATATAGATCTAGAACCAATAGAGATACACTGTTGTCTTTTGCACGTATCAACTGGTGCTATGGTGAAAGTGTTTCTATTTAACATTATAGTGTCGTAGAAAAAAAGGGTATATAATTTGCATGTAATGACTATTAAGACGCTCAATGGTAAGCATTACATGCTCATTGCATAATATACTATTATTTTACTGATTTTTTTAGTAAAATACGGTTTGAATATTTATTATTATAACATCAATTTGTTTTATTTTATCTATTCAACTTAATATATTGTTATATTGTGTTCGAATTTTGCCAGAAAAAAGATATACGTCAATTTTTCATTTAACATAGCAAATGCCTGTTAACTTTTTCATGGGATACACGGTATACTTCAATAGGATTTTAATGTATCCGATAGAAGCCATTATACCATTAATTAAATAGAGCGGTGACAAACGTCTAAGTGCCAAAAATCCATGTAGAAAATGTTTCTGGATTATAACTTCTTGGCTCCAAAACAGCTGCCCCAAAGGGTGAAGCCAACAGGTTGCATAGAATTATGACAAACTATTGCAACCACTGTTTTACAGTCTAGTGAAATTTTCGGTTTGGTTTAGTAATATATTCAATTTTTAATCCAGTTTCATCGATATTAAACTATACTTACTATCAGAGTATAGTAATTATCAGTGGTTTTACCTTCACATAATGCTTGATCATGTGCCATGTAATGGTATTTTTCAAAATATTTATCTCGGCAAATGCCCCTTGCAATAAAACGATTTGCAGATTTCCCAAATATTTAGAATTGCCTTAAACTGATTTTTTTAAATTTTTAGAAATCTTTGAACATCTTTACAAAGGTGGAAACCGCTCAGAAATTTTAACTTATACACTAATCTTAATATTAAATAAAATTGCAAAAGTCTTGGAGATCGTTCCGTATAATAGAATCTGTTGTTGAATCAAAAACTTTATTTTTGTGCAACAGCACGGACTTATAAAATGAAAATTAAATTTTAAATAGACAAATAAATATATTGTATCTCTGAAACGCTTATGACAACATTAATCACAAAATACTTGTCACGAAATAACTGCCATCGGATTTAACATTTATCTCATTTTCCTCCAATATCGATTCCTCTAGGAATATAATTTGGGTCTTCTGATGTGTTTATTAGTTACCGATGATTAGAATGATCAAAATTTGCTGATTACATTTGTTTACCAAAGACAAATAGATGTACTACGTGATTCACGCTTGAAAAATGCTGAATACTGCAGTCCAAGTTAAACCCATTGAAATCTCCAATACGATAAATAATGTAGTTTTAGAAAGGACTAACGCCATGAAATATTTGGGAGTATAATTTGACTTTATACTACCATGTTAACTTTGCTTTGGGAATTATGCTAATCGTTTAGTATATTAATTTGCAATTTGTAACTAAACATTAAAAAAATAATGTTACGCCACTGGAGTTGCCAAAATAAGTTAGAATGATCGCGGTGTTTTGCAACTCCTGAACCTCCAATTATTTTCTAGCATTTATTCGAGAAGTGTAAAAGCGAGTCATGCATTTATTTAGTTCAGTTCGAAGTTAACATTTAATGCGAGTGAATGTAAATTGTAGCGCGTAATGTAATTGATTTATTTTTATACAAATTAAAGTAATTGTAGGTGTGAACAAAATTATTTTTTAATACAGTTGAAGAATGTAATTTGCGAACCAAAAACAACGAAAAGATTCGTACAATAACCAGTCATTAACTTTATTGCTTTTTTGCTTAATTAATTCAAAATTAGATTACGCATTTTGAATCGAGAGTCCTATATCCGCCTTTATCTTAAACAAGATAAAAAAACTGTGGTTTTAAATTAACATTTTATACAATGTGGTTTTTATACAACGGGGAAATAAGGGTTCTATCTTATTAACCATATTCGATTTTGAGTCTCTTAAAAAACGTATAAAAGAAGCCGTAGTAATGTTCTTAGATAAAATTTTAATACTGTGGTAGCGGATTGTCCTGTCATATTGTTATTGGTTCCTCGAGTATCATCCTACAAAATAACACTTTTTGTGAAAAAGAGTTAGAGCTAATGTAATAGCCAAAACTATTTAAATGTGTGATAATGCGAACTGTTGGGAAGTAAACGATGTTGTTGATCTATCTTCAAATCTTTTTCAGAATTTTGAACCATACCTGTAGTTTCAGTTTTTTATCAAAAATGGTTGCAATTGCTGATCTTTCAACAATTTCTGAAAAACTGATGGATTGTAAAATTGAATTTGCGGCAAACATTAAACTTGCGTTTTTTATAAAACCATTTATTTCTATTACCACTGTGTAAAGTAATATACCTTTTCATGTTAGAAGAATATTAAATACTAGCAATAATATCAGGCGTTGCCTACTTTTGTTTGTAGTTCTCCTTAGAGAGGTCAGGGAGGAATTGGATTTAGTCTATGGTACTCCCTATAAAATTTTGGATGCTCCTTTTGGGAGCAACAAACAAACAGGCAGAAGACAGACACACAATCACTTATATTAACATAGATTTTTCACAATTTTTACATCATGAACTACTACCGGTAAAAGTAATTTTTGTCCATAATTTTTTTAAATTTTACATGTTTGAATTCTAGACTATGGTTTTTTTATTGACCTTTTCGATTAGAGTGTTTTATATTTAAATCAATTACCACTAAAAATTTACTTAAAGTTGGACGAGATACTTCCCATTCAGGAATGTTGCTTGTTACTCCACATCTTATAAATATGATGGGTAGTTGTGCGGCTGTTTCCAAACCGAAATTTTAACACCCTTTTTAACTTTTTGACAAACTATAGTTAGTACCACCTGTCCGATTTTTATGAAACTTTGTACATGGACCTTATTTATAATTCCGCATATATGATTCAATTTAGGTCATAATCTATGTAGCCAAAAGATCCATTAGCCTATACATATTTTTGATCCGATAAGTAATTATTGAGATATAACAATCACGTGACACTAACTGGTGTAACAATATCTCCACCAGTATCAATTATACAAAAAGTTGAGGGAGAAGTTCTTGAAAATTCTATTATCTATAGTTTTTGTTTGAACCATTTTTTTCTAAAACGCAATTTCATTTTCGCTTTGTGAAAGTAAGAATTTTCAACCTCGTTTTAAAGAACTTGGGCGTGCGATACCTGATTTGTTCAACGCAGTCTCGTACGTAGCGTTCGTATAACGGGTTAGCAGTTATTATTTAACTATTTTTGGACGATACTGAAATGTTTACTTTGATTTTACAAATTGCTTCGTGGTGTACATTTTCTTCTTAAATGTGAATTTTTTTCCTACAACGTATCTGATTTTTCTCCACTTCTTCTAAATAACACTTTGCATATGAGTTTTATATATAACAGTTCAGATCTGATTAGGTTTTGGGCATAATCTACCAAGCTGAATGGGTCGGTAACCTAGATTGATTTTCGATTATATTTGTTTTACACATTTTTTTATGTTTTATTTACAACATATCCATAATTTTCATTCTTCTTTGACGTTTATTAGTTTCAGAGCGATGTGGAGTTCTGCGATAACCGCTTATTTTTATTTCTTACCACGTCTCTTAATGTTTGCAGATCAGAGTTTTATTGTTCTAGTTCTAAAGTTAATTTGTTCATCTTTAGAAACAATTTTACTTATTTTTATTTAATTGTTAAAACAATTATATATTATTCTCTCCTTAATAATCGTATTATCTAAAATAATCTAGTATTTTGTTCAGTATAATTTTCTTGTGACATATATTAATGCACCTATTAATGGAGATATTCCATTCCTAACCATGAACTACAATTGAATTGTCATCAATATATAACGAGCAACTATAATTTCCACAATTTCCACTACAGTACAGACACATGTACACAATAATAATCATTCTACTAATTGCATAGACTTAATTCTGAGCAACTGCACGTACATACAAACCAATCATTAAAATTTTGTTATCCAATTCATCAGTCGTTTTTCTATAGACAATAGTCGGTTTGTTCGAAATTTTACGTCCTACTTTTACGAAAATGTGGTGAAAGTGTTTGTTGTTTACATACATATTACGTATATACATATCATGATTGAATTACAATATTGAATTCACATTACCAGGTGAAATATTGATTATAACGTGCGTATCAAAGCTTACTACTGACTTGGAAAGAACACATCTGATATATTACAAATTCGTATTTTTCGCTCAAAAGCGACGCCGTAAGTGGTTGTATAAAGCTTTCAATTTTTTTTCTTTATGCCAACAAGAATTATTTATGGCACCTTCCATTACGTTAAGAAATATTCAAAATAGCAACTTGAATATGTTAAAACGTTTGAGAACAAGGTTAAAATATTTTTTTATAAATTTAATTTCTGCATAAAAGCTTTTAAACAAAGTTTTTATCTTTGGAGCGAGATATCTTTGTCATGTCATGTTGGTCCAACTAAGTTAAATAGCATTTAATATAGTATATGTTACGATTTACGACGTTTTAGAAAAATATTGCATTTTATTTTTTACTATTGTTTATTTTTGTGGATACAGTGGAAAAAAATGTAACGTATTTTTCTTGCAAAGTTAAAAATGCAATAAATGTTTTAATTGGGTGTTTTCCATTGTTTGAGCTTTGTTGAATTTGTGCGTTACCCCAGAAAGGTTGATATTTTACCGCGTAATTTTCATAAGAATTATTCGAGAATTAAGGGATCGACACGAACTGGAGCGATTTTTTCTATGTTTAGTTAAGACTAGTTTTCTAATGGAAAAAAGGTTTGTGTCCTCAATACCGACGGTTAACATATGATTAAAAACTATTAAATAATAAAAATAATCACAAGAGATAAATGTTCATTCAAATTAGAAATATTATTAAAAACAAAATAAACTTAATTTTTTAATGTAAATGGATGTAATTGCATATTTGAACGTAGTTTTTATTTCTGATCAACTTTTTGATAACATTTTGGATATTGTAAAATTTAAAGGTACTTTACTCTTGAGTAAAATTCATATTTTTGACAAACCCTCGTATACGACTAAAAAAATTGATATTTGATGATTGTATTTTAGATTTTAGAACATGCATAACTTTTTATGAAGAATAATTTTTTTCTAAAATTAATAATAAAAAAGTTTTTTATATGATTCCAACTTAGGGGGACATATTGTATATTTTTTACACGATCAAGCGTAAAATTGAGTTTGGTTTAACCCCATTTTTGGGCGTAAGTAGAACATTTTGCCCGGGTGCGGCTTAAAGTGTTACTTTGGCGCCCGTGGGACTTGTGGTTTTTAAATCGTTAAAATTGATCTAATGTATTGCTGGATGAATTTAAAAAACATTGGTGATTAAAACCATTCATCTTATAAACGAATGATGAATCCATTATAAAAATGTATTGGTATATATTATCTAATTATAAAAATAATAATTGTCATCCAATACTTGTATTAAATTTTTTTTTATATCAATTTGACATTTTCATTAGAAGTATTAATTTTTGAATAATTTGTATTTGTATTTTTATGTAATTTTAAAGTCGAAACCGGTCACAATTATATTTAATACAAGTATTGGATAACAATTATTATTTTTTATAATTAAAACCATTCAAATTAACAAATTTTGCCCAAAAATTTTTGGGGTTTATTCTAGTGTTAGCTATAATATTATTAATCAAAACAATTTACTTACTTTCATCATTAAAATCTATTATTTGGCGATTCTATAATAAATTTTAAAATTTGTCCCCTTGTTAAAATTTTTAATTTTTTAGGTTTGTATCCGTCCCAATTTCTTTTAGGAATACAGTTACTTTTTAAAATTGCTTATTTCTAGATTTTCATTAATTGAGATAGCGGCCTTCAACATTGAATAAATCGACCAAGGTGTTGATGATTTAAATACTTCTGACTTCTCAAATAAATATGCTAGAAGCACATTTTTTGATGTCACTGTGAGTGACAAATAAAAATTATGTAAGGCACCTATGATGGTAATAATACAGTAGATTAACTCAATTTGTAAATGTTTTACTTTTTTTTATACGAAAATAATGAAACGTGTAAAAAATTATGTATGCAGCTCGGTCGTAAAGCTATTTTAGGCCCTCGTCCTGATTGTGCCCTCGCTTACGCTCGGGCTGATAAATTTTAAATCTTTGACATTAGGTTGACAGAATAAGAGTTATTCTGTCAACCTAAAGCACACTTTTAACGATTTTTTCACCTAGCAAGAGCCATTTTACCACTATAAGTGATTCCCATTGGTCCATTTTTTAAAAAATTTTCACATCTCTGGCGTGGTACCTGTGACATCTACTACGGGCAGATCTTTTCTATCTTTCTGTCAATCAAATTGTGACGGTACTTTTTCTTTTCATCGATTCCTTTCGCGCCTCTGATAACAATGTCTGAATTTTATTGACTTTGTTGTTAATTTAAGTTACATTCGAGCATTTCACTGAAAAAAAAAGTTAGGATATCGAGTTTCTCTAAGTTGGTTTTAACCAGCATTTAATCACGTTCCCAAATAAACGTTACTTTTCTTTTTTTTATTTTCTAATTGTGCTTTTAACGTAAAAGTCTGGGTGAACTTTCTGTTCTAAAAGGGATAAAATCTTATGGATTACCATTATTATTTAATTGAAACAGAAATAAACCCCATCTTCTACGTCGGAAGTAACATTTCTGGATTTATAACGGTTGTGAACTTTGGATTTTATCGCTATTTTACACACGTCAACGTTACTTTGTAAGGCTATTTATTATCTACCGGAACCGGCTATTTGTCCAGTCAAGGTGTCCATCAAAGATAAACGGATTGACCCTTATCTATATATACAGCCGAGGGCATCTTTGTTCCTGCATCGCTTTTCAACGTGTCTATGTTACTATTCATCCGTTTTGAATACTAACCAACTACTCTTCCTCGTAATCATCGATAACCAGATAAGTTAAAATTGTGCATGTTCTCAGTTATTATTTGATTTAAAACGCGGTTGTATCTGTATTCTGACGTAAATTTATCTACATAATTCTTGCGCTTTATATTTGATCGATATGATTTGAAAGAACATTAGTATCATATGTTTACGCCTTTAACGTCAGTTTTATTTTTGTGAGCTCTTCAAGATTTAATTATCTGTTTTTGTTAGTTGATTATTAATTATTCGGCTAATATCCATTGACGTATCGTACGAAACGGTTGTTACTTAATTTAACTGTTGTATTTAATTGTTGTTTCGAAAATAACTAGTATCGTGTAGCTTTTGTATGCGTTGGTGTGTATTTTATAAGTATTTTGGGTCTATAACTGGTCTAATCGTTTCATAAAATTATATCTCTACAGTTTAACTGTTTGTTTTGATGTCTAACGTTCCTAGTTGCTCTAGAGTATTTACTATGCATTTTGCTAGGTGGTGCCCTATTAATATTTTTTTGCAGTGTGAAAGCCTTTGACTTAATGATTACCAAATACACCCATGATCCCTCTTTGACTGGTAGAGCTGCAAGCCAGTTTTTGAACACTACGGTTTAAATTATTATTTTGATAATAATAAACCGTAACAAAATAATACATGGGGTACTACATCTGGCTTTAAGAAAATGTTTCTTCCTATCATTCTACATCTTATATAATTTTCCACATCTTGTTTAAAACTACAAAGGAAATGTGTTTGGATTTAACACTGATTAATTGTTAACAAAAGAAACTTACATCAAAATTTTCACAGCAGAAAACATAGATTTTGACTTAGGCATATCCCTTCTTACTGCCTTAAACCACCTAGATTTGCGTTTATGATTTTCATCATTAGATTTTTATTATAACAGTGTGAATTTCGTTTACTAAACTTGTATAGACAACTTAACTTACGAAATTAGTTGTTGGTTAAGACAAAAGGTGAATTGGTTTGAGTGTTAGCTTTATAAAATTTTATTTTATTTCGGTAAGTGACATTGGGTAGAGGGCACGTGTTTGTTCTTCTCTTCGGTAAAGAGTAAAAGACCTTCTTTTTATTGAACAAAATCTACGAATTGTTTAATGGTAGGAAACATATTAAGGAATGACGAGTTCCTCCATGACTTAATGTTCCATTTCTTTTGTTTTGCACGGTGAGAATGCCGTAAGTTTTAAAGAAATTACTTTATCAACGCATTACCACCTTGGGGCAAATTAAACTACCACCTGGAGGCAAAACTAGCCTAATCTATCTACATCGAAACTCTTACAAATTATTGATAGCAAGCGACCTTCGACCTTGACACCAATCTATCACTTTTGAATACCAGCCAGCTTTTTGCTTTTTGTCTCTTCTTTTTTCTTGATTGCTGACGTCCTACAACATGGTATACAGCTGGAGAATGTGACAAACCCAACAACAACACCTAACACGACTCGAAAGCTAAGTTGATCTAGTTTTAAGATATATTTTGTCACGCGATTGTTATTAAGAATTTCCATAATTTTAATTGGTTGTATGTTCAAAACCGATCGTTAACAACCGGAATTAATTATTATTTAGCATCTTTTGTGACAATTTTTGTGCTCGAGCGATCCTCCGACAATTTAATTTTACGTGGATTACGTATTTGGCCTCTCATAGGGTGGCGGCCTCGTCTTGAAATCACTTTTTTATAGCTGCTGCATGTTTTAAAAATTATCCACGACTCCTCACCGACCTAAACTACCGAGATGATTATAAATATTTGTAAAATAAATTTGTCTTCTACAACAAACTGCAACAAGTTTTGATATATACCCACAAACTGAGTGCTAAGGAAAGTAAAAACTTGACAGACGTGTTACATTAGTCAGTTTCAAATTTTAGTTAGTAAATTCAAACATTAGTCAATTTAGAAGTTTTTTGCTTTAAGTTCTAGTTAGAGAGTTAGTTACCACAGAAAATACGTAAAAAATTCAAATAATAAAGCTGTTGGTTGATCACGTTTATCGCAACATCGGGTATATTCATTTATGATCCTTTGAGATTTCTTATCTGAATATAAGCAAGAATAAATCAAATTAGACGATGTTTATTCCCACAAGATCAAGGCACATAAACCTAAGTTTTTCATGCAATGAAAAAGGTGATAATAATAAAGATTAGACTATTGTTCACTACTAATTGAGCTTTATCGTTTAACTACCGTAGACACTGGACCACAGATAATAATCGTCATTAGGTTATAAATTGTAATGAGTAACATTCTTAGAAGTCAATGTGCGGTGTGAGATTGAAGGCTCTAGAATAATTGGTGCTTTTTTTTACCAGCCATTAAATACTGAGAGTTAAGTTAACATCTTCGATAGGAAGTTTTGAATACAATACAATTGCGACAGGATATGTATTTGCATCTAGATGGTGAATCTGTTCACACCTTCAATTGTTCATCACTAAGTGAACTAAAAATTCTGAAGCCATAGTTACTGCCGTTAGATTCATGTTACCATCTAAAATAAAACGTTTGAAAAGTCAGTGAATTTTTTTAGTGCTAATTGCAGATTAATCAAGAACTTCGTCAAAGCTTTACGTAAAATTCAATTTCACCATCAGTCCCTCTGTCTCTCAAAGCAACTTTGTTCACATCTTTTGCAATTGGAAATTATGGGCGTCAATTGTGCCTTCAATAGACTTTAGTCAATTCAATAGAGTCACATCTAATAACTGTTGTCTAGATTCAAGAAGATTTAGCAGACCATCAGATCAATAAAAGGGCCACCCTCTTTCAGCAGCAGGAGTTTACCGTATACTAGTTCTTGTGGGAAAGTATTCAGAGAAATCATCGAGAGATCGATTAAAGAACATCGAGTAAACTTTCGTCAGGAACACACTAAAAACTCAGCAGTAACCGAACTTAGGAATGGAAGAGACCTCCAAGTTACAAGCAGCGCCTAAGGGCTAAAGGGAGGTTATCAAGCTACATTCAGAAAACCTTAGCAAAGGCAGAAACCTTGAGGCTCAACCAGATCTAAAATCCAATCCTCAAGAACACCTAGGCAACGCTAGTTTACAAACGGGCCACGAAAACTTAAACCAATAAGCCATATTCAATAATTAACATTTTCTCCCTCTGGATTTTTGTACTTAAGATAGTGACACTGAGTTTTGTTAAAATAGGTAAATCGTGTCAACCCAAAAGTTCATTTATTGGGTATCTTTTGGGCAGCTACTATTGCTTAAGATAGACTAGGATTTGTATCTGAGTAGAACACCAACCCAGTGTTCAGACTGAGGCCAACCACTACTTTGAAATTTAAAACAAAGCAACAGTTAGAAACTGGTGGTTTTTCATCAAAAAATTAAAATTTATTTAATTTGACTCAATCGCAATAGATAGATTAGGTACTTCACAATAAAAATTAAGGGATTTAGAATACGATTTGTCCGAACATCCACTATATTTGTCAAAAACTTATTTTCTGAAATTTTTCAACATAGATTGTTACTTTTCTTTTTAAAGCAAGGATGATAGTTCTAAGAAAAGATTAGTTTTTTCGAGTGACATTTTTCCGACATACTTTTTCGATAACCCGCGGTTCAATAGCTATTTTTACGTGTTGGACAATTCAACCAAAACAATTCTGGAAACGACTAACTGAAAAGAATTTACCAAAGACGCAAGTATGAAATAACAATTCACTGAAAGGACGATTCAATGAAGAGATAATTTAACAAGAAGACAATTTATGGAGAAAGCAAGTCAACGGAAACATAATTTACCAAACTTTTTTAAAGCGTAGGACACAATTTGTTGCAAAAAGTTACGGAATTGAATAAAAAACACACAAAATGTGTGTGTGTGTATAATTACTATAAAAAAACTAAGATAATGATAACTTCAGAACCAACCCTGGTTATCACTAATAAAACTAGTTAAATATGCAAATTTTTCATTTAAAGATACATTAAAAGTATATTGTCAAACATTAACAAAACTTTGATAACGGTAACCTTGCAACCCACCTCGCTGATATGCAATGATTAATAAGATTAACATAGAGAAGCATACCGAG
>JALBCR010000517.1:0-70587 GCA_030710515.1 Abscondita cerata | reverse complement strand
TTCCAATTTAGGGACGGTTCTAAAAAAGATCTACTTTCTTATCACAATTCTTTTAAGAAATTTGGTATAATGGAGGAGAATGAAATACACTGGTAATTATCTACGGTAGATTATATGAAACTAAAGCAAAGGAATTGCATGAAGTTAGAAGTAGATACTTAAAACTGAGATTGACAGGCTTTTTTGACGTAAATAATTACTTCTCTTGGTACTCCTGAAGATATGTTAAAAAATATGATTTAGTAGAAATACATTTTCTCTTCCATTTGAAAGAGAAAGAAACTGCTAGAGCTAGATCCTTTTTGAGAATAATGACTCATCACCTCACATGGTATTGATCAAGATATACGATTTTATAACTATTCAATAAATCGAATTCATACTTTGAATGCAAGGGCAAATTAATATTTTTGAATTTTTATTTTATATTCTGGGCTTAGATCCATTCATATAAAGATAAAAAACTTTTGAATAATTTTATGGTGTTTAAAACTCTCTGGATCCTGATTAGATTGTAAAAAAAGGAAAAGAAGGTATGATCGAAATAGGAAAAGTAATGTGTATAGAGTACTTTTGGAATTTCAATCATTTAAAAATCTTTAAAATCCTTTTGTGGGATGACTTGTTACATGAAAGTAATTAACAAAAGCACTAACGATTGACTATAAAGTTTTCTATTAGTGCTTTCATAAACGTGCCAACTTCACGTGACGTTAGTAATATACAGATCATAAAGAAATAAAAATCATAATAAAATAAAAAAAAAGAAAAAAATACTATCAGTAATTCACTAACCATTTAAAATTCGCATTATTAATAAAATTAAAATCAACTTTTTGGCAATTTGAGCAACCTTGTACTTATACCGTTTTCTGAGCATCCCCATGCTGTTAATTCTTATCTTGGACACAGTGTATGATCACGACAGTGACCCAAATTCAACCTTGAACCGTGGGATTAGTAGTGCTAACATCCCTTAAACGAGGGAGTGTTCTTCAAGTATTCGTACCATTAACATCAAACATTTTGTTCACTAAAATTATGTTGCCCAGTATTTCAATAAAATACGTAGTGTAACACAAAGGTTTTAATTCCATTATCCTAAACAGTGTATATAACGTTGCATTTGAAATACAGAAATAAATCAGGTTACATATTAAAAAGATTAAATATGTTGTTTTTGGTCCTTTACAGGTGTTTGTGAAAATGTAAGGTTCACGCTATGGATGTTACAGTCTTTTCTGGTTAAAGAAAGTGCACACTCTCCCACTAGCTAAGAATGGGAGATTGAAAGATTGAAAATATTTTATTATTGGTATGTTTTGGTGAGAAGTTTTTGGAGATACGGCTGGTTCCCATCTTTTAGGGAATCACTTTGTATAGTATGAGGTCGCTGAATAAATATTCAGTCAGTTACTCAAAATAAGTGCTCAGTGTATTGTAGTTTGTTGTTCAGATTTATACTTTTTCAATCTGAAGGTCACATAACACCACTCTGTAAGAATATGATGTAAAAGCAAAAAAGCTATAACATAATCAAGTGAACAAAATAATTTTTAATAATAAGAACGTCACTGCTACAAGCGCATGGATTTAATAATTCAGAATGTATCAGGATGCAGAATATAGGCATAAACTGAAAAACTAACGACGAATGCAAGAAAGAGTAAGCGTTTAGGTACAATTAACACCATATTTTTAGTTGAAATAAAAACACCATGCATTCAAAGAACACAATTAGTATTACCATTGATTATAAAATTCGTAAAGATACGCAAGCCTTAATATTTTTTCGTAACTACATCTCCTACCAGCAACGAATGCCCCTTTCACCCCTCGGCCTACAAACTGTTCATTGGGAAAGTGCTGCTGCGAACGGTTTAATATTGTAACATTGATTCTGTTACTGCTTAGCATACATGCAACATCGGTCTCTACCTACGAGAATGATTCAAGAATCAAACTCGGCAGTTTTCTAAGAAGTTCGTTCGTTCGCAACATAAATAACTTGCACGTGCACAAAAAATGTGCACTCATGTAATTTAGCTTGCTACGAATTTATCCTAGTGTATCATAATAGTTGGATTTGCGAATTGTTTTTAAATTTTGTTTCAAACTTCAATAAAAACATTTTTCGAAAATAGGGAGTTAAGGTCAATCGGTTAAATACACTCATTAAATTATTAAAAATTGTTAAAAATCGCTAATTTTTGAATTTAAAAAATTTTCCTAAAACCAAATTTACTTGGATTAAACTTAAACTAAATCAAGATAAAATTTTTAATTTCCTGGTGTTTCTTTTAAGATTAGCGGAATTAAACGCATTAATTCCAGTTTTTCCGATTCGCTTTAAGAGTAGCGTTTATTTTAATTTAATTAACAAATTGATAGTAAATGTCTTATGTTCAATACAAACTTTAGAAAAATTGTTTGCTTTCTGATGTTAAACATGTAAAAAAATTTTTTAACGATACCTTTTGTACATTTATGAATAGCGAATGACGAATTAAATACTTTTGATAAGTGAGATACAAACTAAATATGCTCGGCTTCATAATCTTTACACAAAATACAATTCATTTCAGAAAATAAATCTTCCCTCTCACTTAATTATTTTCTCTACATATCTCACATTCATACCTTTTCAAACTGCTTAAATGCTAGATAGATAACCAGTTCAATAAACTATGCTACAAGATTCTAAAGAACAAACGGAAAACACCAAAAACTGCACAAAAAACGCAGCAAAAAAACGTTTTGTTTTTTGGTGTTTTTCCTTTGTGTACTGTTATCAAGTGCATAATAAAAATAATAATGTGCACTCAACTCAATTTATTCCGGTGCGTTCTAATAGTTGGATTTGCGAATTGTTTTTAAATTTTGTTTCAAACTTCAATAAAACAACAATTTAATTTGTAAGAAATAAAATTTATTTGCATCAATACAAATTTATGATAAAATCATTTTTATGTATTTCCATATAATTTGTGGTTATTATTTACATAAACAATTTACTTCGTTTCTGACCCAGTTGAAAAAAGATGGACGTCCTCGGTTGTAATTTGCTTAGATGCGCAAGTTGATTCTAAGAAGAAAAAAATAACATAAATTCACTGATAAAAGATATGCTGAGTCAGTTGCATTTTAAACATTTTAACATTTTGGGTTCAAAAGTTATTTCACTTTCAAATTTTTTGAAATAGTCGACTTTTTTGTTTTCAATGGCCCTACTAACGTGCAATATATCAACTAAAAAGTTTGTTGAAACCAACTTCAAAAACTATTTTCAAAACTGTTTTACGTAGATTGGGTTTAAAAGTTATTGCACTTTAAAAGTGTTTTTGAAGATTTCGACTTTTTTTGTTTATCAACTTGCGTTGCCCAGTACTTCAGAAAAAAGAAAGACTAGAGTTGAGAAGCAAAAAGAAAAAGACTAGAATTGCGGAGTAGAACAAAAAAATTCTACGTTTGAGTAGAACACATAAATACTAGAGTTACATTACATTACAATTACACGATCTTTAAGCTTGATAAAAACTTAAATTTGCAATAACTTTTGAACCCGTAATGCTACCTCTTATTTTTTCAAATCTAGTCTTTGGAATTTTGGTTTTTCCACACGCTTTTGATTGATATATTGCACGTTAGTACAGATGTTATTAAACAAAAAGTCAATACGTTTCAAAAATTTTAAAACTAAAATAACTTTTGAACCCAAAATGTTAAAATATTTTAAATGCATTTTTGAAATTGGCTTGCAATTCCTTTTTTTCATTGTTATATTACACGACTGTGTACATGGAATACCTTTTTGAGATATTTACTAATATATGTTTGACCTTTGATCTCAAACATGACCTACCTAATCAAATTTTAAAATTTTTTCAAATTTAATTTAACTTGTCTTATAAAGTACTAAAACATATAGTTATATAGATTATATAAACTCAGAATTATATGGCCAATCGACTGATGTAAAAAGAATTATAGGTTTGTATTTAAAATAAGAAAGTTGATAGCAATTTTTGGCACACCCTGTATAGCCGAAGGTCTAAAACTATTTTAGGTAGAACGAAAATGATCGATTATGGCCGCGTACTAAATTTCAAGTTTCTGATTTATCTGCAAGTTAAAAACTTTTAATGCACGCTCAACGCAGATCACCCGTTATACGTACGCTACATGAATATGCATAAGCATAATGTTTATCTCATCAATTTGGAATTAAAAGAAAACCCTAACGGGTAAATAAAAAATATTTGCTTACCTTCTTTCTAGAATTTTACAGGCACTGATTTTACACTTAATAATTTACGTTTATTGTTTATAATAATTTCGGAGGGTAAAAAAGTTTTTCACATATTAACTTATTTCCTAAAGTGTCAATATCCATAACTACAATACAATTTTTTTTTGGTAGTCCTTTTGTACGTTTCACATTTTTTGTAAGAATTTTAAAAAAAACGTATGTCCACGGCGTCTACGCTGTTCTTTTTATTATTTGTGCAACTGACGTATTCATAATTACTAATTGTCACAAAAAATTACGGTAACTAATTTTATAATCAATGCAGTATCTTGTAACAATGAAGTAACTTTCTGAACCACTCATATTCCATATTCAAGATACACGCATTGAGGCAGGTACTGGTGGAACTGACATAAAAATGGAGAGGGAAACTGAAAATCTTGAAATAACCATCACTTACTGGCAAAAGATGGTTATTTATATTTTCCATGCTATTTATTTATATGTAGAACTTTGTGTATAAATTTTTTTTTGTGGAAATAAATTACATTACAAAATTACGATTACATAGACAAATCTCGTCGCAATTATAACGGTAGAGCCATCTATTTTTCATCGTACTTTTGTGTCACATTTCGTCCATATAGGTTGCCCATCTTTATGGTATTATCACCACCCATGGTATAACATTGCGCATGTAGGTGGGATTTTCTTGATGACGCGCTTGGAGAGTAAACATCATGCAGGTTAAGTATAGAAATGCCGATTTATAAACATTTTTATAATTCAAATTTTCCTTTGTTGCATTTGCATGTATGTATGTTTCTAGTACATATTTTTATATTCAAATTCTAAATGAAATATATGCAATACCCAAATAAATGTTCTTTTAACCAGTTTATTCATAAATATTCGTAATTGTTAATGCTAATTTAAAATCTCCTACGCGCCTATGAAAACTTTATTACTCCTTAATTTTAATGCGAATTGGCAATTAAGTTTAAGAATCTGTAAACGAACTCTCAAACGTGATCTGCAATCGAAAAAAGTCCTCGATAGTACAATATTTCTAAAATTAAATATACAATGAAGTAAATACTATTAATATGAAAACCTAGATACATTAATTTTTTGTACAGAAAAATTGCAGAACAAAAAATATGCGTAACTTTCTTTCTATTTTTGGTTGTATCAAATCCGACAGTAATTTTTGGAATTCAGAATTAACCAGTTGGGAATGCGCAAGCTTGCATTGCCGGGATGAACAAAAGAACTGCTTATTTAGCTTAAAAATTTCTAAAATTTTTCGGGAGCCGATTTGACCACTTTGCCGATGAGATAGACAAAAAATGATCGAAGCAAAAATGTCTTAGATTTTGATGTTCTATAGGAATCCGAAAGAAAATTTTCAAAAATGTCAACAGGAAAAAAGCTACGGGACATCAGACAGACAGACTTTGTGAATTCATAAGATGAACTTTTGTTCATCGAAAATTGGTTATTAATGCATTCTATAGTTACAGGCCCATCGAAAGTGTAAAAAATTCTGAAGTTTGATGTTTTTAATAAACATTATTACGACGAACGATTTCCGAGATATTGTAACTTGATTTATGTCCGAGGGTATGTAACCTAGTCTAGATGGTAAATTACAATTTTCAAAATCTATCATTTTTGAAGTGAATTTTAGAATTGCATTCCTCATAAGGTACGAATATCGTTCTAAATCGATTATTAAGTTTTTGTTAGATCTTGACTTCATCGATTTCTGACAGCTGTTGATAAAATATTTTAATTATCTCTTCTGTACCTAAAGGAAGCGTCATTGCCTTTTTAATCTCAAACAGGATCCGATAGAATGTTTCGAAAATTCAGCTCGCTTCGAAAAAATTAATTCACTTACTTATTGGAAGATTGTTACGCTTTTATTTTATACACCGAATAAACGTGTGTCGTGAGCATTATGTCATCAGGGAATATAAAACGAGGAAAAGTATGTCGCGATTAATACGTTACACGAAAGTCATATTTGGCGCGCAATCTGCGGATTTTCGATTGGTTGAAAATAATTATCGATTTATTTCCAAAAATAAAACCCGACATCTTTGTAACTACTTTTTTTGCTGAAAACTGGTAGAGTTAAAAGATAGTTAATTAAAACTACGCAAATAGTTTGAAATGCGTTAACAGATTTCCAATAACAGTTGGTTGTTTTATTCGTCTGAACTACCGTAAGTACTCGTTCTTTTTCTCTTTATCTTTGTTCAATTTTTAAAATGACACGTGGAATGCTTTTAGAGTTTAGTTTTTATTCTCTGCGTTTTTTTGTTCCTGTCTCTGGATAACTTCCTGACTTGTGTCGAGTGGCCGATTGAAACATTCCCTTTTCTATGAAGTACCGCACCACCAGTAGCTACATCAGACAGCTGAAGGCAATCTCTGGGTACTACCTCTACCAATCGGAGGGATGTCTATCCATTGTGGTCTAAACGAAGAAGCCTAACGCCTTCCAGTTCTCTTCGAATACCTTCCCAAGAAGAATTCTATAGTATTTGAGAACCTGTCGATATCGTCGCCAGCCGAAAATCTACTCTCGGGACTTGGTTCACATAAAATGCAGCTAAGTTTTAGTATTTAAGTTATTGCATTTATTGCTTGTGAGTGTGAAGCTCATGTACATACGACATAAAACGGCGTTAACTTTTAGCTCTAAGTAAAACCATATTCGTGGTACGCTCAACAACCTAGAGATTTTAATCGGTTCAATACGGACTTGTGCACTTGCAAGATTAGATGCTTACCATGAATACTGTTTAATAACATAATTCGTGTAATTGGTAAACCACAAATTAAAGCTGAATTTGAAATATGTGTGAATGTAGTATTTTATGAATACAGGTACCTGCTTTAACTTAAATTTGTGCGAATGTGATTGGGTTAAAAAAAAACAACATTATGCTTCGAAATTAATACATACGACTTACTAATTATCACTTCAAGGTACAAACAAATTCAACCATTTGTCTGTTTTGAGACATTCGTGAAGTTAGCCCCCAGGGAGTATTTTAGACTGTTGGTAGTAATAAAGTGCCTTGCAAATTATGAGGTTATGCTTACAAATTGTTACAAATCACTTACTAAATATTGATAAAAAAATATATTGTTTCTCAAAGTGGCGCGGCTTCCGTGAAGTTAGCTGCACTACAGTTTCTGTTTTAACTAAGAGATACCGTTTGATTACAAATTCTTGCAACTTGATTACAAATTTTTACAAATGACTTACTAATTAATGAAGGTACTAAAATTTTGATATTGCAAGATAGCGAGGCTACGAGAAGTTAGTTACACTTACAAATTTAGATTTTTAGCTTACAAATACTTACTAATAACTTACTAATTAATAAGAATAAAAGTCAATATAAACTCCGAAAGTGAGGGGCTAACTTCACAGACGTTATTAGTAGTTTATTTATTTATTCGTATAGTAATACATTTTTTTCGTAATTATCCGGGAGGGTCTTGATGAGCAGGTCCGAAACCAAAGTGGTGATTCATGTTTTTCTCGTTCACCATGGAGTACTGTAAGGTACTGATCACCTTCCATATTTTATGTTTGTATTAAAAACGCCTAAAACATACACGAAAAAGCTCTAACGAAATTGACGTACGTTTTGACGTTTTTATATAGTAGTGATCGCAAAAATATAATGTATTGCTTGAGCATAAAATCATTTTCCACTGTTCGTAATTAATAGCTAACATAATTTCTTCTCTTGCCATGCTATTTCCAAGGTCACACACATCTTTTTCCTAAAAAACAACCAAAGAGACCCACTCTGAGTCAATTTTGAACAGCTAAAAAGTTGATCCAAAATAAGAATTTTTTCACTTTTGACAGATTCGAAAAATTGTTACTCATTAAACAGTACTGAAGCCTATACTTCGGGACCAACTGAATTGATTTTTTCTAAACGTATGTTGATATTCCCTAAACTCAGTTTTTACAAAAAAAAACTTCTTAGGAACCAAATAAATTTAGAAAGCGGATTAATTAAGAAGATTATCCTGTAGTCACATAAAAGCAACAGTGAACAGTAAAGGAACATACGCATCCCCTCTGGGGTATAATTAATTTTAATAATAAAGAAGGTATATTTTGACTGAATCATAAATGTAAGCATTGAACAAAAATTTCTTAATCTCAACAAAGCAAAAACAAAAGCACTTGTGATAAAATACAATCGTTAGAAGGATGCAGTTTAAAATCAAATATTCGACACTTCGTGATATGTATCGATGATAAACTTTATAATTAATAAATTAACATTTATAATACACCGCAAACAATATTGGAACTAAACAAAAGAAAAACTTCGCTAGAATTTAAATATTACGTAGATTTACAATAGCATACAAATGATCGATTCAATTAAAATCCTAAAACACGACACGCCTAAGCTACAGCTAATTCCATATTTCCTCTTCGTAAGGTAAGGATAGTATTAAAACAGTAAACCGTGAGGATTATAAAGGTGAATTATGTTACTCTCCATTTACATAAATAAAGTGCAATTTATAACACAGGTAAAAATTATTTAGACAACCTTAATTTTCTAAATGAAAATAGAAATTTAATTGCGTTGTCTTTTAATGCTATACCCCATCCAGACACGCATAAAATAAATTTGTGTACTAATGAAAAACTTCGTCAAGAATATAGTTTATTCTAGCGGAGAATAAATTTAATAACAATAAATCATGAAGTAATTTAGGTCATTCTTTTTTTTTTCTGTTTAATTAGTTCCTTTGTAATGAGTGAAACGCCTTGTAACATCATTCTACATATACATTCCGTTGAAGTCTAATCAAAAATGTATTTTCAAATTTTAAAACAATTTGTGTAGCTTTCTTTGATAAGTTGCCGTTCCCGTGAATTTATTTTCGTTTTCTATGCATATGTGAAGAATGTAATTTAAATTCAACTTATTTTACAACTAAATCAATTTCTAATTAACAATCCAAAATATAAATTCTTGTGACAATCACATTCTATGATAAAATGACGCAAAAACAACTTAATTAACTGAAAAAATAGTAGATATAATAATAGAAAACTGAATATAGACAAATAAGATAACTTAATGGAAGTAAAAGTAAATAGAGGATTAATGAAGGAGACGGAAGGCAAATTCTTTTATTAAAAAGCTTGGCTCGAATAAATTTAAAATATAAAATAAATTATTTAGTTGAAAAGTAATATAATTTAGTTTTCTTACTTCTGAACTGGTAATATGTTTTACTTGGAAATAAAGGTAGACAATTTAACTTGAATTTCAATAAATATAATACAAAGTTTCCAAAAACATTTTAAACAAAAGAAGAAAATAAAGTAAAATAGTACTTACGCAAACTTAATCAACGTCAGATAAAAATTCTGTTTACAGTTAAAATATTACACCAGTACTAAACAAACATTATTTAAATAAAATTGTGTTTTAAAAAACCATGACGTCGACAAATTAATTACACGTTTGTTTGCGCCAGTATTTCATTATTAGAGATAAATAGTTATTTACACAAAATTAGGGAAGTAATCCTACGACCCATAGGGTAGCGCCCTCACGACCCCTCAGCGACTTATAAGCTACTGGTAAGTGCACAGAAACGATTATAAATTTTCTCTCTTTGAAAATAAATTGTGTGTGAAATGTCAAAGAACTTGTCACTATTTTGTAGAAAGAGCAACAAATAGCGTACAAAATAAACCTCTTATTGCACTTCACCCAAACAAACCGTTTTCGAGAAAATCGAAAAAAATGTCGATAAAATTTAGAAATCATCTTAAAAAATGCCCTATGCCAGATTATTGGCCGTAATATAAAATTTTGCCAAAATTCGTAGTTTCAAAAAAATTTCTAAAAACTAAAAAATTCAATTTTTTTTCATACTTTAACACTCTGTATATCACAAACGAAGTACTATCGGACACATGTTAATATAAACTTCTCCTCATAATTTCACGTTAGAAAAACGCACTAGAAATTATTACATCGAATTTAGAGACACCCTGTATATTTATTAGATCATTAGTAACCAAAAGACAACAGAAACATTTTATTACAATTATGACAATGTCATTTATAAATATTAAAAATAAAACTGGAGCTGAGGTGCATTCTGGGATATGAAAGATTGAAATTTAACTTAACGATTCGAACACGGCTATTCAGATATGAGAAAAAGTAGCTCAACAAGAAATCGGAAAGCTTTCTCAAAAATCTGTGTAGATTGCATTCATTTGTACGCTATTTTCGATTCCAGTTAATATTTCATTCAGGTAGAATCACTGCCTCAAAAATTTTACCTAAATCCGATAGCAAAGATACAGGGGAGCGATACCTCCTTTCAGATTCTAGTTTTTCTTGTTTTATTAAAAAGCATTGTTAACTATTTCAACTCAATCTTTATTCATTTTCCCTTCACTTCTAAACAGACAAAGATGACATCCCTTGCCATCATTAAACCATATTACGATATAATATTCTCAATATTACTAATATTATATTAGTTTTAAGCCCTGATTTTTTTACCTCCAGTTAACTTTATCAGTCAGTTAACTACTATGGAAACACAGCATTGAAACAATCAAATTTTAGAAAGATGTGTTAGAGAATAAAAATAGAAGATAGGTTTAGAACAAAGCCAAAAGTTCTACACAAATCCAATTTATCACGCTCATAGATAAAACAAAGCTACACTCAAAGAGTATGCTGAGATCATTGGATCTGCCTCTTTCATTTCTAATTCCAATGGTTAGTTACTATTGTTCGAACTGTTCAGGAAGTATTAGGATTGAATAATGTTGGTAAAGTGCGGGTGCCAATTAAAATAAATAACATAATGTGTTCTTTCTCACCAATTAACAAACGATTCGACATCCTTAATTAGCATCATCCCTATGCGATGCTGAATGACTTACAAAACCTCACTAACTACTAAGATTTACTACTAAGGGTTCTTCTTCTGCCTCGTACTTTGGAACGTCAGAATACAGGTGCCCATAGAAAAATATATTCATTACTTGCTTTAAATAACATAATTTTCTTTAGCAATAATTTCCTAATGCAGATAAAAACCTAATAGACATCTTTATTTTTACTTACCGCATCTTCACTATACATGATGAAACATTTGCTCATCACAAATTTCGAAAAATATGACTTTTATTAAATAAATATAACTGTTTTATTACAGATTTTAGGGGGTCTTGAAATAATAAGTGAACATTTACAAACTAAAATTTATTACCATATAATACTAAACTAAAACATACCATAAATCTTCAATAACACCCTTTTAACGTAGAAATTGTTGAATTTATAACATTTAAATAACTTAATTTTCCCAAACTATGACGTAAAATTTAATGGGTATTACTGAACTAACACTCAGTTTTCTCACTCTGAAGAGTCCCAAAGATCGAAACAGCTGTCAAGTGAGGGGTTTGTTTGCTATTATACAATCTCTCGCGAATTTACAGCAGGCGATATAATAATTGAAGAATCGACTTAGTAACTGCTTATCATCTGCCGATAAAGTTACTATAATGAAAGTAAAAATTTAATTTTGAAGATTGTGGCATCAAAAATAAAATCTTTTTATTTGTATCAGAGACTTCTCAAATCCAAAAATTTTAATTATTCAATTTTTCGACAAATTAGTTTTGTTATTAATAATTTTAGACCAAAGACCGGCCGGAGATAATGATAGACCGAGAATGATGACAATCTTATCCAGGAAATCAAAGTAATCGTAAGGAAATCGTACGTGCCAACCGTCGTCTGACTATCAGAGAACTCGCAGAACACGTTGGAATATGCATTGGGTCATGTTATGAGATATTGACAGAAAATTGAACATGCACCGAGTTGCAGCAAAGCTTGTTCCTCGTTTGACAACCCAAGGGGAGAAGGAACGTCGACTAAGAGTTTAACAATAACTCCTTGGAAAGGCCGATGATGATTCATTAAAAGTATTATCACAGGGGAAGAGAGTTGGGTTTACGGATACGAGACAAAAGTTCATTCATCACAGTAGGTTGGCAGAGAATCTCCACGCCCAAAAAAATCACGTCAAGTTTGATCCCCTGTCAAAGAAATGCTCACAGTTTTTTTTCGATTTCAACGGAAAATTTGGAATTTTTGTCTCAAGGTCAAACAGTCAACAGTCAGTACTACGAAGAAGATTTGAAAAGGTTGCGCAAAAAAATTCGGAAAATAAGAGCCACAGTTGTGGCGAGATAACTCATGGTTCCTTCACCATGACAATGCGCCTGCCCACTCTTCTTTGTTAATTCGTCAGTTTTGTACCAAAAATCAGATGACTGTCCTTCTCCAGCCTCCCTACGCCCCAGAACTTGCCCATGCGACTTTTTCTTATTTCCAAAATTACATTCAGTGCTAAAAAGATGCCGTTTCGACTCAAGAACAATTCGTCATTGATGGAAAATCCAAAAGAAACTTTCCAGGACTGCATAACAAAGTCGAAACATCGCTGAAAGAAATGTGTGAATAGGCAAGCCGCAAGGGAAGTATTCTGAAGGAGACGTACACCAATAAGTTGTATATAAAATAAACAAAACATAAAAATAAGTTCGGTTATTATTTGAAGAGACCTCGTATTCTTATTATACACACCGTTTGTTTAACAATTTTTTGAATTAATAAAGTATTACCGACATACCGTAAGCATGTTTCATTTTTGTTGCAACTATACCTTCAAGAATATCAGTTATACAAAAGTAATAGGACATTTGGTGTAAGTTACAATACCCACAACTTTTATTTTAACTATTCTTACCGAGATACAGCAATCGCGTTCCATTTTTTGTTTTAACAATATCAATATTTGTACTCAGTATTAAAGATATTTCTTCCATTAATATTTTACATATTGATAAAACCTAAGAACTATTGACGGTATAATTGATAATCTGAATAAGAGAAAAATCGTATTCTAGATACTTCCACCATTGCTTTTACATCATTTCATAAACCATGAAGTAAAATAAAATCATTAACTAAATCTAAATAAATCGTTTTCCACATCAATTTACCAAAATTTTTATAAAAAAATTTAATAAAATGTTTTGTAAAACTGAAGGACCTCCGTGAAAAAAAACTTTAATGAACGCCCTTTGAATCTATTGAAATCTCATTTAACCTCTTAAACCTCAAACAACAGAAAACTTACACAATTGAATGTTTTCACTCCTTAATGAATCCATGTAAGTGGAAAATTTTACAGAATATTATCATACCCTCGGTTTTAATTACACATACTCTCACAAAATGTATGTACGGTACTACATCGCAATTAAAAAGTAAATGATTAAAACTTTAACAACGTGGAAATAAATATCAAATTCTTAATGTCACTTGCTAATAATTCTATAAAGAATTTCAAATTCACACGTTATTTGATATACAGAGCGATCAAAAGTAAAAAACAGTTGCTGAAAAATCTCATTGGCGTTAGAAGAGTTATGCATCTTCAAATACTTGTTTTTGAATATGTTACACCAAATGTTACACATATTTATTGGTTTTCAAACGGGAAGAATAGAAAAACAAGTAAATACAACAAAATAACAAATATAACCTACATAATACGAAATAAAAACAACAACGTATTGCACTATAATATTCAAGTTAGACAATATAAAATCGAGAGATTTTGTTTTAATAATAACTTCGGCGGTGGAAGCCACAATTGTTACAGCATAACATAAGCTAACATCGGTAGAAATCTTATGAAATGTTCTATTTATATTGTTACGAATGTTATCGTTACTTTTTCTTCGCTTTCACAACCAGATCGTATTACACTATATAGAGATTATTTATTTTAAACACGTACAGTGAATATAACCCTAATAAATACACACAATATTGCATGTTATAATTTATACGATCTCGCATTAAATGACAATTCGCAACTGCACTGAAAACTACATAAACAAACTTTTATAGAAGCTAAATGGTCTCGAAGGTTCCGAAATACTGAGTTTCCAAACGTCGCGAATCATTCTAACTTGTTCTAGTAACTCCAGTGGCCTAACAATATATTAAATTAGATATATTGGAAAAAACTACTATATTTTTTTCAGAGTCATTAACTGAAATATAACTATTTTTAAGAATTAAGACATTGAGAGCAAAGAAGAAACATTTCTCAAGCTGTAGTAATTGTCGATTGCATAAGTCAAAAATATAATTTAGTGCCCCATGATGATTTCTTAAAGTTGATGAGCACAAAATTTCCGATAATTTGATATACATTCATAATAGTACGTTTCTGTTTTTTAAGGTAAATTCAATATGCTAACATAGAATATGGTATATATTTTTTCTGGAGCCTACTGTATAAAGAAAAATACTTTTAAAACATGCAGAAGGTAGTCTTCTATAATTTTACGAAAACTGCATGAAATTAGGTCAAACGACAAAGACGTAAGAGAAGAAGTACACAGCTATACAACACCCTGTATATGAATTGTATTAATAGCATATAACAATAATAATATATAATTTAATAACCAATTAGTTTTTTATTACTGAAACAATGTGGAGGGATAACGTGTCTACGTTTCTCACGGCTAGTAACAGTGTAGAAGGGCGGATCTGATAAAAAATAAAGAGCGCCACACAAATAAATTTTAATGGGTGATTGCATCATCCAGCTTTGTAGAACAATAATAAATTATAACATTAGAAATCTATTATACATAAAGTAACTAACAATAATTATAAAATAAGATTGATGCAGACTATTTTTAGCAAAATTTAAGTTTTAAATAGGTACTAATAATAATAAACAAAATTACATGCACTCTGTGCATCGTTGGTCAACCAACACCAGTCACAAACATAATATAAAAATACATGTAATTCAAAATTAATAGTTAAGTTGATGATTTTCCTTTTATAGATTCAATTAAATTTTGTAATTGAAAATCATCCCCAAAGCAATTATTTTAAATAATACATCTATACATACGAGTACCAAGTAATGTTGTCTTAAAGACTCACTGGATTCTACTCCTTTCGACAACCCTAGTGATTGTTTGGACGATGAAGATCTAGGCGACGGTGAACCGTGGTACTACCCTGATATAACTGGCTAGTTCGATGAAAATTAACCATAATATTTTACACGTCGTTAGTTGGAATGGCGCTGTTGATGCAATTAAAATGTAAAATATGATAAGTGGTAAACGGCTTTGACGAAGTAATTGGTGATTGTAAAGAAAGAACTTAAAAAATATAATTTTCGGCCAAGACGAAATTATTGTTTATACAATTACACCTGTCACAATTCAACAAAAATCAAATAATTAATAATCGAAATCGAAAACTATTATCCAGCCATAATTTAACAGTGGGATAAGAAGCAATGTAGCTGGCCTAGAGTGAAGGGAAAAATTTCACCATAAAGCACGAAACTTAAAACGACGCGTAACAACAATACAATATGTTAAACAAACTATTAAAAAAACTATTGCTGAATGACAGAAAAATCAATAACAAAACGAAGGTTCTTAGATAGACATTAATAAAAAAACGTAGATTAATCAACTGTCATTAACGAGACCGACGTTTACTGAAATTGCTTTTCTACAGAATTGCAAAAATTTTTCCAGTGATGAAACTAATTCGTAAAATGACGTTTAATCAACTGTTGTCAGAAAAATAAGTATTTATAACTTCAAGCTAAATAAAAACCTTAGCAAAACGCACTTTAAATTATCAAAAAGTTTGAAAGTATAATAAATGTGTAAAAAGTTTTTAAAAGTAATTTCATATTTGGCAAAAATAGCGCTATACAAAGGAACTTATTCGTTATTAGTCATTCAATTCACTTAGCAATTAATGTTTGAAAGTATCGTTATTCATATTATAATACAAAATATATATAAGGGTATATTACATTATTCAGATGTTACTCAAATGTATAAAAACATAAGAAGTTTGCAAAATAAAATAAAAATGTATTACGCAATGGTATATTCAATTTTCTCTGTGATCCTCTTTAATAACTAGACAATAACATTCCATTTTAAGATAAATGCTACAAAAAGGTAATTAATTTGACAAAACAAAAACATTACAGTTAAATATAAATGTCTATATAAATTCGCTACAGTGAATTGTATAAAGTATAGTACAGTGTAGTGTACGTTATTTATTGTAGTATAACTACATTGCAAACCACATAATGACCACATACAACTTCAAAGTTTGACAACAATTTACGTAAATTAAAGAAAAGTCATTGCATATATATAGGTAGAATAACATAAAAAGACACCGCAACACGAGCAAATATTGATAAAAGCTATTAATCTAGTGGATATTTTTAGAACTGTTCAATAATTAGAATTTCTTAAAATAAATTGCACACTGTCACAGGGCGTCATACAAATCAAGAATTTTGATTGAGAATAAATTGCAATCAATATTAAGTAAGAACGGGGAACTGAAGTGTAAGTTATTGAAAATATTTTCAATTCAACTTTCTTTTAAATCGAACAATAACGCATGCATTTCGAAATTTTTAGATTGCGAGTAATTTAGTGTGGAGAAGGGGATAGTAAAGAAAAACAAACGTATATTCAGAAAAAACGGCTACTCTTACTTTCTTACTTATGGTCGGGCGAAACAGCAATCACATTATTTATTCTTCGTCTATATCTTCTTCAAGTTTAGAATTGAAATACAGTTCAGTTTCTTAGTAATTATATAAAGTGTTGACAGTAGGTTGAGTAAATATACAAACAAGCGTGTAAAAGAGTATCGAACGTGTTCGGCGAATAAAATTGCTCGAAAAATATAATAAACGTCTAACAGCGTAAAAACAAGGTACCGCGCGCACGTTCCTTTAATATGAGTAAAAATGAAAAAAAATAAAAATTAAGTTTTAAAAAATAGTTCAAACAAAAGTTATAGGCAATGAAATTTACAACTTTTTTTATAACTTTTTTGGTATAATTAATATTGGTGAACATATTGTTAAAACAATTAATGCAATGTGACAGTCTTATTTCAGTAATTACTTATCGGATCAAAAATGATTTAAACAACTTTTATTTGGAGAAAAATGTATAAAATAAATATTTTGAGAATACATATTCCAAAACTTCAAAAGTCCATGTACGTTAACTTTGATTTAATAAATTATGCCGAAAATCTAACCTGATCTACGCTATAATAAATACTCATATGCTAAGTTTTATAAAAACCTGACCTGCGGTTATCCTGACATTTATAAGATGTGGAGTAAAAATCATATAGGTTGTAGAAAAAATCCACATTTATGATGGAAATCTGCACCGCGAAACAATTTGTAAAATTGATTTAAAAATTTCAGCAACGGCCAACAATAGTTAAATGTAAACAAACTTGTGTATAATTGAATTACAAACAACTCTTATTTGAAACAAAAATGTGTAAAGTAAATATTTTTTAAATATTTTTAAATTTCGAAAATCTGTGTTGGTTAACGGCCGTTTATGCCCAAAATCTAATCAGATCTAAGTTATTATAAATAAGGCTCACGTGTTAAGTTTTATAAAAATCGGACGGCTGGTTTTCTTGATATCTTGTTTACATACGGACGGACAGCTGTCTATCGGACAAAAAGTTTGTTTTGCTTCATTAACTGTAATTCGTCGGAAAAAGTGAAAAAAAGGGTGTTAAAATTTTCGGTATAAAAACCGATGCCTAACTCTTAGTTATAAGATGTGGAGCCAAAAAAATAGGTAGAATTAAAGAATACTACTGTCGACAGCGAAACATTTAATTAATAGATGTAATTTCAAATAAATTTTAATTGTTTGACATTAACTTTTAGTTTAACAGACGCGGCTCTATTAAAACCTGGAAGAATATCGATCATCGCGTAGGGTAATATCGACAGTTACAGATTTCAAAACCAGTGCCAAATCGAGATAAACACCGACGACAGTGAGTAACCAAAGAATCAACAGATGCCATTGGCGCAAAAAGTTTAGCGCAGTTGATGTACAAGGTTATTCACTATAAATTACCCACCCTTTATTATCGTTATTATTGCTCGTAGAAAAAAAAATTATAAATGAAAGTTGTATGGTTCTAACTGAATTTTCTTAAAATGCTACCAATAGTTCAGTTACTCGCCGTTTACAAGGCAAAACAAAAATATGATGTATTTTTTTAATGTAACACCCTGTATATTATTACATTATTGAAGAGATCTTTCTTTTCTGATTTCAAAAAATACATCATATGTTGTCTTTATCTTGAGCCGTTACTGAGTTATTAATCGTAGAATAACACAGTTACTTAATACGGAATTGTTAACATTGTCAAAGTAAGCCATGTAAATGACAAATGTGTGTTTGACAATTGAGATTTGATTCATTGAATCACCAAAGTAGTTTATAATGAAGCAGAAAAACTTCGTATATGTGCCTGTTATATTCAAAATAATAAAAGGTGGGTAATTTATAGTGAATAACCCTGTACACACGCGACGTCCTTGACGCTTCAAATAATAACGTAAGCAATTTGTACTTCGCTCTAATTTCATTTCGTCTGGTCGATACTACTTCAATGTGAAGTGGGAAAAACTTGAGAAAATACAAGATAAATATTGGAAATGGGCAATGGGGCTGAAGAGGGAGACACCCAGATATATAGTGGAGGAAGAAATTAAGAGTGCAGAAGGGAAAGATATCCATGAGATATGAAGTAAGAATAAGAAAATGTAGACAAAACGAAATCTTAAGTGAGTGCTGGAGGGAAGTAAGGAATCAAAGATAAAACACGGACAGGAGAGGAGACAGTACTACGAAAGGGAGGTTATGCGAGGGAAAGTAGAAAGAATAAGAGAAGAAGGAAGGAGTATAGAAGAGGAGATAATGATACGAGATAGAGACACACAGATATAAGAAAGAAGAACAAAAATATGAAAAAGTCGATACAATGAAGAATATATTAGATTAGTTACAGAAGAATTACAAAGATATATTTTAGAAGGAAAAAATAAAAAAATAATGTGTGGGAAATTAAAGGGGAAGAAAGGGATAATGAGGTATTATTGGAGGAGGGAGGGGAAAGAGTGAATTGGATGAAAGCGGTGATAGAGAGGAGGATTGGAAAAGACAGAAAAATTAAAGTAATTTTATAGAGTGAGGGTTTTTAATAGGGGAAGAAGTGTGAAATTTTCTTTTACTTTTTGTTTATGTTTTTTAGGTTTATTGGATTTTTTTTTAAACCGAATAATTTTATTAATTTGTATAAGAACAAAAATAAATACATACACACTACTCCAATGTCAAGTTCAGTAATATTTACAGATGACTCGGAAACTTTGATCGTAGCTAGTTAGACGAAGGAAGGCTTGAGCCAGGGCATTCTAAAAAATTGTTACACTTTTCGATCGTATGAAGAAATATAAAAATTCACAGACTTGCGAAACGGAGAAAAACATCTACTAACTTCAAACTCGAAACTTATTTATTCCTAGTACCCATATTACGCGCGTCACACGCGTAACTAAAATCTGCGAGAGTCGATCCTTGACAGACTTAAAACGGCAATTGTGGCGTACTCCGCACAAAACTTACTAGATGATGAAATTTCGAACTACATCAAGACAATACAATGAAACAGCAAAAACTTATTTCATTTCAAAATGAAATCAACGAACTTAACGCGACTTGCAACTACGCAAGACAAGGAAATTGGACAAGTATCAAGTACAATACCAAACAGAAACCAATTTTTCTGTGTAGAAGAAATTTAACGCAATTTAAATATGCATAATAATGAGAGGTTATTTTAAATAAAAAATTCTAACAAAGGTTACAAACGGAATAACAGCCGTAGACATTCCTGGAAAAATAATCGCTAAAAAATGTCAGAAGCAAGTGAGGGCGCTCACCAGCTGGGAAAGGAGCCAAACTACCATTGTCGTTTGCGCATTTTCTGCTTCCGGACAATACTATGGGGCTATGGCTGATGAACTTATTAGGGCAATAACAGACAGTGAATATGACAAAGATAGAACTGTCTGTATTTAAAAAAAGAATATATACTTCTTCCAAGAGAATTGCGCTCTCGTGACATCGACGTCTTACAAAAGTGACACAGAAAGAAAAGTGAAGACAAAACAGAAGAAGTAAGCTGCTGAACGGAACGTAGAAGTCAAAGAATTGTGCACAGTTTGGTTCAAGTAATTGTGGAGATGCGAATGTGAGTTATGGGCAAATTGCACCGAAGCAGTAAATTATATACAGTTTAAGACGTTCATAACGTTCTTAAATGTAACGATCCACCATTTTTAGCGGTCCCAACAAAGTTTCATAATATTCCTATCTAGTGATCGCGCCTCCATAAAATAACAAACCTTAAATTCAGATATTTTACCATGAAAAAGTTGGATATTTGCCGTAAAATCTATTGTTACAGTCCTTTAAACAAATGCTTTACATAAGAAAAAAAATTACATGCAAACTTAAATTGTCAATGGGTCGTTAATATTATAAGAATATATTAATGTCACAAAAAATTTGTTTATTATGCTTTTGATTTTGAATAGGTTTTCGGATTGTTCGTATTAACAAAAGTATATAATCAGAATGGTTTATGCAAAACGTTATAATTAAATGTCATTGAAGATACGAACAATAAGTGTTGCGATATCTACTGTGTGGTCCGTGTTAACGACCACGTACAAAAATGCATTCGCATCATTGAATATATTTTTAAGCAATAAATCACGTGTTTCCCATTACTCATATGTTAAAAATTTGTTTAAATAAAATTACTATTATTTATATAAAACTATTTTTAAAAATTATAAAAACCTTCTTCTAACCTTGACCTTTAGACAAGACGAATTTATCCCATCTTAATAAAACATAATATGTAGAATACAAACTGGACGACTATCTATTTTTTGGGAAAACTCAATACAACAACGAATAAGAACGAAAAGAAGCCTCCTTAATTTATTCATTTTAGTATGTACCTATTTATTCAATTAGTAATGTACATTACCCTTGTATATAATTTCTCGAAAATAGATAGGGAATATTAAACTGCTAAATTAGAAACGTAATTTAAGCTTATGGTTGGACACTACCAAAGGATATTAAACAACTTCACGATATATCAAATCTAAAATTTAATTTTAGGTTTGATATATTGTCTTCAAAACTCATCAACAACTTACGTATTGCTAACCAGATTTGAAATATTAACTGTTCCGGTATTTGATTAGATTTATATCATATTCCTGTTATCAACTTCACAGCAGTTTTAAGACTACAATAATTTTAAATATTTCACCATCAGAAACCCTATAGTTTAAATTGTTAAGAGGGCATCAACCCAAATATAGTTTTATTTATAAGTAATAAGCACTTTTCAAATCGAACGGCAGGTGCGTGTAAGTATTTACAGTATAGTACTATTTTTAGGTGCTTTTTATTATTTAATAAAAATTCATTAAACTAAGTTATTATTTATGGGTTCGCATTTATAAATCCGGGTTAGAACATTTGGTGTAAATACCTTCGTGATCGAGTTAGTTAAATCGTCAAAATTCAACCATAAACCTCGGGTTCGATTCCCACTGTCGTAACTTCATATTTAATTTTTAGTTAGGATTAAAAGTTTTAAACATTAAATTTATTTCATAAAATATCAATGTTAATTAACAAAAAGAATTACCACATTTGGAATCGAATCCAGAGTTTTTCGAGTGAAATGCTACGCTTTAATGATCTCAACCACTAAGGTACTTTGACCAAGTACTCCATCCCAAATTTATCAATTCATTTTTAAAGGAATTCATAGAAGGCGCATCAATTACAACATGGGTGAGACTATTCCCAAGGACTATTCCATACCAAATACTCTATTGATTAAAAACATATAGATTTTAGGATTCAATTAAACATATAGATTTTTTAAACGTTAGGTACGAAAGGTCAAAATCAAGTCACCACGAAAACTGGGGGTTTTTCTGCGTTCACATTTTGTTAATTGGTTATACTACGAATTTTATAATCAATGGTTATACTGTAAATCAAGTAAAGCATAATTTGCACATTTTATTATTTTGCGCTTATTTCAGAAATTCACTGTTTATTTGCATCAGAGTTGCCTGAATTTAATTTTTTTTAATTGACATCAGTGTAATACGACAGTCCTATTTAAAATGTGTTTAAGTTTTACGTAACCCACATAGCCGGTGTTGCCAAGAAATGTTACAAATTACTTAATTGTTGTTGTTGACAATGTGGCAAACATAATCAAAACTTTTAAATCAATATTTCCAAACAATAGTTAGTTCATTAATACCGACCACAATGTCACACTAACCCGGCCACAACGTTGATGTAAACAAAAAGCGACTATATTGATCTATTTTCATGGTTTACAATAACCTGAACTCCATATATTACATTCTTGTTACCCATTGCTAATGTAATTGGTATTAACAATTGAGCGTATATTCTGCGTCATACTGTTCAGTTATCACAGAACTAATGATTGTTAGCTCTAATTTAATTCATATGCATAGCTCCAAAATTAATTTGCAAAATATCTATGAACGTGTTTATACGTTTGAATAACCTTACTTTTCAGAAAAGTTGGAAAAGACGTTTGCATTCAAAGCCTACTACTACATTGACATGATATGTGTACACTAAAGAGGGTAATAATTTTTAAATGCGTCGAAACTGGTCTATTTAAGCGATGTAAATCTTTTTCGTAACTTAAGAAAGAAATCAAAACACTTAAAAAAAAAATCCCCTCCCCGTGATTAAATTTTGACAGTTTTCACTACAGGCCTAAACTCAGCATGTAAAAATTAGCATAATTTAAAAATTCAAATTTATACAGTGTGAAACAGCCAAATGGAATAAACTCAGTAGCCCCATTGTTACGCACTTTTTAGAAATCCTGAGACACGTCAATTTTAATTCTAAAATAACATTTTTGCGACGTATAAGTCCTCCTAAATTTAACCCTTTCAGGTGGCAGCTGCAACCCGTAAATCTTCAAATTGGAAGTAGGGGTTTGTAATACTTCATTTGGGAAGTCTTTTCATCCTTTCTTTAAAACTGCTATTTTATTCCAAAATTAACAAGAGAAAAATTAAAATAAAGCAAAAAGTTCAACACTATAACATCTGTTACAATGACAAGCACGTTTCTAGGTAATTTCAATAAAGCTGATAATGGGTAACTTCTCAAATTTTGAGGTTTGTGTTTTTGCTCGTTTTTGACGTTCGATTGTCAAGCAAAACTTGTACATAAGTAGAAGACATTTCTATTTACTTCTAGAATGTAACGAATTTCCTACGCTAAAAACAGTTTTGACGAGATAATCAAAACACCTTTAAAATGAAGTATCACAAACTCCTATTTCCAATTTAAAATTTAGGAATTGCAGCTGTCACCTGAAGGGGTGAAATTTAAGGATGACATTTATACATCTCAAATGCATAATAATGGAGTTACTGAATTTATTCCATTTAGCTGTTCCCCACTGTATACCACCCATCACAAATAATTTTTTGTCGGTTTAGAGCAGCCTAAGAGCTTCGATCTTCTTTTCTCTAGGATTAGGCAGCTCGGACAGAGTTCCGGCAATTTTCCATAGTATCTGCAGCAGTCGACCTGCACCACTGTCGTTCTATGTATACATGATGTTTTATATTTGAATGTCAATATTTAAGAGACCAATTTTGGGTCCATTTTAAGAAGAAAACTTCATATGAACGTATATCCTAAACGTCTTAACTTTTTAGATTAATGAAATTTAGCAGCAACTCTACGGACAAACTTTGCGTAGTGATTCTAGACCCAAAATAAGAAAAAAGTACATATATATATATATATATATATAATAAACGTAGGTCCAGAAACGCTTCGTTTAGGACCTACAGCGGGTTAAAAAATTTTTATTTTCCTCGGTTTTTTGGCGATATTTTGCGAAAAAATCTGAATATGGTCCTGAAATTTGAGACACGGGAGTTTTTTGGTCGAAAACTTAAATATTTCATTGATTTTGATGCAGGCGCCATCTACAGTGGTATGCTAAAAGTTAATTGGCCATAACTTTTTTACCACCCGGTATATTGACGTTACATTTCAATTAGTTTGTTCCCTTTTCAGTTCTAAGCAAAAAAGGTGTACTTGGTCGATGCCCCTCAGATCAACCGTTTTCGAGATATTAGTTGATGAACAGTTTAATTTAATTCCCTATAATCCTGAGCTAAATGGAATTAAAATCAAACTAACGTATGTTAGCCTTTTTACTTTAACTTTGAATTTAAGAACTAAAATTATTCGGGGTACAAGCTTCTAACCGAAGTCTTTTTCCCACTCTCTTAATAAATCTTACTGAAGACTATTTCTAATACTTCCGACACAAGACTTTCATTCAACAAACCACAAAGACGATTTTATTTTTTGACTTTCTCTTTCACGATAGAAATCACGACATATTTTTACAATTATAGAAAGAATCTGACTCTGAACAATTTTCACCAGTGACTTCTCAGCTTCTACCAACTCCACTACTGCCAATGGACCAGAAGTTCGATTTTGCTTCTGATTACGTAAGTTATAACAAAATCTCTTCATCTAAGCTACCATGTTCACAATCTTGGAATATTTCGAAAAGTAGTTCCACAAAACGAATGGCTTCTCATTTTATATAGGGCAGAAGAGACCACGGATTTTCTCTTCTCCTTCCCTACCTCATCCTCATCTACTTCAGCCACATGACTTGGCCATGACTCCTCCTTATGTTTTAACCACTCCGGTCCCTCCACCATCTGGATTGTGACTAGTGACACAACATTACAACCCCGTGATGGAAGACCGGCCGGATTCATCTTTCCAGGCACATGACGCCAAGCAGTAAGTCTTCTTATTTCATTAACACGATTTGATACAAATGTTCCCCCACAAATCATCTCTTTTTATCCAACTTAGGGCAGTGGAGGAATCACTCAATAATATTTTGGAACATCGTACAGCTCTAATCCTTCAACTGTTGCTGTTGTTAATCTACTCCCAATTGCCAGCAGCCATAAGTTCCAATCTTGGAATCGCAAGTTTCTTCAAAGGTGCAATTCTCGTTTTAGCTTGTACTAAGCTCACAGTTACTTGACCGTACTTTTCTTCACACCTTAGGTAAATAACAGCCAAATATGCACTTCCACTTGCATCTACAAAAGTGTGAAGGCTCGAACTACTTCTTGCATTACCACATGAAGAAAGGTAACGTGGAATTCTCACTTCACTCAACATTTTCAATTCTTTGATCCATGTATTAAACTTGTTATTCATTTCCTCAGGTAATTCTTCATCCATGTACTTTTCTTCTCCCAACTGGACTGAAGGGGAGGATTTTTATAGGCAAAACAGCTGGACAAGTGAACTCAATAGGATCAAAGATTTTCTGTACCATGGATAATACGGATCTTCCAGTAGGAACAGGAATGGACTCTCCTATGTCCTTGACATCACAAAGAATACATCCTGATTCTTATCCCATAATAATCCAAGGACTTGGGTAACTCCAACTTCTGACGTATGCTCCCAGATACGAAGATGAAAACTTGTAGTGGACATCAAATGAGTTGCATCTTTAACAAAGGTACGTAAATCATCTTCAGAATCCACTGAAGTCACACAATTGTCAACATAAAAGGATTTTCACAATCTCTGTCCATTTCCTTTTAGTTCAGGAGGAGAATTCTCTAAATGATGTTGTATTACAGCTCCTATAGAAAAGGACTGCAGTATACTCCAAAAACAACTCTGCAATGCTGATAAACTTTCAATTTCCTATTATTCTCTTCAAAATGGAGAAATAAATAAAACTAAATAAATAAATGTTACAAAATATCGCAAAAAAAACCGAGAGAAATAATAATTTTTTTAACACCCTGTAGGTCCTAAACGCTCGCAACAGAACATTCGCTTTCTTCCTCAGGCCCTTCACATTTAACTATATTGCACCTGAAAAGCGTGTTTTCAGAAACGTTCCAGACAGTTCTTAAAGTTATCTGTCATTCGTATCTCTAATGTCTCATAAACCTATAGCTCTTTAACGAGAACCCTAGACAAAAGGTGTTACAAAATTGTAAATTTTGTACCCTATACTAAACCACATTAGTTATTTATATTTATTTATTTACCGTTTTCGATTTTGGTGAGGTATAAGAAAAACTGCTTCTTAGTTGGAGTGCTGTAATCCATTATTTATTAATTTGTTAACAAATTTTTTAATTAAACAATGCTGTAAATTGAGTTAAATGAATTAAAATTTGAATTTTAATTTTAATATTAGATTTGACTCATTCTCTAATTTCAAGAAGCCTTGATACAGCTTGTATAGGGTCGAGGAAAACGTCGGCAAATTAAAACCATGGTAGTGATAATGTAATTCAAATTGAACGGCAACTTCTGTACAAACTTCATAAATACCTTGTCTCGCAAATTTTAATTATATGGTGAAAACACATACATGCAAGTGTAATTTTAGTATAATTTATATCGATGAACTATTATGTATTTGTAATTTATGGAAGTATTACTCGCGCCAAACCATAACGCCACATCTCTATTTGATGACGTCACATGAAGTAACAAATACCAACTTAAGTAAAAAGTCTATTACAACAACGTTGAATAAAAAGTTTCAAAAGAAAATATTTTTTTAAATCTTAAAACCCTCTTTATGTTTCTGAAATTCAATTTGTCGATTTTTTCCATTTATTAATCCAATACACATAAAACTTTTAAAAGCACCTAAATACAGAAATAAAGTAAAATCTTTTGATATTTTTAAATACGTAAAGCAAAAAATTATAGAACTTAAATATGAAAGTATTATTAAAATAACGAAAAGCTCTAAAAACAAAGTTCCAATTTAAATAAAAAATGCTGTTATCAACCTTAATTCTGTAAAAGTAAGCAGGACTTAAATTTCCCTACGGTAATACCATTTTGTCACGACCAAAATGCGTCATAGTACAAAAGTACGCAGCACAATTTAGATTCAGGTAATGTGCAATATTTTCAAACCCGTTTGAATTATTAACGAAATATTTCGAAGTCTTAGACGCTTTTAAGACACTGTAAAATTATGAATATTGAAGTTGTATTTACATTAGAATGTTGATATTAAAAGTGATGGCAGTAAAACATTGCATGGACGTTCATGCCTTGTACAATAAAATTCTCCTCGACGTTCATGTTACATACCAAATTTACAGCCGCGCAGCTTAAATGCATTATTTAAAGCCCAGCAAATGTTATTTAGGTTCCTTAGATAGGAGAATCGCACCACAAAGAGAAAAAGTGAAAATAATATGTATAAAGACATGTAAAAATAATATTTCTCATAATAAAATATAGCTCCCAAAAGAAGACTCAACCATTTTTAATTTTTTCAAAACTGTAGATGTTCCTTTAAAGACAATTTATAGTTCAAATTGAAGTACGTGATGTATCTAAAAGTATATGCATTAAAAGATTACTACCGATAAAACTTTGAAAGCCAAAAATGTAATAACTTTTTAATTATACAGGTTTCAATCTCGAAATCCATCTACAGTTTTCCATCTTAAAGCAATTTTTATAAAATTTTTAAATTTCAACCTAAGTACTCTTTTTATTAAATGATATAACATCATTAAGGTATACATGCACTCAAATAACAATTTAATTTAGTAATTAAGAGTTGGAAAAAGTCCCGGATGCCGACAGGAGTTATTAACATCAATAACTCACATGAACGTTTACAAATTACGCACTAAATGCCTCGATACAAATAAATAAACCGCAAAGCACATTTTAAAAATTATTGACAGCAAACAAAAGTTTACATTAAAAGCCAGATAGAAATTCTGTTGAAGACATGTGTTCCTCTACTAAATACATTTCGAAATTTAATCGCCTCCGGAGCTTTCAAACTCAAAAACAAATTTGGAATTATGTATAAAAATCATTTTGCAAAACCCCTAATGGTCTGAATATTACCTGAGTACAATTAGACGCTTGAATCAATTAAATTATTTTTGTATTGACGAATTTTTTTGACTACTAGTAATAAGTCACAATCTACTATGTATTTAGATTTAACCTTCATATATTTTAAGAAATTTAGTGATTTTCATATATAAATTATCCGATCGATTTTAATATTAAATAAAGATAAGATACCATTGGCACATTGCCTTGTAAAATTTACAGACAATAACAAGCTTAAAATTTAAAGTAACGTAATTAATAATAATTATCATCAACAAAGTTTATACGAACAACTAAAAAAATATAAACTTTACGATTACAATAGAAAGTTTTTCCTGCTTCCTGCTTCCTCCGTTGTTAGAATCTTAAAATTTCTGAAAAGTTCTAAAACTTTGAATTAACAACAAACTTCTCATTCAATATTATTGTCAAAAAGATAGATAAAATTAATGGTTTTATTTTTAACTTCTAATGGACCTGAGAACCAGTATTTTCTTAATAAATTGCCCTTAAATTGAACATAAAAAGAATAGTATATTCTGATGTAACAAGTTTGGAAGATGGCCTATTCCTGACGAGTGGAATGTTCCATGAGTGAATCAATAATAAATGTTAAACAATTTACTACACAAGTGATAGTTTTGTCCTCTATTTTAAGTTGGTACCTTTTACTTGTAGTTGCCATCACTTGTTACTGACTTTTGAATTTAGGTTAGAAAAGAGCAATGCCTTGTTCTATGTGTAATTCTAAAGAAAAAATGTCAAAGCATTGTTCATATCCTTGGTAACCTGATAAAATAAATAATTAAAATTAAAAAAATCAAGTATGCAAGGGTCAATATTCCAATCATTTTATGTCAACTTGTTTTTTACTATTGAGCTTTTATTAATTAATTACTAGTGAAATACATAATGAACAGGTATAATAATGAAGAAAAAGTGACTTATGTGGTACCAACAAAATCGTAGCTTGAGAAACGTTCGGAACATGTTTTCAGTCCACTACCCTGAAAGGCCTATACCTTGTACGAAAACCATTCTCAATATTTTAACAAATTTAAAAGAGATGGTTGTGTTATAACTGGTCATAGAAAAAGAAGCAAAACCAATCATATTCTAACCGAAGAAATGAAAATAAATATCCTCTGTTATGTTGAGGAACGGCCTACAGGATCACTTTTAGATGTGGCTAAACATTTTGAAATTTCGTATAGCTCGGTATACAGAACCCTAAAAAATTTAAGTATAAACCTTATAAAATTTCAAATCATCAACAACTTACCGAGGAAGATAAAATAAAGCGTACCGATTTTTGTAAAACAATGTTCAATTCGTTGAATGAAAATAAAGAAATGTTAAGTAAAATAATATTTACTGATGAAGCTACCTTTACTATCAATGGGAGGTCAACTCTCAGAATTTCCGGTTTGTACTAATCCTTTATTTTTCCATAAAAAAATCACAAATGTCCCTTTTATTAATCCAGATATTGGTCCTGTACCAATCCTCATATCCAAAACTTAACTCGGACACAGTACCCCTAAAAGGTTAATGTTTGGCTAGGATGCGTAAATAACTCTCTTTTGGCCAATTTTTTATCAATGGAAATTTAACAGCTGTAAATTTTGGATTTATTGCGAGAGTACATAATTCCAGCAATTAAAAGGCTTAATATTATTGCACCCTGGTTGCAAATGGATGGTGCTACGGCACATTCGACGAATATAATAAGAAACTTTTTAAACGACACTTGAAAGACGCTGGATTAGAAAATTTGGTCCTATTTTGTGGCCACCCCGATCAGCAGACTTGGCTCCTAATGATTTTTTTATGGGGTAACGTAAAAGCAAAGTTTATAATAATGTACCCATTCAAAACTTAGTCGAATTATACGATCGTATAAGCACTGCATGTAATGAAATGAATCCACAATTTGTTCAAAATTCTTTACGTTGCTTTCAAGACCGCTAAGCTTATTGCCTCGAAAGGCAAGGTGGACATTTTGAGTATTTATTAGGTCATTAAAACAATGAGTACCTATTAAATATTGTTAAAATTCATTTATAAAATGTTAATTTACTAACCTTGTTTTTATTAGTGATTTGTTTGTGTTAATAAATTATAAAGAAATTAGTTCTGGATAAAAAAAAATAAATAATTCCAAACCAACTTGTGCAGATTTGCGCAAGTATAACGTGGTGGTATAACTGATTGCCTATATCGCACCGATGATTTGATTTTTTTCATTTAAAAGTACAAATAGAGTAAAAGTGTAACTAAGAAAGAAGAACCCGGTATATTATCAATAGTGTTTAGTTGGTTTAGTTTTTTAGTTACTATTTTATTACGAACGTTTATTAAATAAATTTTCTACTTGTGTACGAAGTTAATGCTGGCAGCTCTCGGTAATTATATGATTAAAAAATTATTGCTAATTCCAGATAAATAAGGTGATATAGTCGCTGACATGATATAGTGAGAAATGCCAACAGTTTACTGAAACGGCATGTGTGTGTAAAGTGTAAAGCGCTATCTAAGCGATAGCTTTAATGCTTGTAACACACGTTGCCGATAAAGCCAAGACAACTTGTACAGAAGTACACACGCAACAAAGAACACCTGATGCAGCTTTGCACTTTAACACACACATGCCGTTACAGTTAACTGTTGGCATTTTCTTAGTTTATACTATTCATACGTGTCAATGTTTACACGAGATGTCGCAAGACACATTTTACTTAATGATACAGTGAGTTCCTTTGCAGCAATAAGCTTTCACTTGTATATTAAAATGAAATGTTTGTTTGAAAATCCGTCCCTGGACTTAACAACACAGTGAACGGTAAAGGATTTTCCCAAACAGGTACTTTTAAGTTCTAGGAATTACAACAAATAATAATTAATGTGTTAACACAGATTTTAAACCCGATTTAATTATATCTTGTCCTCGACTATAAATCATTTAATTGGTTTTCGAAATCGTTGTACCCTAAATAAAAAGTATATTGTGCGGTATCTGATTGCATTCCCGTTTGCTGCCGAGATGCATTGGCAGATCTGAAACATTGTCCCATACATTGTATTACTTGTATTTAATTCAAATATTTGAGGAAGTGCGCAATTTATTATCATGTGCGAAGTAAATGCTTGCTTTACGTTGATGGTTACTCGCAAGAAAGAATAAACTTTCCATAAAGTTAATATCTTCATTTTCTTTTCAACGTTCAATTCATCGATACCTCCAAAACAGTAAAAAAAAACTAACTCATTGACAGAAATCTTCATCAACAAATTGTAAACCATATTAGCCTTAGAAAAGTATAAATTTATTTGATATCTGTAGAAAACCTTGTTAGTCGATGTATTTTTTTAAATAAAATAACTAAAATAAACAAATATCTAACAAAAAACTGGAATTCTTCTAAAAATAATTCTGTGATACATATCTAAGTTATACATTAACATTTTATTAAATTGAAATAAGTACAAAACCTTCTTTATTCGGTAAGGTGAAGATAATGGGTGCATGCTTAAAGGAAACCACCTTAGTTTTGAAAGTAAACGACATAGTGGCTTTTTGGTGCACCTCCTCAACGAATAACAAATCATTTAAAGAAAACTTATAGGAGGAAATATTTACCTTTCAGCATAATTCATTGTTTTGTCAGATAGAACAACAACCAAGTGTAAATTCGGTGTACAATAGTAAACAAACACCAAGAATCACCCGATAGCTGTTTCGTCTTTTTGAGACTATTCATGAGTGAAAAAAAAAAAAGGGTAAGTTCACTATTGTACAACTATATTCCTACTGGAGAGCACATCATATTTAAACAGTAAGTTTTGTGACTTCAGTCTTCATCATCACTAAGTGACATACTGTCGACTTGTGTTAACGATCACGTACGTAAATACATCCGCATTAGGCATTTGTACAATAGTGAACTTATACTCGAGTTCTATCACTCCTGTAGGGTCTCAGAAGGACAGAAACAGCTGTCGGGTGATTCTTGGTGTTTGTTTCTAAATTGGAAAAATGTAAACTTTAGGTTATGCATAGATTAAAAAGTTTGTTGTCTCAAAATTTATATTGATATATGGAGTAGCAGAAACAAGCGTTATTTCTTATTATCTTAAATTATGAGATAATTTATACTTTTGAAACTTTCTCCCGCAATGTTTTTCCCAAACTAAATTCATTCTGATAAACTCACAAAGTGCTTGAATTTGATTCGTACAATTGTCGGTAACGCATTTAAAACTTAATTATAAACATTTACTAATTAAATTCAATTAAGAACCCTTACAATCCCCCAAATTTTAAATGCGTGGAAATAGAATTAAACCGACGTAGACAAATTTTACACCATTCTGGTTTATGCAGAATTGTAAAGGTAATAATTCTGAAGACCTTCATCGTTCCTCGTCTGATCCAAACGATCTTTTCACTTACGCATTTCCGATTAATTCAAACCCCACTAAATAGTTTATGATGCTAGCAACTTACTTTACAAACCATAAAAAATGTGGGTTTTCCTAGCGCCTAAAATAATGATTGAACATTATGTAAATAAAATATAGAACTATTAATTTGAAATTCTTACATTACTAAATGTATTTCATTTGACTTGGGCGAGATTAAAGAAAATGAGATATTAATAAAATTTAAAATCGAAAAATCAATTAAAAAGTTACGTCAATCCTTTAATCAGTTTCAATTTCGTTAAATAAACTGTAACACTTTGCTTACTGTTGGAAAAACTTAATTTCAATTTCATTACTAATCATTTTAACAATAATTTTAATATTGTTATGTTTGTAAGTTTACCTTGTTGATAGTAAACTTGGTGGGAGCATGTTGTAAATTGTATCAAGTTACATTCTCCCACCAAGTTTACTATCAACAAGGTAAACTTACAAACATAACAATACTAAAATTATTTTTCATACATTTAATTTTCGAGATATCTCATAGGTTTCTTTACTATTCTTCCATATTTAGTGGTAACAAAACTGTTTTCATTGTTATCTTTTTATTGTTCTTAAAATTCTTTTCTCTAATTGATCGGCTAAATTGTTTTCTTTTCTAATTCAAAATTGATTTCTAATGGATATATTCTTTGAAGGGACGCATTAATTCTCCTTTACTAGTTTTAGCTCTAACGATTCTTACTTGGCCGGCTTTACCTTTAATTAATTCTTTAATTCTTCCTATTACCCAATCAAGTCTTTTCATATTATCATCTCTCATCAAACCATGTCTCCAAGAGATACCGGGTGAATTTTCTTTTTCTGGCGCAGAGTTAGAACTGTCCTAAATATGCTATTCGAAATCTCCCACGCAGATAATTTTTAAACATTGTCGATAACGATTTCTTTTGTTTAAATCTGATGCACTAACTAAATCTAAATCTACTACACCAATTTCATCAATCTCTTGAAGAAACATGGTGCGTGTGAGTGGAATTAAATCTTCACAACTATCCGAAACATAGGTAAAGCGACCTCTTGTGTGTATAACAGACTCACAATCACATAATATAGTAGTCATCTCTTCTGTAATTAACAGAAGCTTTACTCAAAATTCTTTTTCTACTCACTGCATATAATATATAACTTTGCTCCTTTTTTTTGAGGGAGCAAATGAGACATTACCTCCCGCGAGAGGTAATATTTTTATCTCCCGCATTTAATAAAATCGAGTTCACTGGGTTTTGTACGTGACAGCGTTGACAGCTGTAATGTGTTGATGCCATTTACTACGTCAATTATTCAAGTATTTTATAAATTAAAGTATACAATTATTTTATCTTACGGTAACGTTACGGTTTAACTTATTATAGTGAACTGTAGGAGCATGTGACAATATTGTTAATACTTTGACTTCTGTTAAAAACGAAATTAAAAGGAGGAGAATGAAGTACCTGCATTTCCAAAACAAAAACCTACAAAATCAAAGTCATATTAAGATGTTGATAATTTTGTGAAGAATTTACTTAAACAGACAATTTATAACATCCACAATAATCAGAAGTGTTATTCAAATTGGTTAATTTGTCACTGTTGCAACGTTACATCATAAAATTGGTAAAAGCGATATATTTAAGTTCAGCAAAAGCGGTGTAACAAGACTCTTGCATTAATGGTTTTTCTTTTACACATGATGGCAGAGGTGGCTTATTTGTACAAAACCACACTCCCGAAAGTCTTGTTAGAGGTTTTGAAAGTATTTTTCCGATATGGATTTTGCATTATATGATTATAAATGATTTCAAAGGTACATAATAAACAGATTGGATAAAGGACATATGTAAAAAATCTTTGAAAATGAATATTTTCAATCAATGAATGACCTAAGTACCCAAAATTCATTGTAACATCATATTTTTATCATATAAAGGAAATTACCAATCGATAAAAGACTAAGTGATAGTCATACCTAAAACCCGGTGAATCCGACTAGAACAACTTTATTTATGAACATTTATGTGAAATTACAATTACTTGCGTGGTGTATAGTTACCAAGCAGTATTTAACAGAAAGTTAGAACCAATTGCTGACTGCACGTTGTTTATTGAAGCAGTATTATTAATAACTGTAGGTATAGAAACCTCAGACTCGGGAATTGTAACAGAAATATTTTCATAACTACTGGTTTGTATTTCTCTCCTTGAAGATGAAGGTTCAACTACATTTATGCTAGAATTTTGTCCCCCAAGTATTCTGACAGGTGTGCTTTTTTTTTCAATTGAATCATTAATATATCCCTCTGCTACCGCAGTAGACCTCCAGCCTCCATGTCTCTTCAAAGTAAGCATATATTCTCCTGCATCAACTAACAAAGTAGCAGAAGTTCTTCGTAAACTATGAACTGCGAAAGTCTTGCTATTGTCTTTGCCCAAAAATTTTGCTAGGTATTTTTGCTAAAGTATTTTTCTTCAACAACTTGAACCGAACATTTTCCACTTCTGTAATTGACGAAAAACGTCGATGATCTATTTTTGTTGGACGGAGCGCGACATATTTCCTGTATATCTCAACAACATTTACTCCACGTCTTGTTGTTCCGTCAATTACAAAGTTCGCTGAATTCTGGTCTTAGAATCAGGAATTCGTACTATGACAAGGAGCCCTGGTCTGTTATATCATCAACAGTCATCTTCACCAATTCGTCGCAACGTAACGCACCCGTAATTCCCAATATTAATGCAACCTAAACAACAAACAAATAAGTACCAACTTGTTATTTAATTGTATGTTAAATCAACCTTCATCAATAAACGCAGACTGGCGTGTAAGGAAAGCTATAAGTTTAGGATATTTTATATCTATATTATCTTTAATTGATAATGTCGTTTTTAACATGGAGAACTTTGCCCATAGAGATGGAGGTTTAAACACCTTTGATTTATCAGAAAAATAAGCAAAGTAATATATTCTCACTAATTTCTTTGTATTTTTTCTTCACCCCATTTCTTGAACAACGTGTACTCTTTCAAATACTTATCCCTTGATTTTTGGGGAAGGAGATTCATTGACACCGAAGTTGCTTCTTCCAAAGGTCAGGTGGAGTGTAATTCTGCTCCTCATCACTTTCACTGACAATCATTTTATTCTTTATTGAACGCACGAAACAAATAATTTAAGAATTTTCACAAATTGCTATGGACTAGGTGGACTAAAAGCTACGTTCAAACGATAGCGTTGTTTGTAAATATTCATTGCAGCGGTCACTTTCCGTAAACAGCTATGGTGTGAAGACGTAGATGCGTGTAGACTAACGAAAGAACAAAATTACATTTTTTTAATTAAATTGTTGGCGTTCGTAGAAAAAATCATATATATGTCACAGAAGCAAAGTGAATTTCCTCCCGCGCGCAAATATTGCGGCCCTCCGCTATACACTATGCTCCCTTGATATATAAATAACTATTAAAAAGAATCTTTAAAACTCTATGAATCTCTCCCACCAACCACCCCACCAGGGTGAAGCCGGCGGATTAAATCTCCACTCAATTTTTCTTATTGAAGTATATTGAGTTATTATTGTCCAATCAGGTTTTTTAAACCATTGTCAGCTCCAATAAAATTTGTTCCTCGACCGCTATAAATAATCGTAGGACGACTCTAGGCTCTGGTAAAGGAGTTGGAACAGTTTCAACATGTTTAACTTTTTCCTTTTTACATTGTAAACACGTATTTAAAACGGATCTTAATGTATGTCGACCTCCTAGAATCCAGAAACGTTCTCTTACTAACGATAACATCATTTGAACTACGGCATGGCAATTGTCCAGATGCAAATTAATTAATACTGAATAAAATTCTTTAGCAGTTAACTCTTCAAATAATCGTTGATCTTCTCTTAATCTGCTGTTGTCTATAAAACGATTACTCCATCTATTGTACGCACAATTTTTTTTACGATATACTTAGAAAACGGACGTTTCTTCTCTAAAAATAGTAAGAAAATTCGTTTTCCTCACTAGCAGGAAAATAATGTCGTGTTACAAAAATGCCTCTTTAAAAATATGTAAGAATGTGTTATTAGAACTATATGCGCCTAGTACTTTGTTAAACAATTTAATTTAGTATTCAATCAGGTTTGTTTAATTTAATATCTTATATTTCGACTCTTAAAATTGCTACCCTACATTTAAGGTAAGAATTACGCGGCTGTGCTCTGACAGATTAAGACCACACCGACACTACAGACTTTTGCTTAAACGTACGAAAATGTGACGAAATTCTGTAACAATAAGTTACGTTTACAATATTACTTCTTTCATTAGGTTGTTTTTTTTTTGGTAAATGTCGTGGAAAAAATGTTGTGTCTAACACATGAGGAAAGCCTTTTCCACTCTCACTCTAATGCCTCAATCGCTACGCTCGTGAGGCAACTCGAGCTCGCGTGGGAAAAGATTCGCTTTCCTCACTTGTTGGACAAATAACTATTGTATTGATTAAATCGTTAATAATACCAAATATCTCGATATGTCACAACTTATTAATAAATTAGTGATATTCTTTTTTCTTTCACAGCTAATTTTTTCTTCGTCAAACGTGACAATACTGGTAGGCCAAAAATTTAAAGGTTTCTTAAACCATTCTGGTCCATCCCACCATTTAGAAGAGAAATATTTTCTTGGGTTACAACCGCGAGATAATAGATCTGCATGATTTAAAGAAGTTTCTGTATGACACCATTTATGTTTTTCAGTTAATTGGCTAATTTCTCTTACCCTATTTAAGACAAAATTATCCCACGTTCTTCTCTTTGTATCCATGCGATCACTGTAGTTGCATCTGACCAAAAAATAGTTTCTACATCTTTCCAACCGTAGTCGGATAACTATCAACTAATTCCTTAGCTGGTGATCCTGTCGTCAGTGACATTAATAAATAATTAAATTTGCATCTGGACAATTACCATGCCGGAGTTCAAATGATGTTATCGTTAGTAAGAGAACGTTTCTGGATTCTAGGAGGTCGACATACATTAAGGTCCATTTTAAATACGTGTGTATAATGTAAAAAGGAAAAAGTTAAACATGTTGAAACTGTTCCAACTCCTTTACTAGAGCCTAGAGTTAAAAAACGCTAAAGTGTTTGAAGTAACGGGTGTTGATTTAGCAGGGCCATTATTTTTAAGAAGTCTGATAAAAGGCAGAACTGAAAAAGTGTATGTGAGCTCATTTACATGTGGCAGTTTATCGGGCTGTTCACATTGAACTAGTTTTATCTTTGTCAACAGATAGTTTCTTACAAGGACTACGCCGTTTTATCGGGAGAAGAGGTCGTCCTACGATTATTTATAGCGATCGAGGAACAAATTTTATTGGAGCTGACAATGGATTGGAGAATAATAACTCAATATACTTCAGTAAGAAAAAATTGAGTAGAGATTTAATATGCCGGCTTCATATATAATGGAGTTTAATGATGTTAGATCTCGATAACGTTTGTGCAAAATTTCTAACACGCCATGTATTTCAACTAAATCATATTGATCATCTTTTACAGACAACAATTTTTAAGTTCCGTACATACTTTAATAAATGCTCTACGTAACGCAGAACGCGATCTTTTACCAGCATCCATAGTTAATTGACTTAAAATAAACTTCACTAACCATACAATATTTAATGTCCTGTCACGGTCGCCATATGAATACATAGAACACGACCAAATTTATGAATGACATGCATAAAAGAATTAACTTAGCTTGTATAAATAGGAAGTCTTCGGTGTTCGACAGTTAATCGGTAGATGTGACCGCTCTCGTATCCAAATCTAATATTTTATTATCCAATTAAGAGAAGCAAAACCAAAATAGACTCCTTTGATAACAGTTACTGGGCTGCTCACAAAGAACCAGGTAACAGGCTTATCTTGAGTGGTGTCCTTGACCAGAAGGCGGTTCCAAGGTAGGTTGAAATTCCAACGTTGGTGATGATACCAGACCCACTTCGATATTTTATAATTTTCGGATTATTATCCTTGCCAGCATAACCAGAATTAAAGATCCATTGATTAATTAAAACGGAGTACGTCTGTAGTGACCAGCAAAAGAAGCCAAAGGAAAAACCCACAAAAGATTGATTGACATTATTTTTGTAAAAAGTTCGAAATAAATTTTCACTAATTAATAAACCTAAAATGATTAGTAATGAAATTGAAATTAAGTTTTTCCAACACTTACAATGGTAACGGTTACAAACAATAAAAATTTTAAAATGCAATCTGATTTTATACAAATTCAATAATGCGGATTTCGAGGATTCGGATTATTTAGTCACCTGCATTACATTATCTAACGAGTGTTCAAATAAAAACTAGACTAGGCGAGACGAATCTTATAGAGAATTTAATCTCATTTACGAAAATACAAGCCTGGGGAGTGATCTCTGGGACACCCTGTATACATGCAACACATATTTTCATAAAACACACTTATTAATGTCAAAATATGAATTATAATTACAAATCAAGAAGAAAAAATATGTAATTGCACTAATTTTGCACTAACACTATCCAAAATGTAGCAAAATTAATTACATAAACAACTTGATTAGAAACACTATGAGATGGGATGTGACGTCATAACTTATACCATACGAATAAATAAATAAATAGTAAGTAAACACGTTTGTTTCTATCACGTCTATACTTGAATTGCCACTGATTTCGTTAAAGGCTCATTGTCTTCGATACATTGTCTTGGTCTTGATCAATAATATCTATAACTTTATTCTGTGGTTGAGTTCGACTGTCGGTCGGTTCCCCCTTTACTGTATCTTCCCATCATTAATTTAGTGTAGTTCTCTAAATGTCCTCAAGAATAAATCAGAAATATTAAATCATAATTATAGCGGAACTGTAACACAAAAATTTCATGTCTTTTAGACTGTTGTTGACGATCATGACTCAAAGTTTTATTTCAAATACTTGTATCAATAATATATTAAATGTAATCCAGAATGGTAACTGTTATACCAGACAGGGGCTGTATAAGTCAGATAAGGTTTATGTTAGAAAATATTAATGTGAGAGATTGAACGAAAAACTAGTTTCAAAACAATATTTGTACTAGAAAAATAGATGTTAACGAAGGTAAAAGGTTTTTTATTTTAAAATGTTAAAATATCTTACTTTGAAGCAATCTTCGCAGACAAAAATTTGAGTTGATGGTTGCGAAATCCCGATTGTCATGTCATGTTTTTTACTAAACTACTCACTTTATCTATATCTCGCGCTAGTTAAACACTAGTTCCTCTAATAAATCACTAGCACAAATTAGCCGTATGTTGATTAAAAAAGTTGTGACGCCACTGAGCCTGAAAGGTGTTTTTGAATGACGTGTCAATGCACCATTTTTCAAAAATTAATTACGCTAATAGCAAAGTCAAAAACAAGTAAGAAAAATTATGAAATATTATGCATTTTAATTGAGGGCATGGAAAAATCGAGACCCGAAGTAGAATGTCCCTTAATTCGAGAACAAGTTTGTAATGGAAAAAGGTTTCGAGTAACCAAAAAAATTACTTGAGTACCTAATCAACCTCATTTACTACAATCGATAACATTATGTACATTTTAAAGAAAACATGTAAGTTCGAATTAAAATTAAATGTTTGATAAACTTTTAGGTTAACAAGGAGGGTTATTCTGTCAAGCAAGGTACTTTTTACCGATTTTTTCCACCTAGCAAGTACCATTTTTATCACTTATGATTGCACAAAGGGTTTGTATTTTTCCGAGTAAATTTGGGTTGTTTAATGTAAATCTGTTGTCCAGCAATTTAACGAGAAAAACTGTTCAATTATTAAAAACGCAACACCGAATGGCACATGAGAGTTTTTAGGTTGACAGTTTTTCGAATCAAATTGCTAAAGAAAACAGATTTGAATTTAAACAACACAAATTTACTCACTAAAATACAAACCTCGAGTGTAATTCGGCAGGACAATTTAATGAATACAAAAATTAGGGGGGCTGGAAAAAATACCATGTAAAAAATACCGCCAGAAAAAATACCACTAGGAAAAAACCCAGGAAAAAATGTCCTCGGAAAAAATAGTACCTATCCCAAAAATTACATGTTTTTATGTGATTTGGGGTAAACGATGCTGATTGGTAGGTGTGATCGGGGCGAACGGCACTGATTGGTAGGTTACAGATATAACAATTTTGTTTTTTAAAAACTACGTTTTTCATGTAATTTGGAGTAGGTATATGGTGTTGGTTGGTAGGTTACGGTTTATTAAAATTTTCTTCTTTAAAGGATTACGTGTTTTCATGTGATTTGAGGAAAATGGTGTTAGTTGGTAGATGTGACCGGGGGTGAACGGTGTTGGTTGGTAGGTTACAGTTATTACAATTTATTTCTTTAAAAAAAAAATAACATGTTTCATGTGATTTGGGTAAACTGTGTTGGTTGGTAGGTGTGATCCGGGGAGTGAACGGTGTTGGTTGTTAGGTTACAGTTATTACAATTGTCTTCTTTAAAAAAAATTATTAATTAATTACAATAATTAATTAATTACATTGTGTTATACTTAAAATTATTATTTTTCATTATTAATATTAAAAACTTGTTTGCATTATCAATATATCAATTCTTTTGATACAGTATCTAACATTTATTTGTAAAAATATTTATTCTGGTACATTTCTCCCGGATATATTTTTTTCCGATGGTATTTTTTCCTAGATTCGAAAATTAGAACACGTCAAATTATTTATTTTAGATACATATAAATATTAATTTAAATAAACTGCCAGATTGGCTACTTTAAATATCAACGGAGACCGCGATAATTTATTAAAAATTCTAAGTGAAAAAAACAACTAGTGGATTTGTCGCCAGAAAAGTTGCAGGTAACTTTGCTGATGTTAAAGTGAGAATGTGACTGCATTAATTAAATTGTCACTATAAAAAGATTCCCATTGGTCCATTTTTTAACAAAATCGACAGTTTGATTGGTTAATATTGTAAAAAATATATTAATATTAATTAAATATTGGAAAGAGAGAAAAATTATTAACTATTTTTCACTGATAATACAACTTAGTGATCTGAATCTTGCCGAAAATTTATGTCAGTCTGATTATGAGAAGCTGTTGTCCCAAAGCCAACAAAAGTAACCAAAAGATTCAGACCACGCTAGTTGTATTGCGTAAGACAATCCAAAAATTTCTAAAAAGAATGTTATGAACAAATCGAGGAGTGTCTCACTGTCGGAAATAGGTGTACAATTCGTCAGAAACTTAAGAAATTTTGAAAGAAATTTCAGAAATTTTTAGGAATTACCTAAGTTAGTCATCGTCGCCAGTATTCCATAATAACCAAAATCATAACCGCGTCGAAACCCTTTAGCGCAGAAGGTTGTCCAATGTTTTTAACAAGTGCTTTTACTTACTTATTGGATTTACATACCAAGTCATTACACTGACAAGAAAACAACGACTGACTGACTTTATCAATTAGTATTAGATCCATTGTGATTGTGAGTTGGGTTGTCATAGCATTCGATTTCATTAAAAAGATATAAATTTTTTAAATTAAAAATATTGATTTTTAAAATTCTAATATCAAAATTGGATGAATGATAGAGTGAAATTTTTGTTTTAAAATTTTATTATTTAGAAACTAAATCAAAAATTTACAAAAAAAACTAAAGTGAGTTACCTAGAGTTGTTAAATCAATACTTACATAGAAACGTTTTAATGTCTTTTATTTGATTTAATTTTTTTAAACATATTCTTTTTTTTAGTCATTTTTAATATAGGGAGTGTTGATTCACCAGCTGAGGAACAGACATTTACATTTGAACCAACATGTTTTTTATCGCTAATTTTAGAATAAGAAACAAAAAAATGTTATAGAAAATGTTCGGTCAAGCACCAACTTTTGTTTTATAATTTTAAATGCCAATGATATAACGAAAGATTACTAATCGATCAGAATGTATTAGAAAAGTACTCTTTTGAAAAGTCTTCTTTCAAATTTAAAAACAGCAAACTAAATTGAAAAACTTCCTAGAAAATTGATTGAGAATGTGCGCTAACTTATACCCCATTTGTATTACGGAGGTATTACCTATGAACATTGCTCAATAAAATTTATAGTTTGGAACAAGCGTAGTTATGATTGAATTCGAAATGTAACAACTTCACAAAGAAACAAATATTTTATGATCTCATTTACTAAATGTGTAAAATTATTCTTCATGATTCAAACAAGTTTTCATGGACAATGGATATTTCAAAAAACTGAAGAAAATCACAAAATGTCACCTACAGGACATGAATATATCATCAATGGAAATAAGATTTTTAGCAAATATTACGCCTAATATTAGACAACCCATATTACAACTTCTTATGGCGCATTTGGATTATATTTAAATTTTTGTAGCTCCAAATTTCATGAGCTTTGTCGGTCAAGGAATGATCAAAATAAATCGTCCTAAAAATAGTAAATATAGGGTGGCAATTACATATGCAAATATTTATTCAAAATAATACGATAAGATAAGTTTTGTATAACAGGCAATAAAACAACAAGATCCATCGCAAAAAGTAAAAAAATATTTAAATTTTCAAAAGATAATGCTCAACTCAAATGTAAACAAGAAAATTAAGTAACATGAATATAAAAAACGCAGAGCTCCATTGCTTTCATCAATATTCGATGGAAAGTTCGAACTTTGACGTTTAATTTAATTTGTTTATTTAAAGTATTTCTCAATAAACCAAGTATTTAAAAAGAAAAGTTCGCTATGCGTTTTTAAGAAGTAATTAAATTATAAGCCAATATGCAAATTCAAACAGTACGTTAGACCGTTTTAAACTAAATTTAAGGCAAAAATGTGTTTGTGATTACACCTTTTCCATGTGTATGTACAGCTCATTAATCTTCATTTACTTCAAATATTTGAAAAAATTCTGCGCGTTGTAGTTCAATTCTATTTATTATGTGGTTGCTGCAAATGACGTCAAGGAATGTGTGTGTGTGTACTTGCGGGTATATTCGCAAGCGATTATTCAATAGTATAGCATTAAGGCACTCATCAAGACAAAGTAGAAAATTATACTAATCAATCAAACGTATGATAAGTTCGTTTTATTTGCAATTACTATCTGAAATTATAGTATTTTATTAATCAAACGCAAACGTCACTAATTGAAAATATAATCTTCAAATATTATACTCAGCAAAATTTAGAAAGTTTTTTACTAGTACTCCTAAAAATAAGTAACGAACGCTATAATATATACGAAATAAAAATACCTGTTTTTCTTATAACAATCTCATGCATTTTAATTAATTAATTAACTAGAGCATTTTTCACTAACCTAACGTTTTCTAGAAAGTAATCATAGGAAAAATTAATTTTCTACAAAGGGATATAATATTTATTTATTTATTCTGTAAGGTACATTTCAAAATATTGTATTGTGATGTAAGTGTTAGTGTATCGTGCCCCAAAAGATCAGTATAAACCTGTATAGTGTGGTGACAAATACCGTGTACAATGGGGATTGGTTCGTCTTGGCCAAGCATTTGCTTCAAGGTTTAGGATAACCATCAAACCTAAAGATGCCTCTCACTCTTTCTCTTTCCGTGTAACCCAAGTGATGCATATTATGATACATGTTTTAGAAAAAAAAAGTTTAAGCAACATGTTATCAAAGGGTAGTTTGAAGAAACGTGTAGGTTATTATTTTATGCACTTGCTTATGGGGGATGTTGTATGTTTTCAGATATCTACAGACAGAGGCGTCGTCACCCAGATCCGACGATTTCTAAACGCTGCACTGCATGGTGAAATTTTTATCGCGCATGTTTAGAAATATAAATAAATTTTCTATGAACTTATTAAAATGTAAAAATATTACTTGCAAAGGGAAGTTTCTTGTAGGGCGCTCGTGAATTAAATGTTCATTTTTGTTGGCATTACTTGTAAAATTTCTTGAAATGTAATAAGAAATAAACTAAGCTACTAATTCACTATTAGATTTGTGATTGATTACTAGTTTTAAGTAAAAAGCCCCTATTACTACCCATTCAGGTAACAAACAATACTAGTTTGATGACATGGCCCCTCCTACCGGTCAAGATTTGAGTTTTTTATAGTCATATTAAATGGTATTGAATTAGGGTCAAATAAATTGTTTTTGTAACTGTAGCATCTAGAATTTCATGTAGAATCCCAAAAATATCAATAGACCCATTTGATGCCATTTAAAAACCGCGAGTTCGTTAAATTACTCATTTGTAATTGAAGCATGATATCAAAATTTTATCAAGAATAAAAATGTCCGCAAGTATGTGTTATATACTTACCCAAAAGTTTCATCCCGCTAATCCTCGCGGTTTTCAAGTTATAATGATGTTTCCATACTTTTTGGATAACCCTGTATATAACACCGTATCAACTTACGGATGCTGTCGTAACCGTTCAACGATTAAAAAATTTGTGCGTGTGGTAACGGAATATATTTTAAAATATCTTGATGTACAAGCGCAGGTTGATGTTCTGTACGCAGACTTTTCCAAAGTATTTGATAGAATTAACCATGGTTTGCTTTTGTTCAAACTTTCTTTTTGGTTTCTCTCGTCCACTAATGTCATTGTTTACATCTTATTTGCAAGAACGAACTCAGTATGTATCTTACAACAATTTTAACTGTATCGTATTTCAAGCTTTTCTGAGTCCCGCAGGCCAAAATTTAGAGCCATTGTTATTTTTAATATATATCAATGACTTACCTAGAATTGGATTATATATCCATATCGAGGTAATTCAACGATAATCGAAAGATGTACCACTATTACAGATTTAACCAACAGAAAAACACCAAAAACTGCACCAAAAACTTTACTCGGACACGTGTTTCAACAGCTAAGCTGTCATCATCAGCGATACCGATACTAAAATTAAAAACAACGGGAAGCTTATATATACTATCTGCTTATCACGCATCGTTAAACTTAATTGCTTCTTAGATAAGCGTAAATAATTCCGAAAATCCTAATGGACCGTTATCATCATAATTCATAAGCAAATTTCTGTTTTTAAAAATTTCTAAACTTTCATAAGAATCAAGTTCGTTTTTATTATCTACCCTCTTAATTAATTCAATGTCGCCTACTCTATGGCCATTTTCAAGAATATGCATGGCAACACTGGACCTATCTGTGCGATGATATTTGACATGAGCTACGTGCTCTTTAAAACGAGTTTTAATAGGTCTCTTGGTTTGCCCTATATATACTTGGTTACAGTCTTTACAATTAATTTTATATATTCCCGATTTATCACACATTTCTATTGGGTCTTTCGGATTGCCTAAAAGATTTTGCAAGTTGTTACTACTAGAGGTTACTGTTTTATAATCAAATTTTGAAAATATTTTTTGAAGACCTTTTGTGTATGTGGGATAATTTGGTAATTTGACATATTTCTTATCTATTTTGCTATTACTAGTTCCTAACGTTGTAATGTTTCTAATGTTTAACTTTTTATGTTTTCTAATTATGTTTGTGACAATTGATTCTTGAAAACCATTGTATGATGCAATCTGCTTAATATTTCGCAGTTCTTTATCAAAGTTTTGTTTTGACAATGGGAAATGTAATAATCTGTGAATCAAAAGTTGAAAGATGCAAGTTTATGTTGCATACTATGGTTGGAATCATTTGTTATAAACCTCATAGTGTTAGTGTCTTTACGATAAATATCTATATCTAGTTTGTTGCCATTTCTTGTCACTAAAGTGTCTAAGAAAGGTAACTTAAGGTTTGTTCTGTTTCATAGGTAAACTTGATCGTCTCAAATTTTGAATTTAAAATTTCTACAAATTGCTGAGGGCTGTAAACTTTAGTGTCGATGACTGCAAAACGTCATCTACATATCTACACCAAATTCTAGGAAAATAATCTAAATTATTTTTTAAATCAGTTTCAAATTTACCCATGAACAGGTTAGCCATAAACGGAGATAAGCTGTTACCCATTGTTGTACCATAATTTTGTTGATAAATGTTATTGTTAATTTGAAAGTAGGTTTGACTCATACATAATCTTGTTAATTTAATAAAATTATCTACTTCTGAATTGTCTAAAATGGTTTTGGTGTAACATATCTTTCAAATAATCTAAAGTGATATCTATCGGAACGTTTGGAAACAATGAATAGACATCGAATGCAACTAAAACTTCGTTCTCAGTCAGCTCAATGTTTTTAATTTTTTCAATAAAATCGTATGAATTTTGAACACTGAAATTTGATTGTTGATATTCAAAACTGTTGAATTTATTTGACAACCATTTAGATATCAGATAAGTAGGAGCATTAATACCTGAAACAATGGGACGCATTGCTTTTCCGGGTTTATGTATCTTAGATAAACAATACATTCTAGGAAGAACCTAGTTAGATACCGTTAGTCTGAACCTAAGTTGTTTTGGTATAATATTTCCACATTCTAATAAGACTCTACGGGTATCAGCAATCATTTTGGGAAGAGGATTTTTAGATATTAATGAATAGGGGCCTTCATTAAGCATCACATGAACTGACTCAAAATAATCCTCTTTGTCCAAAATAACTACTTTATTGCCTTTATCTGCTTTGAGATAACAACAATTTTTTCTGTTTAAGATTTTTAACAATGTTTATTTCTCTCGAATTAAATTTAAATTTTGGTAACTGCTGAATATTATCTGAAATTTGAATTTTACAGGCATTGTTCATGGGTAAATTTGAAACTGATTTAAAAAAGTAATTTAGAATATTTTCCTAGAATTTGGTGTAGATATGTAGATGACGTTTTTGCAGTCATCGACACTAAAGTTACAGCCCTCAGCAATTTGTAGAAATTTTAAATTCAAAATTTGAGACGATCAAGTTTACCTATGAAACAGAAACAAACCTTAAGTTACCTTTCTTAGACACTTTAGTGACAAGAAATGGCAACAAACTAGATATAGATATTTATCGTAAAGACACTAACACTATGAGGTTTATAACAAATGATTCCAACCATAGTATGCAACATAAACTTGCATCTTTCAACTTTTTGATTCACCGATTATTACATTTCCATTGTCAAAACAAAACTTTGATAAAGAACTGCGAAATATTAAGCAGATTGCATCATACAATGGTTTTCAAGAATCAATTGTCACAAACATAATTAGAAAACATAAACATAAGTTAAACATTAGAAACATTACAACGTTAGGAACTAGTAATAGCAAAATAGATAAGAAATATGTCAAATTACCAAATTATCCCACATACACAAAAGGTCTTCAAAAATATGTTCAAAATTTGATTATAAAACAGTAACCTGTAGTAGTAACAACTTGCAAAATCTTTTAGGCAATCCGAAAGACCCAATAGAAATGTGTGATAAATCGGGAATATATAAAATTAATTGTAAAGACTGTAACCAAGTATATATAGGGCAAACCAAGAGACCTATTAAACTCGTTTTAAAGAGCACTTAGCTCATGTCAAATATCATCGCACAGATAGGTCCAGTGTTGCCATGCATATGCTTGAAAATGGCCATAGAGTAGGCGACATTGAATTAATTAAGAGGGTAGATAATAAAACGAACTTGATTCTTATGAAAGTTTAGAAAAAAACAGAAATTTACTTATGAATTATGATGATAACGGTCCATTAGGATTTTCGGAATTATTTAAGCTTATCTAAGAATCAATTAAGTTTAACGATGCGTGATAAGCAGATAGTATATATAGCTTCCCGTTGTTTTTAATTTTTAGTATCGGTATCGCTGATGATGACAGCTTAGCTGTTGAAACACGTGTCGAGTAAAGTTTTTGGTGCAGTTTTTTGTGTTTTTTTGTTGGTTAAATAGACGCTGCAGTTGGTGTTCCTTTCGCTTTGATTACAGATTTAGGTATACTTTTTTGACATCAAACTTATGTTTAGGCAACATATAATCAAATTATTTCCTCTTCTATGAAGATGCTCGGTTTCTTAATAGGTAATGCTCGTATCTTCCATAATATTTCCACGCATTGGTGAGATGCAAGTTTGAATATGATTCTACTGTGTGGAATCCATCTTATAAAAATTGTATCAGTGCGATGGAATATAATCGTTTCAAAGTGCAATCTTTGAAAAACAGACGGGGTATTATAAATGTAAAATTTCTTTACAATTTATTATAATAAAGTTGATTGTGTCAACTTAATATCATTACTGAATTTTCATGTACCGTCTGTACCTCTTCGTAGCAATCTTACTATTTATTGTTCTACCACGTACAAATATACTTTGTTAAATCACTATTCATACAGTTTGCAGACTTTTAGCAATCTCTGAACAGTGTGATATCAATTTTTCGTCTTTACACTACAGTATTAACGCATTTTAGAATTAAGCCTTTTTTATAATACATACTTTTTGATTTATTAACTTAGTAATTTGCTTTTCTTATACAGGGTGGGGCACTACAACAAGTTATTCTATAGCATTAAAACGACAAATAATGTTAAAGAAAATTTAAGGCCGCCCATCATCAGATTAATTCGAAACCATATTTAAAAATATTTTGGATTGTGCAGGGTGCTCTAGAAACACGGACCATATCAAAGAAGTGAGGTTATTTTAAATAGATCACGCTGTATTTTTTTCTATTTTTTTGAATTGTACGATATGTCCTTTATCATATCCCTATACCTACTTACTTCAGTTCTAAGATAAATAGATTTTACCTGATTTGGGACCCTCAAAAAAAATGCAATAACTTCAAGATAAATAAGAACAAGCAACTTTTGGTTTACACCACCTTACTAAGAGCCTTCAACATCTCTTTTACAATATTTACTATTATGTTATGATGTACAGGGTGTTTTTAATACTTTACCGCATAATACTAACGACTTAAAACTTAAATAACTTGTTAATTTAGATGGAACACCTCTACATTTCTGTAGCCTGTTGAAGCTTTGGAACTAATTACCTTTTAGTCGGTAATTCAGGGTTACTAACCCCTAACTCTGATAGTTTTCGAGATATTTAAAATTTGATAGTTTAACAATTTACGATGTACTGGTGTCTAAGTTATCTGTGAAATATTCGCAATATGGACATTATCTTGCAACTTTCAGTTATAATATTTACCTTAAAAATATTTATTCTTTTTTTAGAAAAAATAAACAGAAGTACTTACAACCGGTAGGCTCTAAGGTCAATCGAATTACGCACATCGGTCACAATTTACTGATGTTTAACAACAACCCTTATTTGGTACATCGATCATACTGAAAACATCGACAAACTCGGTCGATGATTTCGAAAATCATTATTTTTAAATTTTTTAACAAAGTTACCAATGTTTACAGTGTCATCAATTTTTGTTGAATTTAATCACGGTTGCTGTTGTTTGTGACATGTGGGCGTGATTCGACTGACTCTTAGAGCCCGGCTATAAACATGAGCATATTTCTGTTATTTTTTCTGAAAAAAATTTTTAAGGAGTAATATTTAAAGCTAGATTGGCTTATACATTAAAAATGTTCATTTACTGATATCTCACAGGTAATAAAAGTTAGGGGTTGGTAACCCTAATACCGATTGAAAGGTAACAATGGTTCCTAATTCCAACAGGCTACAGAAATACAGGGTTTTCCATTTAAGTTAAGCAGTTATTTAAGTTTTAAGTCGTTAGCGTTATGCGGTAGTATTTAAAAAACTCTGTACATCATAACATAATAGTAAATATTGCAAGGATTCTAAAGGTTCTTAGTAATAAATTGATGTATTTTCAAAATTGCTTGTTCTTATTTATCTTGAGTCATTGCATTTTAGAGGATCTACAATGTCAAAAATCGATTTATCTCAGAAACGGAATATGAAGTTGGTATAGGGACATGTTAAAGAACATACATTATTTTTTATCCTACTAATTAAAAATACACAAAAAATACAGGGTTGTTCCATTAAAATCACTTAACTTTGATATAGTACGTGTTTCTGGAGCACCGTGTACAATCGAAATATTTTTAAAATGTGGTATCACATAATCTCGATATATGTATGCCTTAAGATTTCTTACATTATTTGTCGTTTTAGTGCTACACAATAATTCATTGGTGAGTGCCCCACCCTGAATATACTATCTTATTAAATTTTGTTTTCATTGTATTGTCCTATAATATGATTTTTGTCTGTTGAGCAATAAACTTTATTATTATTATATTATTATTATGTCTTAATAATGGAGAAAGGATGTTTCTTCAATTAAAAAAATCTAACCTCATTTCTCCTTTTTTTCGTAACCTCCTCACCTTTGCAATTATTACATATGACCTTAACACCAGCCAACATCCAATTAAAGCTAGAAAAGGACAAATTTCAATGATTCTGCACCTGGGATTTTCCATGGACCGATAAAGTTGGATCAGAGAGCTTTTAATCGTGCAATATTTATAGAAACAATTACACAAAAAAATGATTTAAAGTAAATGAAGTTTAAAAAGTGCAAAATAATAGTTCAAGCAAAAGTAGTAAAAATCAGGTTTCCAACAACTTTCGCTTAATAACCTTTTTGTATCATTAATATTATTGATGTCATTGTTTTTAATCAAAGTACGTGATTATCGTTATCTCATTAATAATTCTTATGGATAATCAAATTGTTTAAAATAAGGCGTATGTTAAATTAGCAACATTTTCATTTGAAAAGGTCTGCTCAAGAAATATTGTTAAAATATTATAAAAAACTAAAAAGCCCTTCCATAAAGTGCACTTTTTTGAGATGTCATTGTTTACATTGGAACATACAACAGAACCTCCAGACAGATTTTTTTGCTTCATTCTAATTTACTAGCTCTAACTCGCCGAAAAATGCAATTAAGTAGTTTTCAAGATATAACTTCATTATTCGAAGAGAAATGAAGAAAATCAGGATTACATAGTACATTAATTGATTTGAGCGGCATTGTATGTTTTTTGTAGTACATTAATCTCCATATTCAGTAATTAGAGTTGCGAGAACGTATTAAAGCAACAACCCGGCCCATTGAAAAATGCGAAGTTGATAAATATTCATAAAAACAAAATGTTAAAATATTAGATTTTAGATAATTAAAAAGATTGGTATGCAGATTAATCAATTTACTATAGGAAGAAAACAAAACTAAAATAAAAACGACACGAATTCAGTAGAATCCAGGTTTTATTATTTTTATTAGTCACATTAATCTTAGTAAACGAAAATTTGAAACTTAATCATAAAATAAAAGCAACGTCAAATACAAGCAGTAGTAAAATAAATGGTAGAAGTAATGCTAAAAAGAAAATTCGATTACTTAATACAAAATTATTAGGTCCATCAGACGATAAACCTAATGAAATGAACGCATCAGATAATATATTATGGAAAACAAATAACTAATACTAATTAATTGACACATTTCACGCAGGTTACATCCAATTTCCTATTAAATCAATATGTCATCAATTATTTAATACTTTAACGCAACACACCCTTCCTCAATAGGACATGAAACAATAAATTAATTAGTGTACACAATAGAAAGTGACATTAAATATTATCATCTTGGCATTGTGCAGTAGAACGTTGTAGAACTTTAATTTCATTTTTTGGAAAACTAAGATAATATTGCATCACTATTTTAAAGTTCAATACAGATACCAAAAATTATTTCGTATGTAATGTAAGACTAAAGAAATAAAATCAGTGCCAGTTGTATACAGAGTGTTCCAATCTGGAGTATAGTATGGGTATCTTTGTTATTAATAAAGATAGAATTCGGTTAAAAATGAGCAATGTTATAAAGGTTTTATGCCAATTGACATGCCGTTAACTAGGATGAAAAATTCCGATCCGTTCCGAAGAAATCCGGAAAAAACCTAAAAATGCCATTTTCGAAAATATCAGTTATTTCACTTATTAGGACAGCTACTAAAAAAGTTCGTACAAAGTTTCATCACTAATGATGACCACCTGTAAACTATTTTCCAAAAGATGATCGCAAAAGAATGGTTTTGGAGATATTGATACTAACTTTCTTATTTTGGTTTGGAGCCATATTGGATTTTCACAAATAACTTCTATTCTTTTTCTGCTTTCAATGATATGTCACATAATATGTTTGAAATAAAGATCTTGACAAGCCGGTTATTTTTATCTGGTAAACCATGAAAACAAATGAACTCCGATGATTGAAGTTGTCACTCTCGATTGTTTATTACTTTGTTGTAAAGTAAGAGACTGGTGCCATTGTTTGATACAGTATTATTAGATTGAACAGAAGAAATTTTCCAATTTTATAACGACCATTTTTATTAAAAAAAATACTGTGAAAACATATTTACGGCTCCGGTTAAAACGATCAACCGCATTGCCCGACCTAATTTATTCAAACTGGTCTGGTCGGAACGACCGACGTGCGTCTTCAAACAATATCAGTAATATAATTAATGCCGCTTTTCTTTTATTTGACTTATGCACATTGCCAAATGCGTAAATTAAAAGAAACTTCTTATTAACTGCAAGTGGCATGTGTTAATCATTTTAAAACTACCACCTGAGGGACAAATTAACTAATACCTGGGCGAAAACTATCTTATAAACTACATATCCATCATTCATTCTTATTGCTGGCGATATCTCTTGAATGTATCTTCCTATAAGGCAAGAGTTGTCACAATTCACTTGCGACGGGCTGCTGCAAAGTATTGATAGCCGGAAAAACGATATTAGTGCTAATAGAAAACATATGTTACGGCTCCCGGTTAAAACGATCAACCGCATTGACCGACTAATTTATTCAAGCTGGTCTGGTCGGAACAACCGACGTGCATCTTAAAACAATATCCGTAATGTCATTAATGCCGCTTTTCTTTTATTTGACTTGTTCATATTGCCAAATGCCGTAAGTTCAAAGAAATTTTCTTAACAACGCAAGCGCCAATTTGTTAATCATTTTAGAAATTAAAGTAATACACAAGCCGGAGCAGCTTATAAACTACATTTCCACCCTTTATTCTTATTGCTGGCGATATCTCCTGGATGTATCTATTCCTATAAGACAGAAGTTGTAGGCAATCCACCTACAACGGAGCTGCTGCAAAGTATTGATAGCAGGAAGAAACAATATTACTGCCAGATAGAATATTAGTCCCTTTATCTATGATGACCTATTTTATGTTACTATATCTTATTTGTAATCTATACTGTTATTATCTGTATAAATCTATGTTTTTGTACATGTATACATCTAACACAAGAAATAAAAACTATCAATTATGTGTTTCTGTCGTTAACCGATTGTGCTTTTTGTGTCTTAGGTCCCTACTGTTTGAGATTAATAACTACAACTACCTAAGAGTGGCGCCTTCGTCTTTTACAACTGTCGCTTTTCTTTAAAAATGTCAATTATAGAAGTTTAATAATAAAAAGAAATTGAAATATTTGTGTTACTTCTATGTCAAAGAAATTTCACTCAAATTTCATGCAATTCAATTTTATCTATTCTCATTGTTATGTATTTAAGTAAAACGTTGAACCTGAAGTGATGATTGTTTCATTGGTAGAAAACCTGAAAAGCAGCAAGAAAGAAAAGAATTTTGAATGCTTTCATTATCCTGAAGCTTCGTTTCTTTTAAGTTTGTTTAGCTTAGAACGTTCAATTATCTTATAGAAACTTTGCCTTATTACCTTACAAAAATTTTCTGTGTGATGGTTTTCTCCTACTATACTATGAATTTTGGCTTAGCAAATTCGGTTTCATGCAATTTTCCGCCTGGTGTTAGATAACCAAACGTTATTGTGGAAACTTCTTCGGTCAAAAGATGGCGGTTTGAAACCGACTTCTTTCTTGCGTATAATTAATTTCTCGTTGTTGCTTAAGATAAAATATTTTGCTTTTATTAAATTAAAGTCAATTAATTGTATGTTGAAGAGTTCCTTTAGTAGCTAAATGCTGTAATATGTTATCTGATTGGCACCCTATCATTACAGATAAGTAAAAACAGAAATTTACATTCCTTATTCATCGTGCTGGCAATATCTTTTGGATGTATCTTCTCTAAAGCGGAAGTTATCGCAATCTAGATACGTCAAAGCTGCTGAAAAATTATTGATGGCAGGCGACCTTCGATCGCTTGACACCAGTGTAGCACTCCTTTAGACGCCAGCCAGTTTTGTTCTTCATTCCTTCTTCTTTCTCGACATTTGATGTCCAGCAACTTGGTATATACACGAAGAATATGACAAACCCCAACAACAGCACGTAATCAACTCAAAAACTAAGTTGATCTAGTTTAAGATATCTTGCTATCACGCATTGCTTATTGAAATTTCCAGAATTATCATTGCATATATGTTCGAAACCGATCGTTAATAACCGGAATTAATTATTGATTAAGCGTCTTTAAGTGACACTTTTTGTGCTCGAGGATCCCCGACAAATTAAGTTCACGTTTGTTTGCTGCCAGTATTTCATTATTGGAATTAAATGTTAAATCGGTTATTTAAACATAATTAGAGATATATTAAAGTATTGAATTCGCGTTCGTACTATAATCAAAAGCTGTTCTCGAAGCGTGGATTACGTATTCGGCCGTTGCCGTGATATATTTTCTTGGGAAAACCATATTTCGGCCAGGTACTAGACTGTTTATCTGTGATACAGTCAGCGCTATTTACATGTCCTATTTCTTAACCATATTGTTATTATCTACGATTATATCTATAGTTTGTGTGTATACCTGTGACACAAGTGGAATACTCTGTAAATAACATTGTTTCTTTCGTTAACTTTTCTTCTTTTGTATCTCAGTACTAAGTTGATGATAAATACTACAACTCATAAATTGGCGCCCTCATCTCAGGAGGCACTTTACTCTTTCTGCAGCAACTTTAGCCGACATTCGCAAATATTAGTCTCTTATGTCAATAAAAATTCACTAATCTTTTTATATTTTTTAAAATGTAAATTTCTTATAAACTTAGCAAAAGAATTATAATTCATTCATTTAAAACTGTTTTTTATGATAAGATATTTATTATTTTTTGGATTTTGTTAAGAACCTACTTTACTTACATTTATGGTAGACTGATTTACAAACTATTCAAAATAAAATTATCCTCTCAAAAACATTTTCTTAAATTCTAGTCACGTATCTTTTTTATTTACATTTTGCATTACTTCGGTATCAGCAATTCTAATTTAACAATTAAATATATTATTCTCTTCATATCAAATTTTAAATAGTAACAGTAGAAATGGTCTGTGGGAGATTATTGTAAGCATTAGTCGTCCAATATTGTAACAGCTTCAAATATACAAGGAGTTTTGTTTTTAAACTATTTTAATTAACTTCAAGCTTCCAGCAATCAATATCCACTTTTATTATTTATTTATTTACTATTTTCAACTCAAACATAATTATCATCAAATTAAAATTATTTGACAAAAAACTTTTAAATTAACCCCGCAATTCTGTTATTGTTACTGAAAGCTACAGATTCGCGTAAGTATTTACGGTTTCTTGTAAATCCTTATAGACAAACCAAAAAAAATTTGACAGAGCTGCAGAATTGCAAATAATACCGATCAGTAATATATTTCAGTTTCAATTAATTTAATCCAGAGAAAAAATACTACATATTTTGAATTTATATGTTTGATAGAATGCAAAAAGCCTGATAAAAATAATTGCAGTGAAAACGGATAATTGAAACATCAATTCAGTTATGTAAAGTAAAAGACGAGAGAAAGGTCACAAGATGAACAATGTAAAGCACCTTCTTAGAAACAATGATGAAAGAAAATTTAAGATATCACATCTACCAAAATTAAGAAGATGGCAAAAACTAAACTTTCTATTATTGTGTAATGACAGTAGTTTTGCTTTTGGTGTGAAGCTCCGTCAACGTTGGCGCAACTAAATTATTTACTCTCAAAACTGTCGTGGAACGTCTTCTCTAACACAGAAACTTCTTATCTAATTTATGTAAAGTGATAATTTACAATAAGCCTCAACAACAAAACGTTAATTAGATGCACATTGTGTTAGCTTAAACTTTGAAAGGTTAATTAAAATGATTAATGAAGAAGGTTGAATTTCAACTAAGCAAATATAAACGTGCAGTCTTTTACAAATTAATTTAATTTTTGCAGAATATATGTTTTTTTATTAAATTAATAAATTGCTGGACAGAAATGAATTATTTTGGCCCGTGTAAATTGTTGTAATTACTTTCGTGTAATCGATATCGTCTGCATTGCGTCATTAAGCACTATCTAATTGATAAAACGCATCAATCTCATGATAAAATGTTAACATTGTTTACTAAAATTGATGGTTTGTCAAAAACGCTTAAACTAATCGACAGCATATTTACAAAACTTGTTTTATTAGTATTATTACTCAATACCGAGTATTTGTTATATTCCATCCCGTTGGATAAACCTGTGGTTAAACTAAATCTATAGTAATATTAGTTTAAAAATGTATTAGTAATCCACAAATAATTAATTTTTATGCACCTATAATTAAGAAACTTCATAAAAAGAACATGGTTTGCGAAAGCTTTGTTAATAACTACAGTGTTTTATATGGACGCGTGTAAGTGCCCTATTTGCGACAATTTGATTTGATCAATAATTTTTATGTCTATTAGTATAATGGAATCACGAAACTCCGAAAGATTTTATTGTTATTTTTGTTTTGATTGAAATTTTATGTTGATTCAATCTTCTATAAAGATATTGTTCTGTTTGTCCTATACAACAACTTACGCAATATTTCCAATTTATTTTACATACCCATTCTGATTGTCCTAACAATTATATTTTACTTTTCAATTGTACATCTATGTAAGAATTTAAATAAAAATCTTGTTTATTAATAATAACTAATCTCGAAATAGTTTAGTTTTAAATATTTTTTCGACTAATTGGATAAACATTCCTAAAATAGTATTATTTCCTTAATTTTGTTTATGAAGCTTAAGCTTCACTTAAAATTATTGCTCTGTAAACTGAAGAGTTTATAGGAGTGCAACATTATCAAAAAAAAAAAAACTACTTCTTGAACCAAAATTAAAATACACTGTGATAATTTTTTTATTTGATAAGCCCGATTAGGTTTGTTTAATAAATATTGATATGTAATTAAATCACTTACTTTAGAAATGTGCATTTGAAAATTATCATCTCAGGGTACAAATAAGTTGAATTTAATTTTACCGACTTTGACTCTTTTAGGTCTGGTTTTCACTTCCAGTTAATTTTATAGTCGGTTAATCACCTTGGAAACGCGACACTGTGTTTCCATAGTAGTTAACTGACTGATAAGAGGTAACTGAGGTATACCAGACCTTAATAATAAAATTCGATTAAAGGCAATAAATCATTTATTCCAATCCTTTTAACAGATTTCAAATTTTTAAAACGTGCAAATTATCTACGCACGTCGATATTTCAAAATAAATCGGCCTATTTTTAATAAATTTAGACTGGGTTATAAAACTCAAGTAAACGAGCGGACACCGCTGATAATTTGCGTGCGCATGTGTTACGTACAACCGACGAAATTACAATTAAATTACAAGAAAAACAAGGTTTCTAATAAATTAATTATATTTCTAACATTATATGTTGTAGTTGTTGTTAAAAGTTCGATTCTGGGTGAGTTTTCATTAACCTTGTCCCATGCCAAATCCAGCTGGTATTGTTTACAGATATTTCTTGAAATTTCTTTGTTGTTGAAACTACCTTGTGTCAGAAGTTGTTAGAACGGTGTCGCTAATCGCCCAGTCACTACACGGGTCTTCAATATTTGTTGAACTCGATAAGTATTATTTGAGGTTATCACGTAGTATTTTGCTTCTACTTCGAATATCCACTTTATTCTTTATTCATTATTACTCTTTGTTTATGTTTGATGAGGATAACCACTCTCGAACTTCGATGTCGATGATTAACGGTACTTCCGTCGCTTTCATGTTCCGACACACTTTATCGGAAGAATATTTTGGCTTTAACCGACGTGGACTCAAGGGCACTCAAATTTGGACTCTGAAGAAGCACTTGTATTTATACCTTCGGTGTAAGACCTCTCTGATCATCAAAAAGTTTCAAAATTTTATGCGAACATGCGCGCCACCCATGGCTTTAATTGAAACTAAATTTTAAAATTCCAACGAAATGCCAAATATTTTTATACAAGGTTCTTAGGTTAATGCATAATTTATGTTTTTGTAAATATGGCCGTCATCTTTGGGAGTCCATCTTTAAAATCGTTTTTTTCCAAATTTCGAAACGGTGCAACTTCTAATCTAATCTAAGCATTGCAATCCATTCCTTGGGTTCAAAATCTCTTATAACATGTAATTCCCAGCATTTCTAATTTATTTTTATTAAGATTTCAGTTAAAGTTTTACTGAAGATGTTACGCCATGAAACTCAAAATGCAACATGGCGTCATGGGTTTAGAAAGATGTCTCTCAGTTACCTTTACCGATAACTAAAGGTCCTATCACGCGTCAGATTCGAAGTATTATTGAGCGCCACCCACATCTTTTCTAAATGTACACATAGATTTACGAAATATCGGGAAACACGTAAACGCTTGAAAGGAAAAGTTTTAAAAGAAAGCAGCATGAATTACGTGTGGGTTTCTATTAAAATGCAAGTTGATACACACGGTCGTGTTCTTTTGTATTAAACGCATCCTAAAGATAAAAGCGGTACTGCGCACATTGAACTTCTTTAACAAGGATTATACCTAAATATTATTTACAGGTTCATAAAGTTCGCAAAACGAAGTGGGGTTGTGGTCTTTATTTAAAACAAAACATTAATTTAGCCTCAACTTGAAATTAAATACAACGTTATAATTCGTTTCATTTCGGACCCCAAAACTAACAAATAAAAAAAAACGCACAGGCGTCCTATCTTAATTTGGGCCTATTCTTAAATGCGCACCAAACACAATAAACGATAAGTCTTCGAAGTAAACAATCAATTTACTTACAGTTGTGTTGTTTTCTCCTGTTGAATCCAACACTTCGTTAGTCGTTACAATAAGTTGTTGACAGGAACAGATTAATTACGCCGAATAAATCGAAAAAAATGCCTTCAAACGGTATTATATCTCTAAAATTGGGTCGCAAATAAAAGGAAAACTAGATGTCCACAAGTGTCGCGTTGCTTCAACCCCAGTCAAGCGAAATTTTCCTTTAAGATCGGGCTCCGTTTAGGTTCCTTGCACTGTTTCACAAATATTCTCATAGTTATCACTTTAATTGGTTGGTTACTTGAAGAACTTTCATATCCGAATTTGGTTATTAGCGATTGTTATAAATACAAACAACCGTTATTCTCCGCTACAGTTTGGTACTTGTTTTAGTTACATAGTACCTCGTCGTTTTAATTTGCTTATCAACTACCGCCCAACTTACAGATCGATTTCTTAAATATATACATCAAACTCAGAGAGGCTTCTCCCTCTCTTAACATCTACATAAGCAAAGAACACAAAAAAATAAATGCAGTTCTCAGCATCTAACCGTGGGTGTAATTTTATTAACGAGTTTAGACAATTGTGAGACTTGACGTTTAAAAACAAAACAATTTTCACGCTTGTCATGAAACAAGCAAGGGGGTTTATTGAGTAAGTGAAGCAAGGTGGTGTAATAAGGCTCAGACTTCTATAAAAAGTATGAGAAAGAGCAAGGAAATTATACTTCCGGCCGTGGAATCGAAACCAGATGTGTTTTTTAACGCAAACAAAATCTACTTAAAATACATTACAGCCTACTTAAAACAAATACTTCGATAAGTTCGAAAAAATTTACAGGTAAAAAAAATAATTTCCACCAAAAGATGACAAACAAAACGAATTTTCACCACATTCACGCACTAAAAAGTTTAGATGTTTCACCTACACTAAATTCATTCAATACTTATAAAGCGTTTTACGAGGGTCACAGACATGGTATACAATGTTTCTATTATACCTCTACTTAACAGCAGATATATCCAACGATAGGGATTAGTATAGATTATAAGAACCTAATTATGCATACATATCGTTTCAGGTTTGTTAAAGACATGGAATTGAATTAACTATATGCTGGCAAACAAATTGACATGACTCACTTCAACCCAACTTCCATATATCAATCAGTGACATATGTGATTTGTGGTAAAATATGATAACTGACATAAAATAACAGAACATTGATGTCTGTTAAATAAAAATTTAAGTTAAAGTAACAAATTTGTGAAGTTGCTAAAGTTGGCACCTTTGTGCAAATCGAAAAAAATCGATGAGGAATTTATCACTAATTTTGCACTGATTTGTACCCAAAAAATTCGAATTTGTATCCAAACAGAATCACTGTAATACAAATTTTTAAAGTAGGAGTGTTACCTTGAGCTCAAATAGCACCCCCACTATGTTAAAAATCAAATTTCAGCAACACAACTAAACATCTTGAATTAAGCATTAACTTGTAGCGCCGATGATTTTCGATAATCTCAATAAATAGTTAATAATCAATTTTTTGATATAATTTCATCACATATTTTAACAGTTTCGGCAAGAACCGGACAATTTTATATCTAATTTAAACTAATTTATCCCCACGATGGTTTTTATTTATAATGTCACTAAACAAATTATAATCAATTTTAGTCCATATCTCATTACTAGTGTCACAGATTCATGTCTAAAGGCGGTTGTGGATTAGAATTTTTTCGTAATGTGTTTAACACGAGTAGTTAGCTTCTTCAGAGATCCATCCACTTTTGGGTGACAAATATCTTCTCTGGAGTACAGTCGTTGGCTCGAAAGACGTTAGTCGAAACCGTCGATCCGAAACTGACGTTCGCGAAAAGTTTCAAATTTCCAGTAGTATTCAACTATAATTTTATGTGAAAACTACTTAAATTGATTAAAACAAATTTTACGTGGCATGAAAAAAGGTTTGTTTTTAAATTGCTATTTTGAGTGTAATTTAAAAAAAATTGTAATAACTGTAACCTACCAACCAACACCGTTCACATCCGAAAAGATAAAAACAACTTAAGTTGATTAAAACAAATTTAACGAAAAAAAGGCGATTTGTCCACAGAAGCATTTTCGGTGTATTTTCCACAGTAACATTTTCGGCGATTTGTCCACGGGAAGCATTTTCGGCGATTTGTCCGGACCCCAAATTATTTAGGTACCTAGTAAGCTGTATAAGCTGTGTCCAAAATTTCAGCTTTGTATTGATTCAAACAGCAGCTAATTTAAAATGTTAGTGGTACCATTAGTCTGAGAGAAAAAAGAGGCGTAGAAAACTACCTTCAGCAAAATAATCATGAAAAAATTGTAATTCGAAAAAAAAAAATATATACAGGAATCACATTAAAAATAAGAGAGTTATTAATGAATTTGAGTAGAAGCGGCAACACCGTCAAAATAAAAATATTTTAGAAAGAAAGATAGTGCTTATATAGCGGTATCCAAATTTTCAGATCAATACCCCTTTTGTCATTATTGTCTATCATCGGCCATCAATGACTGTATACTGTTAAAACAATTACTGTAGCGCAATTGTCATCTCAGTAATAACATAACGGATCAAAAATAGTTTAAACATAAGTTGTGTACAATGAAAAAACAAAACTTTTATTTTCAGAAAAAAATTTGTAATATGGGTGTTTTTGTAAATACTGCTGGGACAGGAAAATCAATCTAGGTTAACGACTTTACTGAAGTAAATTAAATCAAATCTGCGGTATTATAAATAACACCAGGTTTCAGAAAAAATCCGAGCAGTGGTTTTATTAATATCCTGGTAACAAAATAATTCTAACTAGTTAGAAAAAGTGAAACAAAAGGGTACGACGAATAGTTGTAGGCTTTCGCCACCTTTTGGTGAACTAATGTCTAGATTCAGGTCGTTCATTGGATTTTTTCCTAACGTTTCGCTAGCACGAGTCTTCTTCAGAGGTCCTTGCAGTTAGATGTAGACTGCACATCGAATATCGGAAGCGGACGAACCTCCAATTAAGCTGACCACTGGTGTTAGCGAAACGTTAAGAAGAAATTCAATCACGACGGCCTTTAGACTTGATCTTGACGAAACTAGCCTAAAAGGTTTAATTTTTAATAATATATGGAGTAAAACTGATAATAATTTATTTATAAATAAACCATCGTTGTAAATTCTATAAATAGGATTGTCTACTTTTTTTATTTGCGAATTTTTTTAAATTGGTTTTTGCTGAAACAGTTAAGTTTAGTCGGAATTATATAAAAAAAAAATTATTATTACTAACTAATTATTATGATTATGAAAAAACCACCGTGGGTACAAATTAGTTCGTAATTCAAGATGTTTAGTCGGTTGTTGATATTTGATTTTACATAGTGGGGTGCTAGCTTGAACTCAAGATAGCATCCCCCACTTTAAAAAATTGGTAAATTTCTGTGTTATTTGGCCATAAAATAGATAAAATTTGGTTATAACTCCAACATATTATGATTACAAGACAAGACATCTATTGTTAATAAGGAAAAAACAACAAGATGGTAGATACTATAAGACCATTCTACTTTTTATCTATTTCTATTTCTAACAAATTCATGCAAAATAATTACAGCATGTTATTCCAGAGGGCAGAGGTGCTGTCGAGTAAATCAACGTACGAAAAGTATTGAATAACGTTCAAAACCCAATACCATAAATAGTTCTTGCCACGATAGAGCAGAACATTACCAAATTTTTGAATTTCTATTCAGTACCAAACTCTAACAAAAAATGATTCTTTCGATAGTTCTAAATCTGACACCTTAAAGTTTCATAAAATTATTCTAAGATAAGTGTGACCACATAAAACATTCAACTAAGTGATTTGGATAATCATCTCATGTCTTACTACCGGACAAGGGTATCCGGTAATGCGGTTATTTAAACATTTAATCAAATATTTTATAAAATCCTAAAACCTTACCTTTGACAAGAATACGTATCAAAAGTCGTATAGCATACATTTCTATTAAGTGAACTTAAAACAACAAAATTTTAAGCGACTATTTTCAAAATTATTATGTGTATTTAAGTCTTACTAAAGATTGACTGCCGATCACATTTGCAAAATCTAACTCCTGATTTTATTAACTAATGTTTCGAAAAGTAGCATCTGTTTAATAGAGATCAGAATATAGTGTTTAACTTTAAAAAAAATAGAAATAAAACTCAATTCAACATTTTTTCCTGCTATGTTGATAGATTATTTGAATATACTGCTATGAAAATAAACACACGTTCTAAAATTGATTATACAGTAAGTTTAGTACTCAATTTAGTAATAACGCTTCAAGTATTAAATTGAACAAACACAGCTTTAGAAATTCAGTATATGTATGAACCGAACATTATATTTGTTGATTCATAAAAACAAACGTTCTACCAATAACAAAATAATTTCCCATTATAATGAGTAATAAGTAAATCTGCAGGGATTTGTTAAGAAACTAATTAAAAGCCATAAAAGTTTTAAACATTTAAGCACATCCTGTCGGTGTTAACTTACGACGTAAAAGATTAATAAAGAAGCAGAAAACTAATGCTGAAATCTTTAATTATAAGCTTGTAGCTTTAATACTTTACAATTTTACATTGCTTGTTATAAATAGTGTTAACACATTTGAATATCCCCTTTGTAATTATTTAAATAACAATGTAAAATGTATCTAATATTACTAAACAAAGCATTTATTATGCATCAACATTTATGTTAAAAATATCACCACTTTGAAGCACAAAACCAAAGATGCTTGTTAGCACTTCTTTGATTTTGCAGCCAACAAGAATCTATAAAGCATTGTCTTCAAGTTTTGAAGACGCTGGCAAACTACACTCAGTACCTACTTGATCAAATTTTTTATTAAATTATTTTTCCGTCGACCGTACATATGACTTACATTAATGTAATAGCAACATACGTCAAAGAAAATATTCAATACAAAAATATACAAAAAGTATCATTTCTGAAATTTTCGTTATAACTACTAAAATGGGAGATTTACACGTAGTAAATATTTACAAACCTCCTCCAATACCTTAGCCAGAAACTTTTAATGTCGTTTTTCCTCATCCATGTGTATACGTTGGTGACTTTAATTGTCACAGCACATTATAGGGCTACAAAAACAACGATATCAATGGAATAACGTTCCAAACATGGATAGAATTTAAAAACATACATTTAGTATACGATCCAAAAGACAACAAAACATTTTATTCCGGTCGATGGCAAAACGATTACAGCCTGGACCTTGTGTTTAGTATCAATGGATCGTTACATAGTTCCATTACAATCAACACGTATGGTATTAAACGATTTTCAAAGAAGTCAACATAGACCTTTGCTAATACAAATTGGACGTCAAAATCCGTTTGTAGGATCTTTAGAAAAACTAAGATGGAATTTTAAAAAAGCTAATTGAATACACTATAGAACATCTCTGATAATTATTTTAGGTTCGTAGGTGCTGTTAAATGTGCAGCAAAAAATCCATTCCACGTGGTTTTCGACAGGAATATGTCCCATGTTAGTCGACTGAAACAAACAGATTGTACAAATCATATTTAGAAAATCCAAATAAAGAAAATGGGGGAATGCTGTACTGTCATCTCTAAATAATAGAAGAAAAGAGAAATGGAATTCATTAATGGAAAATATGGATTTCGTACATTCAAGTCGTAAAAGCTGGGCACTTTTAAATAAATTAGGTTCTACAAATCAATCTTCTAAAACAAATACAAAAATTTCTCCAAATTCTATTGCTTCAAGTGGACAAATCGACTATCACAAAGATGAAAAAGTGTCTACAAAAAGAAAAGTAGAGGAACTAAAACATACATTAAAAAAGACCAAAATCAAAGAAAGCTGCTGGGTTTGATGAAATACATCCAGAATTTCTGAAAAATTTGGGAAATTATTCTTTGAAGTGGCTACTTATGTTTCTCAATGATATTTATAATACAGGTAGTTACCAACAGATTTAAAGAAATGTCCTACAGACCCAACTTTTTATCGTACAATAAGGTAAATTAGAACATAAAATATAACAGCACAGCCATTGCATGACGACATATAATAGACCGGTCCAAGCGCCAGCCACAGTGGCGAAAAAAATAGTAGGTTAAAGAAATAGCAAAACAAAATAATGGACAAACAGATAATCAGAACAAGAATACAAAATATTGCTGAACTTCAGATGTCCTTCAGATTCGTAAGCCATATTATAGCTTCATCCGTTAAATTATGAATGTTGGAAACCCTCCTTTAGACTTCGTTAATTGACAATCCTCTACAATATGTGTAATGGTCTCCGGTTCGTTTCCACAGTCACAATTTGGATTAGAAATCGCACCCCATTTAAACAACAAAGAGTTGCATTTTGAATGGCCTGTTCTTATACGATTTACTTTTGACCAAATTATTCTTTTTGATCAAAGCTCCGGACTTCTATTGTTGGATCATCAATAAGATGTTTATTGAAAACATCAACTCCAGACCATAATTTTGCAACCATATAGGACTTCGAGATTCAAGTCTTTTAGCAGGAGGGTTGTCAATGTCATTCCACATTGGTAAGTTTTTGTTAAATTGGCATTTATCCCATTCTCGTTTTAACGCAGCTTTTCGTCGAATGTTCGATGGAGTAATATTACAAAGAACAGGAAGCCAATCGAGAGGAGTAGATTTAATGGTTCCACTAATTATACGCATAGTGCAATTCAACTAGGCATCTATTTTTTTTGTATGATAACTATTCAACCAGACAGGAGCACAATATTCTGCTGTAGAATAAACTAATGCCAATGCAGCTGTACGAAGTGTCTTTGCATCTGCTCCCCAAGTTGTTCCAGCTAATTTTTGAATGACATTATTTCTTGTTTTCATTTTTGTTTGACTTTTTCTAAATGATCTTTGTAAATTAAAAACGTATCTAAAGTTACTTCCAGATAAACTGGGTTAAAATTATGGTTTAACTTTGTATTATTAAAGATAACATTAAGTTTTCTACTTTTTCTCTATTACTTAATGAAAACAAGAAACCTCTGTCTTTTTTAAGATTGGGGCATAATCGCCATTTTTGAAATAATTTTCCATAATACGCAAACCATCAGATAATTTATTTTCAATTTCGAAAAAACCCGAAGGAAGATCAGAAATATATACATTAAAAAGAATAGGTGCAAGAACCGATCCCTGTGGAAGACCATTATTTAAAAATCTAAATTTACTGCTTTTATCTCCAACAAAACTCTAAACTTCCGATTAGACAACATATTATCAATAAAAGAAATAATTGTGGAACAAGGAATGACGTTAAACAATTTAAAAAGTAAACCTTCTTTCCACACGGTATCGTATGCAGCAGTTAAATCTAAAAAGAGAAGTTTTTTTTCTGAAATCCAGCATCGATATGTGTTGTTAATGCCAATACTTCATCACAAGAACTTCTACCGGATCGAAATCCTGCTTGTTCAATTGGTAATTTATCTTCTATTAACGGATTAATTCTTTTGAAAAATCAATCTTTCCAAAACCTTATAAATTACACTTAACAAACTTATTTGACGATAAAAAGTTGGGTCTGTAGGACATTTATTTTTCTTTAAAATTGCCACGACTTTACATTTCTTTAAATCTGTTGGTAACTTACCAGTAAATATCATTGAGAAACATAAGTAGCCCCTTCAAAGAATAATTTCCCAAATTTTATCTGTCAATTAATTACAATATGAAAATGTAAATAAAAAATCTGTCATAATTTATAGCAAAGCAAATTTTTAAATCAACATTAATTTCAATTTGTTCACACAAACTTTGAGATTTTTGTACTGTACACAACATTCCGATGATAACACTTAATAACATTTAAGAGTGTTCAGCTCTTCATCCTATTTTACAAACTATTCTCTCACGCCAGTTCTTTAATATTGTTTACTCATTGTTGAAAAGTTAAATGTAGAGAAAATAAATACTATAAAAAGAAAAAGTTCTTCACCACTCAAAGACAACATCATCATAACCGGCGATCAATGTAATCACGTAAATAGGTACAAACCATTTCAACTAAGCGCTGACTGGTACAAGTAACAAACACGTTTATTCGCCAGCGTTCAACGAGTTCTTACCTAGACCCGAATCTACACGACACTAATTCACCAACAGGCCTAACCAATTTTCTGCCGTAGTTTACAACTCACACTAAGTGGAGGTTGCAATTTTATTGACCTTTTTCTTCAGCATCTTGAGAAGGAAAAGTAAAAATTGGCATTCGAATAATTTCTTGATCAAGAAATTTCGGTTAGATTAGTTTCTGTTTTTCAAAATTTAAAAATATTATTTGTACAAAAAGCATAATAGGTAGCCTATGTTAAAGTAGCAATTTGATTGCTACATGATCATAATTTTTAACAAATTCATTACCGAGAAAAGATTTACAAAAGAAGGTATAAAATTTTGTAAACTAAACTTATGAAGAAATAATAGGAAGTAGAGGATTAAAGCCCGCCTTTTGGAATTTGACTTTTCTCAAAAACGCTTAGGGGGAGGGGCTGTTTTATGAAACACTTGTTGCAGTGTTGCTCACGTCAATATTCTTAGAACTTTTTAAGTGAAGTTGGCTAGATGTTGTTTATGTTGTTGTCAAAAAAGTCTGTCAAAGGCTTGAGCTTATTTTTGTAATTTGCATTTTTTAAGATATATTTAATAATATTAAACTAGATTTTCAATAAATAAGAATTCAAAGTAAAGTGTTTTTATTTATCAAACAACAACAATAGGTTATGGGTTCCAGGCTACGCTTGTACCAGTGTTTGTGAGTTAGTGTTTGTAAATAATAACAATGGACTTTACAAAGCATATAAGACCACTCAGTTGTGAGGCCGACTGGCCTATGTGGAAAAGGAAGGTAAGAGACCTCCTTGATTACCACGAAGGTGCCCTGGATGTAATTAATGGAAAGCTTGAAAGGCCAGATCCGTAGTTCAGCTTCGGAAGATAAAGTCAAGAAACATAAAGAAAAAAGTGATCTTTTCCGAAAGGTTAACAGCTATGCTAAATCTATGATAACAAGTGCTGTAACAGATACAGTGTATCTGTCTAATTATGGACAAGGAGACATCCCATGAAGCTTGGGAAGCACTAAAGGTACAGTTTGAGGCTATCTCAAAAGATCAACTGTTTAAAATATGTTCAACTTTTTTTAAGTTCAGTTGGACACCAGCAGATGTCGGTTTAAAAGGAGAATAAAAAAGAAAAAAGAGTTGCCCGAGTTAATGATAGTGTACAAGATTTTAAGTATACTACCAAGTAGCTAACAGAGGGAGACAAGAAAACCTTCGACGAGTTAGTTATTCAACTGTGTGCGTATGAAAGGAATTTTCTGAAGGTTGATAGCAGTAATTCAGTAGTTCAGGAGGCACTTAAGGTAAAGCATACTGCCAAGAAGACGCAAGGTAAACCATTTAAATCTAAAGTTAAGAAAGGGGATGTCTGTAATTACTGTAAAGCAAAAGACCACTGGATTTATCAGTGTCCAAAGTGGATTGCTGATGGGAAACCAAGACGATCAGAAACCGCATCAGTTGCAGGTGCAGCAATCCTTTTAATAGAAGCTGAAGCTTTCGCAGTTGAAGGGGATTCAGCTACCTGGTGGGTTGACAATGGTGCTACAAAACACGTCAGTAATAGTCCAGACTATTATTCAGAGTTTTATAAGTTTGATAGTCCTTGTGGTGTTAAAGGAGCAGGACAAGAAATTTTGCCAGCAGTAGGGGCAGGGAAGATTTTGGCCAAGTCAAGTGTCGATGGTCAGGACATAGTACTTTCAGATGTGTGGTATGTTCCTGGATTATCTAAAATCTATTCTCAGTGCTCGCTGCTCACGATAAAAATCCTGATAGTTTATTCAAATCAAACGCTACAGATTGTTGGTTTTGAATAAAGGTGAAGTGATAGTGCAGGGGAAACGTTCCACTGGGGAACTCTGTACAAGACAGAGATTCAGCCACAAAGAGTCAAAGTAGATGTAAATATTGTTGATCAGTCGTCAATGTTACAGTTATACCATGAGAGATGGGGTCACCAGGACAAACGTCACGTGAAGGCCATGCTTCAGAGGAAATGGGCATAAGTGTTCCTTTAGAGAAAACCTATACGAGCCATGTGTCTATGGAAAAGCACATAGACTACCTTTTGGGCACGAGAAAGGCAAGCAAGCCAGGCGAGCTTGTTTCAGGATGTATGTGGACCTTTTAAAGAATCCTTTGGAAAGAAGAGGTATGTAGCTATTTTAAAGATAGTTATACGAAATTTCGCTGTTATCTTTTAAAAAAAAAATCAGAAGTAAAATTAGTTCTAAGAGGTTTTCTTCAACATGCTAAAGCCATGGGGCATATTGTAAGAGAATTTTTGAGTGATAACGGAGGCGAGCTAGATAATTTAGAAATAAGAGCTATGCTACAAGCAGAAGGCATAACTCAAAGACTGACAGCGCCATACACGCCAGAACAAAATGGCGGCAGTGAACGAGAATCTACTGAACTTGTTGAAATGGTTAGAACTTTAAAGTATTCAAGTAGTGAAGCAAGTTTTCCCAAGAGTTATGGGCGGAGTTATTGTT
>JALBCR010000516.1:205000-404539 GCA_030710515.1 Abscondita cerata | reverse complement strand
CCGAAGTTACTGCTGTTCGCATGATGGCGCTCCTGTTCATTTTAGTGTTGCGGTCGCCGGTTCTTAGACGAAGTGTATGCAAATCGTTTGATAGATCGAGGAGGCCTTCAGAACTGGCCTGCCCGATCTCCAGAATTGAATCCGTTGTATTTTTTTGCATTTGGAGTTTCTTAAAACGCTAGTTTATTCAACTCCCGTTGAAGATATCAATAATTTAAGGATCGTGTCAATCGCATCATGTGAGACTATTAGAAATTACCTCGGGATTATTTCAAAGAATACGGAATCAACGAGACGAAGAGTAGAGCGTGCGTTTTATCTGAGGGCGTGATTTTCAACATTTATTGTGAATTTTGTTATTACTATTTTGTTATCATTCTTAATTAGTTTGTTTTTGTTGTTCGTTAATATAATTAGTAGTACAATAATTATTATTCAATTTATTATTCTGATATTTCTAATTTACAACATGTTTTGACTAAATAAAAATGCCATTATTTAGTTCTGCAGACTGTTTTAAGTACTTACGAAACTTCCAAGAAACCAGGACAATAAAAAACGGTTTACCATTATGACATACTCTGACACCGGCCTACTTCATTTCTTAAACAAACGATAACCTCTGAAGGGCGGTGAATGAGTAATGTTTTTAATTTTTGTGATTAAACTAAGAATTTTACGAGAAAAAACGAAGACATGAAAAAGTTGCAGTTTGAATCCGTCTTTTTAAATAAAATTTTAAGTAGGAAAATGTAAACGCACTAAAAAGTTCTGAGGCAAAATATTATAAGGGTTAATTTTTTACTCCTTGTATAAACTTTGCAGGGTTACAAAAACCGCCAAAATTGTCACTTTATTAGCATCAATTATCTGCCAAATTTTATTCTTTCATAGTGGATATATTAAATAAAACTGTTTTTCTCCTAACTTGTAAGTTGTAACTTGGAGGAAAGTGGTTTGAACAAAACTTTATATGAAAGTCCCCTAATCTTTTTTGCGAATGAAATGTCCTTGTTGAATGTTTGCATCAATTTAGAAATATTGATTAGATTCGGCGATAATATGCAGCCCTGCTAACCCCTCGCCTGATTGGAATCTTTTCTTGTAAGGCCTCCTTGAAATTTTACTGATGCCACTTGTTGTCTGTAGAGGTTTAGGATAATTTTGTGTCGTGATTGTCTAATCCCTTTGCTGTTAAGATTCATGAGCTCTGGGTACTTAACACTATCAAAGGCTTTGGCGTAGTGTATGAAGCATACATATATATACGTCTTTTTTTGGTCCAAGCATTTCTGCAGGAGAACCGAGAGCACAAACAGTGCTTTCTCGTGCCAAGTCCTTTTCGAAATCCAAACTGTTGTTCGCTGAGATCCATTTGCACCTATCTGTGATTCTATTGTGTTTTATTTAAGGAGTAATTTTAAGAACTGCCCCATTAGGGTTATTAGGCGGAACTGGTCACATTTGTTTGCATTTTGTTTTTTTGGGATGGGGATGAAGATTGGCTCGTGCCACTCTCTCCAGGCAATCTTACCTGGGTTAGATATATTACATGAAGAGATTAACAAGTATTTCCATGTTATTTTCATTTATAAGTTTGATCATTTCTGGGTATATTTCGTCAGGCCCCCAGCTTTTCTTGTTTTTCACTAGATGTATTGATTTGCGAACTTCGCTTCGTCGGTACTGAAACTGTGGTTTTTAATATATTTGTCCATTCTTCTTCTTCTTCTTCTGTCCAACCTATCGTCAGTTTGTTGTCGTTATTTACTATTTTGTTGTTAGGCGTGTTTGCTGCGTGCCTGCAACCTTTTAATCTTTTTTGTGAACATTGAAAAGGTCGTGTTCTCTATCTCCCACATTCCCTTATCATCCATTCTTCCTTGGCGGCTCTGATTGCCTGCCTGATTGCTTTCCGAATTTCCCGTACTTTGCCTGGTCTCTCGTCCATCAACTGCAGTATCCCATTATTCATCCATTTCTTTTTTTGTCTGATCTAGGCTCTGGTTTCAGTTCTTGATTCTGTATGCTGCTGATAATATTCTTTAGTTGTTCCCACATAGGTTCGATGCACGCTTCTGCTTCCGATCTCCATTTCCATGTTTGATTGAACTATTTGATTAACATAGAATACATCATTAGGTCACGGTATAATTTAAGCAAATCTTATTCGAAAACCCGGTACTTTCTTTGCAAATAATCGTACTTCCAACTTACCCTCTTCGTCTAAGAGGATTATATATTTAGTTGGCTTTTCTATTTTAGAAATCGACTTATAGCATCTCAAGCTTCTAACAGTCTAACTAAATTTAAGGATTATTTAAAAAAAATACGTCTTTGCCTAAATTAATTATCAAGTGAAATATCACACGCTTTTTGTATATACATATTTTATTTCTTTTTATGGTTTTGAGAGATAAATCATTGCAATTAACAATCATCCTCCTGCTATCAGCAAATGAAGCACTCAAAGCAACTTGTTCAACAAAACGACGTTATCGTTTTTTCTATTTGTCATTTCCTTGTATAACATTACGTATTGTTTCAAGGTTTAAATTTATCAAACTAATCATTGGTTTCTGAAAATCATCCTTTACGCTTCATTTTGATGTTATTAAAATGTAGCACTCATCGAATAGCAATTAAAGGTATAATTTCTGATGCAGTGGATATATTTATCACCCACATCTCATGGATTTTAATGTTTATCATCTTTATGAATTTAAATATTTAATGTGACAAACTTTTGTTCGTAATTATGTTTCAAAATTGTTTGTCATAAGGCACAATGATGTGAAAAAATCGATAATGTATTTATGTTCGATCGTCTAATTACAAGTCTGTTTTATACTAATGGACATTAATTATTTACGTCGATGTCCTTGCCGGCACGGGTATCGTTTTTGAAGATTGTCATCTAATTTATCAATTTAAAACACGATTAATGGTTAGTTTTTTCTTCATTGTTTATATTTACCAATTTAATTCCAATATCAAAATTATTAGAAAGTCCTTGATTTTGATACCTAATGGAAATATGCATAATGGGTCCGAATTACAAGGATTACTACTCATTTATTGCCCTTAACATAGAAAATGTATGTTTTCTCTTCTATTTTACGTGCTCAATTGCTTTTGAAATACAGTTCAAGGTAAGAGTCGGAATTGGTACATAGTTTTGATATTCTGTACGCAAAAAGTCGAGTTACTATGATTTCTAATTACAAGATGTTTCGAGTTATTTTTGTTTTAATGTTCATATTTTTAAAATAACATTGACGTTCGGCAGTTAATGTTGTTTTTTTCTTGTAAGACTCGACCTTCGTTTTTGATAATTACTATGAAATCACGATGGTTTATAAGCATTTAATGGATGCGATTTGTCTCACCTTGAATTGAAAGTGCCGGCACTTAGGCTAATCCAGCTTATGTGACAAACAACACGAAGGTTAATTAATAATTTTACTTTTTGATCTTACAGTTTCGAAAGGTCTACCTTTTCTCGTTGTAATTTTAGATTGTAGGTGTAGTTCGGTAGTCAGCGATCCTTTTTGATTACGATTTTGGGTATAATAGATAGTGTACCGTGTGTCTGACTAAGAGAGGCCACCGACTGTATCTGATGAAAGTATTTATCGTGTATCAACTCATTTTTTTGATTATCAGCAATATAAAATATGCACCAGTTAAAGTGTCACATTATCGTAATAACCATGTAATAAAGTCGCTTATGAGAAACTGCTGGAAAATATTTTCAAGTTTTCTGCTCCACCGATAGGGGCGTAGTTCACGGCAATAATATAAAAACCACATTTTTATAATAAATGCATGGTAATGGTATCATAAAATATAAATATTCGTAATCCTCAGATCATGTAGCTTTTCTTTTCTGTCAAATAACTGGTAGATTGTGAAAGCCGACTAAGTAAACAGTGGTTAAGTTTTGTTACCGCTTTAGGGATTTTGACAAAATTTAATATCATTTGAAAGTCAATTCAATGTCTAATGAAATATTGTATTATCGTTCTATTATGGTTTTTTAAACGATCGCTAGCTGGCGTTGTTTGACCAATTGTTAATTTTCGACTTGTTTTAGTATATTAGGGGATTGACTTTATTCTTAACTAAATTGGAAATTTTACATAATTCTAGTAGGCGTCCAGAAGTCATAAAGTATTAAATGTAAAGTAATTTAATTCATTTGTTGGTAATTGTCAAGAACAGAGCAGAGGCGTACGCCGCTATATCAAAATATCTAATAGATTTATATACGTTTTATTTTTTAACTGTCAACAATTAATGACTTCTAGGCGCCTACTAGATTATGTAAAATTTTCAATTTAGCTAAGAATAAAAAGTCGATCCCCTAAATACCATATTCTCTCGTATCTCCACTTAGAAAATAGATATTGAGATGCGGTTTTACCATTTTTATTTAATTTCATGCTCTTTCAAGTAAATAATTTGAAAATTCCCAAAAAGTCGAGAAATTAACAGTGATTGGTCAAACAACGCCATCTAGCGATCGTTAAATAAAAACCAGAATAAAAACGATAATATAATTTCATTAGGCATGAATTGACTTTCAACGATACTTCAAATTCTCAAAATCCTTAAACGGTGACAAAAACTTCTATGAGTGTTATCACTTAGTCAGCTTCCTCCTAGTCACCCATACCAGTTATTGACAAGATAGAAGAAAAAGCATTGAAGCAAAGTTACATTATATGATCTGAGGATTACGAATATTTAAATTTTATGGTACCATTACCATGCATTTATTATAAAAATGTGGTTTTTGTTATTATTATTGTGAACTACACCCTCTATCGGTGGAGTAGGAAACTTGAAAATATTTTCCAGCAATTTCTTTATAAGCGACTTTATTATATGGTTGTACGATAATAGTTTCTAAGATACAGCCGGTGGCCTTTCTTAGTCAGACACATGGTACATATTGCTGATATTCGAAATAAGTATCAGTCGCTAAAAATCTGATGGGGGTGGTTGTTACGTGATTATCATATTCGTGTAATTGCTTATGGCACAAAACATATGTGATATAAAATTGAAAACGGTTTTATTTGGAAAAAAAAATCCTTCTCTAAAGTGCAATTTCATTTTTTCTGCATTATGCCCAATATCTCTAATTCGGTGTTCCTAAATTTATCGCGCCTTCTGGTAGAAGTGTGGAAGTGTATGGATCAACCAAGACTCCATGTACTTTAAAAGTGCCGACGTTTTGGTTAACAGTTGTCTGACCTTTTTTTTAACTCCTTATATTTCTGTAACGTGACCGATCACGATCCATCATTCTGGCATTCATAATAAGACGAAGAAATGACAATGAATCGGGAAAGCCAAATTTTTTATATGTTATGGGGGGTGCTTCGAAAAAATTAACTTGAACTTTGAAACCAAGATTTCCTACCTGCATTTTCAACCATTTTAAATTGAGTGAAAACTTTTTGTTTTTGCTATAACTCAGTTCCCCGTCTCGATTTTCCCGCTCTTGAAGAAAGTGATAAATTATAGGTTTTCGTTATAATTCGGTTCTTTGTCGAGATACAGAATTATTGTTTATTTTCTATTCTACTTCCAACCATCTACAATTTAAGTCCTATAAACTTCACCTATTATTGTTACTTGTTGAGATATACATGGTGATTCGGGAAGAAATTAAAATATTTTAAAGACATGGATAAAATATTGTGAAAACATTACGGAAGGGGAAAAAAAATTTAAAAAGTTAATCAAGTTAAACTTGACAACGTTGTCTTAAATGCCAATTTGAAACAAAATATTAATTAAGTAAATGTCACAAAAGTGACAGTTGTTTGATCCTTTTCTAATAGATGGCCGTTTTAACGGGAAGGTTATTTCAAGTGGGTACAGGATGCGCTACTTGATCGCATTCTTAATGTTGTGGCGTTTATTAGAGCGAATTAACGTTCACTGAAACTGGCTAAGTTGTCAACATCGGAAGACACCAAGCTGCCGAAAAAAACGTGACGTCAAGGTGTAAACCCCAACTCAAAAATATACACTTATAATAAAATATTAGTTAACCTTATGTTGCCTCGTGTTTACTGTCAGAGAACACGTAGTAAATAGTTTAAAAACCTATTTAGTAGAATGGTAAATAGCAAAACGAAGAGTTTTTTAAACAAAAAGATCAGTTGGAAACCTATGTTTTTAGGGCGCGCAGTAGTAATATCTGTGCTATTCTCCAATTATTACTGCATCTTTATCTAGTGAAAAAATGCGTTTCTGCGTTGGTGTCTTAAGGTTTTGATCACACTCTACCAGGTCCTTTTATAATCGTACAAAGAGGTGTTTCGAAGTGAATGGTAAAATATTCGAATTAATACTTAATTTTTGGAAGGTAGGTGGCCATTTGGGGTATCCCCACTCCAAAACTATTAAGAAATCGAAAACATTTTATAGGACAAAAAAAGGTTGCATTTTTTTTTACCATTAAGAATCTGCCACTTTGTTTTTGAATATTTGTCATAGTTTCGCTAAAAATGACCGTCTCCAGACTTTGAATATCCTATATAAACAACTAAGCATGTTGCTCAAGTTCAGTAGGATACATCCTGTGCAGGTAGCAACGTTTGCATTTTACAAAGACCTCATTTCTTAGAGATTTGTGTACATGCGTTTCTGTCTCAGTCTGAACAGCTCAAAACTAAAATGAAATATTTCGAACTCCTTACGCGTTGTTTGTGTGTAGTTCTGGTGTTCGCGCTGTTAATTCCTATGTATTCTCTCTCAAAGCATACTAGTGTGCATTGATTCAAGAGGAGTCCATTTTGCGATTTTTAATCTCATGGTTCATTTGTTTTGCATTTATTTCGATTGATCCATGAATCAAGCGCACACTTGGGTATGGCTATTTTTTTTTATATATTGAATACAACTTATACATTATTAGCTAACGTATTATTTTAACAGAGTCGAACGAACATTGTGTCATAACTCCAAACTTTAAGGTGTTGTCACAACTTCCAACTTGATCTCCAACTAAGTTCTCTTTCATTTATTTATTTATTTAATCGTATGGTACATTTTAAATATTGTATTGTAAGTGTTATGTATGGTGCCCGAGAAGATCAGTATAAACCTGTACATAACTACTCAACTTTGCTATATCGTTATATCATAACCCTAACTAGGTAGTTCTTAGTATTACCTGTGCTTCGACTTTCGTTATACTGCTGCCACAGAGATCGTTAAAAACATGTGATAAAAGTTATAATAAAAAGATTAACATGGATAAGTCAACTCGCTTATAATCAAATCCTAGGGGCAAATAATGTTAACACTTATGTGCGTTTCTAAATATTTGTCATGATTGAATTGGATTACATAATTCAATAGTGATCGTCTCTACTTGTTGCCAGTTCGTGGGTGTCGGAGGATCACGTCGGGGTCATTACTTTTTGCGTTTTCGTAGGCCAGTTTGAGTTAGGAAGGCGGCATGTGAACGTGACTTGTTTATATGCCCTAGTGGGTGTCGTTGTTAGGTTTTCCAATGATGTTGCTGTCTTCTTAGTTCTTATGTGTGGTTTGTGGTTCTTATAACAAGATGTGGAAACATCTAGTGCCGCTCGCGCTAACGTAGCACGTCCGAAAAAGTAATTTGTAACTTTGATTAATAATTGAAGACTCTGTAACTGCTTCATATTTGTCGGCAAAGTTACAGATATACTCCGGATATACTCTTTACAATTTTGAGTATAGACCAAAGTAATGAAAATTTAAAAATGCGAATTTTGTATGAAAATTTTGATATTATATTTTACTAGCAGCCTGTTCTAACTTATACATAGTAAGATTTTTTTAGTCTGATTTTTCATTCTACTTAATTTTATCAATCGGTTAATCACGCGACTTTCTAAAAATTTGATTGGCTTACACTATGTTTCTGTAGTAGCACCAACTGATAAAGTTAATTGGAGATGAAAACATTAGGGATAAAATAAATAAACTGTTACCAATAATCATCACCTTAGATACGTATTCACGGGTGAACACACACCGCAGGCAGGCACGCAGTTACGTAACTTCCGAGTTATTATATAACTATATGGATTTATAACTTTTTCACATACATATTTTCATATTAACAGTGTTTTATTTTGAAACTGAGAATAAGCCACAGCGCTGACATCTGTATTATTCTCTCTTTTGCGAAAATATTTTAAACTTTTACCTGAAATTGTTTTTTTGTAAAACTCTGTTTTTTAGACATATCTCTTAAATCTTTCTTTCAGAATCTACATTCTATTGTTAATTTTTTGTTTGCTTTACTTATCATTTATGTATTATTTTTCTTTATGCTTATTGTTTTTCGTTTTCTGTAAACGTCTCTTGAAGAGTCCAAGTTTAACTTTTTTCTTCCTTTCCTACTTCTTCAGATTTAACTATATTGTATCTATAATTCTGGTAATGTAAAACATACCCAACTTCTATATTTCAGAAAAGAATCAGCCGCCTGCAGTGGATTGCGAATTAAGCTGTCCGCACCTCAACCACTTCACCACCAGACCAACCATTCACCATAAACGGCGTCGATGGTTACGTTGTCGTAATGGCGATAATCTTCAGCATAGGTTCTGTGCTATTCTCGGAGTTTCACTGTTATGCTCCAGAAGTAATCTTGGTAAGACCGCCTACCACCACGTTAAACTGGCTTTCTGTTGCATAGTGTAAATAGATATTTATGTTTATTTCACCTGCACAGTTTTATGTTTTTTCACAAATTTTACAGCATTCAAAGTGTAGTTTTAAAAATCCTAAGGACGCTACATTTGTTTTCAGGTTATAGTGTTAGGCAGACATACAGATGTTTATGAAGCAGAACTATTTTCAGCGCAGGGACGTAAGGTATCAAAATTTTGTTTCAAACTCAATTTATTGTAAATTAAATCAAAATAGAATCATCACGGTTCTGCTACAAAATTTCTTTTCTTTATATTATTTACTAAGAGTGTTTTAAATTGTTACAAAATTTAATTGATTAATTTTTGAATGTAAGACACCTTGTATATCTGCTACTGCCTTTTAGTTCTTTAGTATACAAATAACTGTTTTATTGCACGTATTTTGTAATAACCAATATTTCTAATTTGTGTGTGATCAGAGAATTTATTTATTTATTAACTATACGTCAATGTAAATATTTTTGAGCTTAGCTATTTGGCCAATCTAACAGATTAAGAGGGCGAATGTTACATAAACTTCTCTACTTGTTTCAACCAACTCTATCTTTTTGTGAACTATTTCAACTGACTTTGTTGAGAATTGTATGATGTGTGCGATATTTTACTGAAATTTTAGTTTAGTGTGGATAAATTTCATAACGACACTTACTTTTAAATTTCGTATACCCGTTCGAACGCTTATATCTCAGTAATCCCTTTATGATTTCATATTATAAAGATACTTGTAAATGTTGATTTTTGACACTAAAATAATTTTAAAAATTAAAAAATATAATATTTAACTTAAATTCGAGACTCGAAAATTATTTAGTTTAACATCAGGCTTGAATTCGTTTAAAACAAAATTTATTTCATTCAATAACAAATTTAATATGACCTACTTTATTGTTAAACAAAACTACGTGCACGTTTTTACAAAAATTTAATCTAAATACTAACATTCAACATTTTAATTTTTATAATTCTTAAACTTCCAACATTTTAACGTTTATGTTGTTTCTTGCTGCATGGAAAATTTCGAAACCATTTGATGTTTTATTCGTTCTCATTCTATTTTAAATGTTTTGACTCATTTTGTTCACTCAAATTCACTTGTCTCGATGAAAAAACACTACTTAACACTACACTTGATTGCAAGTTCAACTACATTTTAAAATGATTAGTAGATCTTATTCGTCGATTGTTTATACTGATGCTGATCCGTCGCCGTCGGGTATACGAATTTCTTTTATCACTTCCTTTTTTTTCCACTTCGAATTTAATATCCCATACATTCAACAATTTAACGTCCGTTCTAACCATTTATTTTAACTAAACGAAAATATTATTTACATGAATAAATTTATTGACTTTCTTAATTTAATGATAGGGTTGCCTTTAGAAACCTTAAACCTTAAATATCTTAATTTTAAATGATTTAAATAGAACATTTACATAAATCTCAATAATTAATATTTCAATTCAAAATATTTTTTTATTATTTAAAATAACTTTCAGCGCAATATATAAATTGTCAATCATTTTCTGATTTTTGACACACAATATATATATATATATATATCTCAATAATTAATATCAATTCAAAATATTTTTTTTATTATTTAAAATAACTTTCAGCGCAATATATAAATTGTCAATCATTTTCTGATTTTTGACATACACAAATATATATATATATATATATATATCTCAATAATTAATATTTCAATTCAAAATATTTTTTTATTATTTAAAATAACTTTCAGCGCAATATATAAATTGTCAATCATTTTCTGATTTTTGACACATAACAAATATATATATATATATATATATATATATCTCAATAATTAATATTTCAATTCAAAATATTTTTTTTATTATTTAAAATAACTTCTCAGCGCAATATATAAATTGTCAATCATTTTCTGATTTTGACACATACATATATATATATATATATATATATATAAATATATATAGTGTGTTTCAAAATTGATGCTTCACCATTGGTATTTTTGGAAACGGTAAGAGTTACAGGGTCGGTTAAATGGAACAATATGGAGGTATTTATCTTACCTCTTCAGATCTTCTTGTTTTTCCAGAAATGCGTTGCCTACTAGATATTGCAAAAAGTGAAAATCGGCATTTTCTTTAAACGTAGAATCCACACTATTTATCCTATCAAAAATATAAATATAAAAGTTGTAGACATTTAGATATTGAATAATATGCGTCATTAAAATATTTTTTGCTTGCATCAGTAGCGAAATATGACCTAAAGTTGCATTTTTTTAAATGGAAATGATAATTTATTTTTATACAGTTGAATTACTTGATTTTTTTCCTTTTCAACGATATAAGGTTCGAGCTATTTATCTTGTGTACTTTAGAAGATATAAAGAAAATCATTTTTGAGGCAGATTTATAATGTTACCAAGTTGTAAGCAATAATAACAAAAAACATAACGGGTGGATAACATCGTAAAACGAATGAGTTTTCCTATAAAAGATTCTCAATAGTGCGGCCATTGACTTCAAACATTTTGTATAGCGTTTTTCAATATTTATTCGGCAATTCATTAATTGACGGACGCTAACTGAATTAAAGGCCTGCATGACGCTCTGCTGCAAATCATTAACGTTCTCATATTGACAACGTATACTAAATTTTTATGTGTCCCCACAGGAAAAATCTAGTATGGACAAATCTGGTGATCGCGCAGGCAACGTATGGGGACCGTTTGTTCCAATCCAACGGTTTCCAAATCTTGCTGATAAATATTCAGTGACGATCCTGGAATTATGGGCCGGGGCGCCGTCTTGCTGAAACAAAATACTTCTTTCTTCTTGAATAGGTAGCTCGTCCAATGCATTCGACTTCGGCTTGCAGCAGTTGAAGATATCTAGTCGAATTAAGCGTTTGATTATAAATAAATGGACCTATCAAACGATTTCCCAAAATACCGCAACACGTTAAATCCGAATCGTTCTTGGAAACGCGATTCTCGAACTATTTTCGATTTTCATTATTCCAATAATGATAATTATGCCGATTGTAAATGCCGTTGTTTGTGAATCTACTTTCATCGCTCCAAAGAATTTTTTTAGAAAAAGAATTATCGTTTGTAACTTCATCCAGGTACCATCTACAAAATGTAACTCTTCGAGCATAATCATTCCCTTTGATATGATGGCATATCATTGGCTTATAAGGATGAAATTTCTTCTTTTTAAAACATAATGTACTGAACTTCTTGCCATACCACTGTCATTCGAAATTTTTCTTACTGAAACGGAAGGCTCAACATTAACAGCGGCTAGAACAGCTATTTCAGCATCCTCATTGTCTTTTTGATAGGTTGTAGGACGAATGGCGGTGAAGGATCCACCTTGTCGAAGATTTTGCTCGAGTCGGGAAACAAAGTTCTGTGAGGTTGCCTTCTTTCGGGGTATAAGTTGTGATATTCATTTGCTGCCGCAGTTGAATTACGATGGCATCTTATGTAGACAACAAACATGTCCGTTTTTTCATGGTTTGAAAACTGCATCATCAATTTTGAATATGAATAGCACTACAACAACTACAAGTTCTGACACGATACTACTGTAACAATATTATTGACAGATTTGATGTGCAGTTGTTTGTTTCTTAAAAATTTGCAATCATGGATAGTGTGATGTGCTTTAAAATACATCTACAGATCTCAAAACGATTTTTCTTTATATCTTCTAAAGTACACAAGATAAATAGCTCGAACCTTATATCGTTGAAAAGGAAAAAATCAAGTAATTCAACTGTATAAAATAAATTATCATTTCCATTTAAAAAAATGCAACTTTGGGTCATATTTCGCTACTGATGCAAGCCAAAAAATATGTTTAATGACGCATATTATTCAATATCTAAATGTCTACAACTTTTATATTTACATATTTTTGATAGGATAAATAGTGTGGATTCTACGCAAGTTTAAAAGAAAATGCCGATTTTCACTTTTTGCAATATCTAGTAGGCAACGCATTTCTTTTGAAAAACAAGAGAAGGTCTGAAGAGGTAAGATAAATACCTCCATATTGTTCCATTTAACTGACCCTGTAACTCTTACCGTTTCCAAAATACCAATGGTGAGCATCGAATTTTGGACACACTGTATATGCATTCTGTTAATACCCTCAAAGTGGCCAGTCGCATTTAGGATCGCAAAAACAGCTTCTTTGTTTGCCCCTGAAAATTAACTTCAAAATTACAAGAAAATGGTCGAACTCTTATTTTACTTACAATGAAACAGGTCCTGATTAATAAAAGTTACCTAGATATAAGCCTTGAAACCCTGTTGCTACATCTTTGTGCGGGTGTTGTGCTCTCTCAACAATATTTTTCAAATAAATAAATTCTCTACTTTTAAAATCAGTTCATCGATGTTGTTCGTTTTAACGTCATGTTCTAATAAATGTGCTGACATTTTCATTGTCTTGTATGTCACGCTAATGTTTATCGAAAATTAAACACAATAATTAAAAAAAATACTTGAATGATAGCGTGTGGTGTGGGGTTGGTTACAGTGGGTATGGCACGTGGGCAGGGGTCTGAAGAAGTGGCAAGACACCTGGCTGATGCTAGAAACTCGTCGCGCACTGCTCTTGGAGATAGCGAAGACAGCCCTCTTCAATCTAAAAGATCCAGTATGTTATTATGTTTAGTAATCAATGGATACTTCCAACAAGTGCCACATAAAACCTAAATGCTTTGCATGATATTCTGCATTTAATAATATTATTAATGATCCGCTTAACAAATTCATTGTTAAATGCAGAATCCGCGCTCTTGTAAGTATTAAATTTTAACCGCATGCAAAGGTGGTCAGTAATCACTAGAATCAATTAGTAAATTGCAAAGCACCGTTATTAGGTTTATTTAGGCAACGTCATATATCTAATGTGTATTGTTTTCTCCTTAAGGTATAACTTCCGACGGGGATCACGAGATGGACACGCATTCGATTAGTAAATGCCGGGAGAATACGAGACTACATCTTCGTTTATAGAAAAATTGGGTGCAAACACCGATACTTATCTCCAGAGATTCTTTCCAGATCTGGGAACGAAATGCGCGGAAAGACCATGGGCGGTTTTGTTCTTTGGCGCTTGTCTTGTAGTAGGTCTGGCTCTGGTATTAAATACCTTAAAGTCACAACTGATCCCGTTGAATTATGGGCATCGCCCACATCTAGTAGTCGTACCGGAGAAAGAGTACTACGACAGCAAATTTGAACCGTTCTATCGAAACGAACAAATAATTATTACCGCAGTCGGATTACCGGAGATCGAACATCGAACGGCGAACGGATTGTTTCATTTCGGCTCCGTTTTTTAATCGACACATTTTAAATAGAGGTCTTCAAACTACAGGAGCGGATTAAAAAGTATAGGTGCCGAAACCGATCATTCGTTCGACAAGATTTGTTTCGCGCCTTTAAGAAGTAAGGGTCAGGTAGATACCAATGTCGACGAATGCGTTGTTCAAAGTATGGGGTTACTATCAAAACGACATGGAAACATTCGAAGAAACCTACAAGACGATCATAAAAAATGTAGTCAATTATTTGGATCGCTTCGTTTCTTGTACACAGTAAGTTAACTGATTTTTTCATTTTTCCAAGTTCTACATATCGGGTGGGTATTTAGAGCCGGTCAAATCTTTGAAGCTTCTGATACGGCTCCTCTCCTAAGTAAAAGTTTCGCTCTGAAATCTTGAACACCTCATTTTTCACTTACCTCAGCAAATTAGAGCCAGTAGGTAAAGAAAAGTTGTTGGAAATTTTATTATTGCAACGTTTATTTAAACTATTTTCTACTACAGCTATTTGTTCTCAACTTTTACGTTGAAAAATGAAAAATGTGTGTGGAGGCACATTTTCTTAACCCATCTATACTGCGGTCCGACGGAACACCGTATGTGCAAATTTCTCTAAAATTAATTTTAAATTAAATTTTTAATACAACGAAACTATTACAAAAAGAACATAATCGATCTAATATTAAAGAATTTCGAGACATTTTTGATCCTTACAAACTTTGAATGACTTTCCTGTAAAGTTCTGTCAGTTACATATACGGTGTTTTTTCCGACTGACGGCAGTAATTAAACGCACAAAATGACACAAATTTAAGTAGTAACAGGATAGGTAAAAATTCAAAAAATTATGTCATGTATTTTGTTACTATTCATCTTCTTTGATGCGCGTCGTTTTACCTTTTTTAAATCTATAATTAATGATTTTATCTGTCGTTCATCTCATCTTAATCAACGCTTTTACGTTTTATTATATTATTTTTTTTGTTATTTCTAACCTAGTTTTTCTATAGGGCAAATGTTCATTAAACATTTCCAGCCACATCGCCTACCTTCGGTCGGCAGATCACAAAAAACTTATTTAAAAATGAAAGCTAAACCCAATACTCTACATACGCTGAATATTTTGGTACCTGAGTGTCTTGCCAGTCGTACTCATGAGTAGGAGTCACCAACGGCACATTCATAGGAGGTTTAATGTTAAAACTCTCGGGATTGCTACATTTTCTTCTCTTACTTCCAAATGATAAAAGTCGTTGAATAGGGCTTAGAATGTATGAATGTAGCTTTCGCGGCTGTTGTCACTAAGATTATTATCTTCCGGGTTGAGCCGTGTTCGTCCTTCTTTCCTACGTTCTCTGCTTGACGTTTCGCTAACCATGCTGTTGGCCTTCTTCAGAAGTTACTCTAAAGACGAGTCGAAACGTCAAGCAGAGAACGTAGCAAGAGAACAGCCCAACCTGGAAGATAATAATCTTAGGGCTTAGAATGTTTCCACTTGCTGTCTTCAACCTGTAGAGTCTTACGTGCCCGCTCCTACCAGGAAAAATATCTATTACTCGGCCCAGGGGCCATTCAAACCTTTTTTTTTTTCAGTACCAATTAACACTATAGCACCCACTTCCGGCGGAATAGACATTTTACTCCCTTCTCTAGACACAGAAACCTCGTCTTCAGTGCTTTCTTAATATGTAATGTCGCCAAGATTCTCTTTAACAAATATCTGACGTTCCTTATCAGTCTTTCTGCATCACCCATCCCACCAGGCAGTGTTGGGGGGTAGGGGGTAGGGTTTGAACTTAAATCTAATTTTTGAAACACCAAATTTTGACTCAATTTTCTCCATTCTAACATGAGTGAGTTGGCTTCCACAAAATTTGTCGACTAATAGTACAGGTGAATCTACATTAGGAATTCTTCTGTAGATAGAGAGTCTAAGGTCTAGATAGACTCACGATACACTGCACAAGCATGAATCACTATCCAAGTTTTCTTTCCTCCTTTACGAATTATAGGGCCGGCCAAATCCACATCGGTTGTTTGAAAAGGCTTAAGTGGTTTTGAACCCGTTCATGAACTCACGCGTTTGTTAATGATTGTGTGACCCACTAATGTTCATGCAATTTGGACAGCACTGTTTGAGAACCGGCGTTGGCACAGTGCTTTGTGCAAGAACTCCAATCAGCTGTTGTACGAGAGGAGTACTGCCCGTTAATAAAATTGAGTATTTGAAGGATTCGGTATCATCAGATAGGTCAACCTTTTTAACACGAATCAGCTGGTCTTCACCTCATATCATATTCACCTTTATATTCGATACATCAGAATTAATTGATTTTTGCAAATTTAGTAAAAAAATTTCTCCCTTTTCAGAATCTCATCGACAGTGAAAACCTTAGACATTGTTCTACCTTGGGATTTCGTTGTCAAATTATTTCAATATCTTATTACTCAGGCTTGGACATTAATGTTTTTACATAACACCAAAATTTTAATTTTTGGTTCAATTCAGTGTAGATTTGAGTTTAATTTCTTTTGTCGCCAGATCTTCATTAGGTATTTCTTCACTGACAGGCCCCTCTCATCTTCTTGACACGGACAATTTTTGAGAGCACATTCTCCGAAGGAAGATCAGCCGAAACATGTCTCCAGTGGCTTTGAGTGATCAAGATGTTTATTTCTTTTATTCTATTGTGTGTCAAAGGTACCCCAAAGTTCTCTGTTCTGATTCAGACTAGTGCTGTGGATGAGTCACTCCAACAGTAAGTCTGTACATTTTGAAACCGGATGGCCTCTTTCACTGTAGCCAATATTCTGGCTCTTATTAAACGGCCTAATAATTCTAGCCGGGAATGGTAATTTTCCTTGACTTTTCTAATGACGCTAACCATAATTTTGCCATTCATAACGTACCATAACCCTAAGCATCCTTGCTGGCATCAGTAAATAAATGTAATTGTACACTCTTTACATTTTTATTATAATTAATCCATTAATGTACACGGATCCTAGTTAAATATCCTTCAACCTCTGTATCTCAAGCCCAAAATTTTTCTCTTTGCTCATCAGACCACTCTTCATCCAATTCAATCGAAAACGAGCCCAAAGTCTTGTAGCATTAGCTTCAATTGAAGGATTGCTAGTGAAGTAATACCCAATGGGTCAAATCTGGTTCATCAACACTAGAAAAGCCTTCCTGATCTCTGATATGACACCTATGTTTCCTTTGCCTAATCTTAGTGGTATAGTAGGTATTAACTCGTAATAGGTTAGGACATGATTTAAAGAAGGTGCTTGTCTTGCATGCACAGATGCATCGAACCGGTCTCACCGAGGTCGTAGTACTACTAAATTTTGAACACAAGTCCGTGAGGTAAAGAATGTTCTGACTTATCCTCATCCTTAGGCAACTGGATTATAATCTACTGAGCGACTCTCGAAATACCTCATTGTATGCCTCATAGTGAGCTTCTCGGTTTTAATTTCTTAGTTGTGAATTCCAATCTTTTAAAGCACACACCTGGTTGTCAGGTAAGAATGGATGATAATCTTACCACGTATCTACCTTTTCCCGTTTAAATCGTTTTTTAACCTTCTTAACACGTTTTGTTCGTGTTTTCAACAACTTTCTTTTCAATGAGATCTTTTATACAATGTTACGATACTGGTTCCCATTGATTCCATATTTTGTATCATTTCACACTGACGGTCCATCTAAAGATATATTCAACTGCTATGTGCCCATACCTCTGCGTCACTATTCCACCAGTGATTCGATTGGCTCATAGGTCCCTTCCTATCAACAATTGAATTTCTCACTCAGTTCCACCCATATCATTTTATGAAAATGTTTTTTACCATTTAATTCTTCGATCCACACACCATAAGCAGTCTCCACAGATTTTGTCCTCGTGTGTGTACTCCACCAAACGAGCATTTGTAATATCTAAGCTCACTAATTCAACTTGATATAAATTTCTCCTTCTAAATAATGTTGTGGTCAGATCATATTCCTCAACTATAGAATTATTTAGTGAGGGTTTTATTACCATTCTTCACCTGAACTATTACAGTCTTCATTACAACAAATCAGTTTTTCCTCAGTTGTTCCACTGTTGTTATAGTGTTTTCATTTGCCACAGGTGAGTTGGTTCGTACCTTCGTTTGTGCATCTTTACACGTATTGCACATTATCAGGTAATGGCGTTTCCTGCACACAACACATTTTACTAATACTGAGCATTTTGAACCCCTTCAGGCAACGGAAACAAGCTCCAGCGTCACTTGCCAATTTATTTTCTTTTCAAATGGAAACGAAATGGTAACAACCGACTATTGACTTGTTGCCACTCAATCCGCACCATTGACTCACCCACATGGAAATTCTTTCTTCACAGTTCACAATTTTTACGAACTTGCATCACTATGCCGCACTTCTTGTCCTTCGAGCCACACCTCGCCTGTACAATACAATGATTTAGAATCGATTCTTCTCTAATTCGCCGAGATATAAAAACTCTCACAAGGTGTGAAGTGAAAGAAAGTTGATGACGATTCTAGAAAAGAAATTTCGTATTTAAAATCTGCAAGCGCTATCTTGTTCATCTTAAAAGTGGAATGAGATGTTAAAACTACATGGTCTTTATCCAATTATTATAATTATAAGCAAAGTTCTTCTGCAATGGATCTTTATTTTGTCTTTTTTCAAGCTAGTTTGTTGCGAAATTAAGCACTAGATCAGGACTACTTTCATGATTTTAATAATACTTGGTTGGATACTCAAAATGGGATTTACATGAGCCATTTTTAGTGTTTTTAATTTTAGAACCACGCCGTTATTAGTTTCAAAGATATGGGTGTCAATCGTTTTCAATATAACATTCGTAATCCGCATTAGTGTAAGGGTCAAATAATTATAGTATAGGTTGAGTTTGATTGTATTAAAATGTTTGATTAATTACACGAATCCGTACAATTTTGATTAGCTTGGCGCCTTACGGAGGACCAGTAGATCCGGCGATAGCGGTGGGCGGGTTTTGGACGAAGGAGAATATTTATCCGAAAAATCGGATTATAAAAAATCGTGAGCGATAATATTAACATTTCTTGTTAATAACTACCATAATAAAACCAATTTGGGACCCGCCATGGAATGGAACGTAAATTCACTTAGAATTTATGAAAAATTGGACAGCTAACGAAAAACCGGAATTTATGGATGTAGCTTTCACGTCGGAACGTTCAATCGAAGATGAATTAGATCGCGAAAGTCAATCTGATGTCATCACTATTTTAATTTCTTACATCATTATGTTCGCGTATATAGCAATATCGCTAGGTCAAGTGCATACTTGCGGACGTCTCTTGATCGATAGCAAGATTACTTTAGGACTCGGCGGTGTGACGATCGTGCTGGCGTCTGTCGTATCGTCAGTAGGATTGTTCGGTTTTGTTGGAATTCCGGCTACTCTAATTATCATCGAAGTTATACCTTTCTTGGTATTAGCAGTGGGCGTAGATAACATCTTTATCTTGGTACAAACGCATCAACGCGATCGTCGTAAACCTAACGAAACTCATGCAGAACATATTGGACGAATATTAGGACACGTGGGGCCGTCGATGCTTTTGACAAGTATTTCCGAAAGTTGCTGCTTCTTCTTGGGAGGTCTATCAGATATGCCAGCCGTACGCGCATTCGCCCTTTACGCCGGAATGGCCTTGTTGTTAGATTTTATTTTACAAATCACGTGCTTTGTTGGTTTATTGTCTTTGGACACTGCTAGACAGGCCGCGAACAGATTCGACATTTGCTGCTTCATACGAGGATCGAAAAAGACGCACCACCGGCGGAACAAGAAGGTTTACTTTACAACTTTTTCAAATCTTTGTACGTACCGGTGTTGTTAAGCAAATTTGTGCGCATGGTAGTAATGATAGTGTTCTTCGGATGGCTCTGTTCCTCAATCGCTGTACTACCACACATCGAAATTGGCTTAGATCAAGAATTGTCTATGCCCGAAGACAGCTTCGTTTTAAAATACTTCCAGATTTAAATTCCTACTTGTGTATTGGCCCACCCACATATTTCGTTTTAAAGGCGGCCTCAATTTCAGCGACACGTCTACGCAAAACTTAATATGCAGCCGGCAGTACTGCAATTCCGATTCTCTTGTTACCCAATTATACTTAGCTTCAAAATTACCATCGCAGTCATACCTATCGAGACCGAGCTCCAGCTGGATCGATGACTTCATTGATTGGTCGTCAATAAAATCTTGCTGCAAGTATAACACGAGCAGTGGAGGCTTTTGTCCGCATTCGTCTACAAGTAAGTTTCTGTTACCATATCATCAAAATAAATTTAAAACATTGTAATTTGTAGGTTCACAATGCGAGAAATGCGAGATAGTACTTCGTGCTCTCAAATTTTCTCCGTCCAAATGTTAGCGGTTTTGGAACGATACGTTTCTGTTTTCCTTCCCTTTGCATAAGATAATCCAGGATGCCGATTGCATGAAAGCAGGTCACGGGGGCTTTATGGTCAAGGTGTTAATTACGTCACTAATCCTAAAAACGAATATGTCTCGTCGTTGGATCATCTTATTTCATGGCTTATCACACTATACTTAAATCATCAAAGGGACTACTACGAAAGTTTAAGAACCGCTAGGCTCATAGCTCAAAATATATCAGATACGATAAACACGAGGGCGAAAGCAGCAGGACTGCTGGAGTTGAACGAAACCGTAGAAGTATTTCCAGTATTCGGTAGTTTACGTATTTTACGAACAATACTTAACAATGTGGGTCCGATACTGTAAAAAGTTTAGGAATTAGTTTGACGGCGAATTTTGTCGTCACATTTTTGCTGATGGGATTGGATTTCTTCTCGCTGGTCCGTAGTGGTTATCGTAACGATTGTGATGATTCTTATCAATTTTGTTGGGATTAATGTACTGGTGGCACATAACTTTAAACGCAGTGTCTCTAGTGAATTTAGTGATGGCTGTCGGCATCGCCGTGGAGTTTTGTTCTCATTTAGTGCACAGTTTTTCGGTATCTGTCGAAATGTCAAGATTAGAGCGCGCTTTCTGATGCGCTGACTAAAATGGGTAGTTCGATATTTTCGGGAATTACTTTAACAAAATTTGGGGGTATAATCGTATTGGGTTTCTGCCAAATCCCAAATATTTCAAGTGTTTTATTCCCCGGAATGTACTTAGGGATCGTACTTTTGGAGCAGCTCATGGACTGATATTCCTGCCTGTGCTTACTTAGCTACATTGGTAAGTTGTATTTCCTAATTCCTACTCTGGCTTCTTTGTTATCTCTTTACTAGTGGTGGTGGTACCCCATCTGTTTTACTTAGACGTTTTTTACACGCTGCTCGCTCTTCATTCGCAAATCATTGTATGCTTTTAAGTTCGTATATAATTTTAAAATTTCGTGTTACTAACCTTTATGTTTAAATTTGTTAGTTTGCCAGATTCAAGCGTTAGTATTCAATGAATGTACTTCATTGAACTTATTAAATAATGCACCCATTAGTTTTGCTATATTTGAACAGTGTTTGGGTCTGTTTACTATTAGATTGGGTTTAAAAATATATAGTGATGTTAATAAGTCATAGAAAATTTAATGCTCTAATTTTTAATCTTTAAACCATAGTCTTCAAAATATTCATTGTGATTGGGTAATACTTTAACTTTATTACGTTTTAACTTATTAAAAACACTAAGTCACAAAAATAAATATCAATAAACTTTAGTTGAGCTAAAATGGCACTTAAAAAAGGCGCATCGTTCGTTTTTATTAGAATAATTTTGACAGTGGCATATTTCGCCTTCGTTACACAACGTCTGAGTTTCGTTACTGGTTACAAATAACTATTATACAACATAGGAGGAGAATATGAAAGAGAGGGTTTATATTCTTAACCTCTCAACTAACGCAATCTTTTCCTAAAATAACATAACTTTAGTTATAGTCTTCATAAACTTCGTAACCAACACTTTTAATCCCTCGTACTTATTAATATCGATTGCGATGTGGAGTTCTGAACAACATTTCTCGTTTATAAAACGAAACTGGGAGATAGGATAAATTCCGCCGCTTCCGTTAATTGACGTGAAAGTTTTACTATAGGGTTCTCTGTCGGGTCTCGACTAAACAGATATATTGTATAAATGTGATGTTCATTGGTTAAGTCGTTCAGAAGCTACACGATCACTAAAGATGCACATAAGATCTTTACAGTGTCAATTTCAAAGCTATCAATAAACTCATATACTTGAATTAAACTAAAAACATCTTTTGTTTGAAAAACACATACAGCGCACAGAAGCAAACATAGGACCCGAAAAATATGCCAACTAAACTTAAACATTGATAGTGGGAATGCAATCCACCAATCACAATACAAATTGCCGTAGCGGTATATTCGTAGCTGAAAGTTTGTTTGCTGTTGTTTTCATACTCACGAGCTTGTTATTTCGTTCGTTTTCGTCTTATTTGTTTCTCTGAGTGTACTAACTTACAGCACAGCGACATTGTACCTGCCCACCAGGTCGCATGTTTGCTTCTGTGTACTGTGTATGCGATAAATATTTTGGAAGCGTATAAATACAAGCGTGTCAATCTATAAATTGACACATTTTAACAACAACTAGAGAACGGAAAAAGATATCGACAGGCAGTTTTCACTGAACTTCATAAATATACTAGTTTCTGTTGACATTGTTGCCACATTTAATTTTTTATGGAAATTGACGGAAAAAAAGTTTTCTGAACCAAAATTGTGAGCTTAGTTTAAATAGGACACCCTATAATTCTTAACATCAAACCTACGTTTTTAGAGAATAACTTCTTGCACTAAATTATTACTAATCTGACACTTCTGTCAACTCGATTTGCGTTACACAGCACCCTTGATAAATTAATATCATTTATTAAGTCACTCTTAGCTTGGTAAGTCAATTTACAAAAACGGGAACATTAAATAGAAAATATGTACTGAAAATGCTTAAGATATTTCTTTAAATGATAATTTATGGATAAAGGTTTGCAGATAATTATTGGAAATACTAGTAGTTTTATTCGACAAAAGCCCTTCATATGAATTTGAAAAGTAATTTTTAGCGAAACTTTTAGACGTCTGAGACTTGGCAATCACGTTAGATAAAAATTTAAACATTTTTAAGATATTCAGTAAAACCGGCTTTCAATACCTTGTCTCATTCTCTAGTTATAAGCTGTTAGAATGTGATCTTTTAGATTTGGAAATTCTTGACATGGTTTCATGAAAAAGTAAATTATTCCCTAAAAACGTGGGTTAATGCCAACAATGTATACATTTTGGAAAGGACAATAAATGGAATTATAGGGTGTCCTATTTAAACTAAGCTCACAATATTCGTTCAAAAATTTAATTTTTTTCCGTCAATTTCCATAAAAATTACATGTGGCAACAATGTCAACAGAAACTTGAAATATATCTATGAAGTTTAGTGAAAACTGCCTGTAGATATCTTTTTCCGTTCTCGAGTTATAAGTTGTTAAAATGTGTCAATTTATAGATGGAGACCTTGTATTTTGAAAGATAGTGCGTAATGGATGTTATTGAGTCAAACTATTTTCAATGTACGCTCTTTTACCGTCTAATCGTCGACGCTACACCACAGTATAATAAATATAGATAGCGTATCTTAGTCTACTAAACAAAACACGGAAATGGCCGTCACTTCTTTTTAATACTGGCGGGAAACCATATAAACTCGCCAACCAGGACTGTACCGCCACACAACAAACATAATCGATTCTAAGATGTAATTATAATTACTATAGGTAAATACGATTTATTGAAAACAAACTAATTTGAATATAAACCAAACCTAGATTTAGATGTATTTACATTTTCTTTAATATACAGGATGTCCACCGGGAGCCGCCATTAGTCGTTTACGGAAAAGTATACATGGAAAAAATTTGAAAATTTGGGGAATGACTGAAAACTAATAGGGCAAACTCAACATTCTTTCTTCTTCTTCTTCTGACACTTCAACCTTGTTTATTAAACACGATTTTGAATGTAAATTTATCAAATTTATTTACTATTTACTTACGTAGGAAAGTGTATGGTTTTTAATGACGTAACAATATATTGTTTTATTAGGTGTAAAAGAAATATTTTTTATGACGAGCGATAAGAAGTTCTATCGAAATAAGGCCTACTCATTGGTCCGTCATATGTTAACACGATTCACCAAAATCTACTTGGTGACTTTATTAATATCGTCAAGCCAAACATGTTTTTTGCAGTAGGATATTTACAAGATTCTCAAACATATTTGGGCATATAGTTTTTAAAATAATAGTATTTATGTAACCAGTGATAAAAGCATGATTTTTTTGTATTTGAGTGTCAAAAATTATGAACGTTTTAATTAAAATTTGCCATTTCGACTGCGTTTAATTAAATTCAAACTTAATCAAAGTCTCGCCGGTATTATCAGGGTTATCAATTTTAGAACTGTATTGTTTTTGCTTGCCTACATTTCTATGGAAGCATATCCCTGAAAGTGCATTTTTTTTTTCAAAAGAAAAGGTATGTTAAGTGACACCTCGTTTGAAAGATCTCTTCTAAAAGAAAACACTATTTATTTTTTGAATATTTTTTAAAGCTTACGTGATAAAGAAATAAGAACCAATTTTACAACTTCAATACTATTTAATGCAACAAATGTTCAAAACAGGCACCGTTTCTTTCTTAGCAATGTCAAATTACTTTTCTGGTGGACTTGACGATTTTCATACCGAATACGCTGATGAAGGTCCGTAATGTCGTTCGGTTTTATTACGTAGACCTTACTCTTGAGATATCCTCACAAAAAATCTAGGGAGTTAAGATCCCGAAATCTTGCCGACTATTCAATGTGACCTCTGCTTCCAAACATCGATTGGGAAAAACTTCGTCTAAAATTGACCATCACAACATAGTGGGTGGAGTTTTGCTCTATTGATTACATTAGGTAAATTTAGAAATAAAATGGATAACGTTGGCACGAGGTCGTCTTAAGCAACGTAATATATGTTTCTCCATCAAGATTTCCATCCAAGAATACTGGTTCTACAATCCGACCACCTATTATTTCAGCCCATACATTGACTTTTTCTAGGACCTGAGTATGAATGTCTCTGCATTCAATGAGGGTTATGATCAACCCAATAACGACAATTTTAATTATCAACTTCACCATATAAGGAAAACTACTTTCGTCGATAAAAGGTAGATACTAATCGAATGTGGTTATTGTCGATCATGTTCATCATTTGCTCACAAAATTTATTGGTTATTTGGGCCATTCATTGCATTTTGTAAGGATGTTACTTGGCAAATCTAAGAATTTTCAGGATAGTAGTATAACAGATCTCATTGCCTAGCTGGAATCACGGGATTTTCTGACCCTTGCATGACCCAAATTGTTGTATTGTGGTGTCAATTTTCCTTACTGTATCGGGCTAATGGGAGGTAAATCCGGATGCTGTTCTTCGAATTAACTGAGCAAATTCAAATCGACTTCAGCTTCCTGTTAAATATAGTATTTTAGATAGGTACCATTTCGACAAATTGACAAGCGAATGTAACTAATTTGATGACTATTATACTTCACTATTATGATCACTAGTAACTACAACTTGGTTCCAGCATAAAAACATCAAAATAATTTATTACAATAAGGGCAATATGAATAAAATATTTCAGGTTGAATCGTTGATTGAAATATTGGTAAAGATAGTCAACCGCTTGTATTTGCTTGTATCACGGATGCAATTCACATATGCATGTTGGGTTGCGTTTTTGTTTACTTTTTCACCTGTACTGAAGCGCTAAGTTATAATGTGTACGATTCTTGAAATAGAATAGTTCAATTTATTCCACCGTTGTAAAAATGGCGCAACATACAATCCGTAAAATTTACTTTTGTCAATACAATGTTGCAACGTTTTCAAATATTTAGTAAACGTATTAACTAGTAATTAAAAGTGACGAATTTTTCATTTATGAATAATACCATTGATGATACATATCTTGGATTTTAATGACAATGTTTTTTTAATAATTTACTAAAATACATGCGAAGCGTTATTTGTTAAAACAGTTTGCTTTGGTCGGTGTTAGATAAATAAGAAACAATTATTTTACAAATTATGCTTGCACTTTTTTTTTTAACTTGCAAATAATAATGTTGACATTTGTTTGTCATTTAATAACTTCGTTAGGAATAAAGTAGAACATACTGGGAGAAATACCACTAGAGTTCAGAAACGCAAAATTATTGGTTTTTGTATCTACTTGTTTTTTACGTGTTCAGTTGAAAAGGATTTTAAATAAAAATTGGTTTTCAAATTTTTCAATTCAAAAGGCAACAAGTTACCGTGTTTTTTAGGAAAGTGGGTTCCACTAGACCTTCAAATTTAAATTCACTTGGTAATAAAACCTATTCCTATTACTTCTAAAAATAAAAGTACTAGATTTTAGCTTGAGGTGTGTTGTCTCCGACGCGGTGCGGATAATACGTGTATAATACACTATTCTTTTCTGTGACGAAATAAATGACGATTTAATATTGAAAAATCATATTACAATAGAATTAGAAAATTATTGAGGGAAATTTGGTGTTAAAAATAGTACTCACTTTTTCCCGAGGGAAAAATAATTTACAAAAAGTGACACTTTGTTATCTGTTAGTAGAGATAAAAAGTTAGGATTTTACTCTTTGAAACTGTATCAAAATATCATGGTTTCGAATTAAAATAGTTTAATTAAAGTAAAATAGCTCATTAATTATAAACATTGTTTCAAAAATTACAATTCCAACTGATCTAAAATAATAGTAATAATTTACAAACAATTTACATACAAATAATAACGTACCTAATACAATGCTATACATAAAACATATTGAAACAAATGTATTACGAGGAGTCTTCCGGATTATCGTTTATGAGTCACATTCCTTATCGGCTTAGTCAGAAATTCTACAATTGCATACTTTTAGCAACACCTTTAGTAAATGAGTAGGCTTGTTATAATATTGTTTAGATGCAAACAGTTGAGTACGTTAGATTGTAATATAAGAAAATTCAACATTCGTTCCAACATAAAAAGGGGATTGTTAAAAAATTTTAATTTCAATGACCAAAATTTAGAAATTTACTTGCGTAAGCCTAATAGATTTTAAAACATTTTCAACGGATAAACGATGTTAATGTAATAAATATATGAGTATGGAATTTTCAAAAGTATTTAAAGAAATTGTTTTTTTGGGAGAACGTTTTTCAACGATTTCTTTACGAAATTAATACTTTTTAAATCTGCAGGTTTTTTTCATAATAATAAACTTTATTCACATGTGTATGTATACAATCTTTGTACATATATGTTTGTCATGATGGTATAACCATTGTTATAACCTTACGTAAGAAAGATACAAATAAATATTATTACATTGAACAATTAACAGACAATAGAAAAAAATATATAACAAAGGACACACATTTAATTAGTACGTCGACAAAAATCAATAAATTCTTGTATATTGTAGAACGCATGTTTTTGTTTTGTTTGTCAACATTGACTCAATGCACCAATATTTCAATCAACGGCATGATGCATTGGCAACAATGTCGTGCCTTAGCATAAACTATCAGCAAAATTACAGTTTTCTATTTCACATTTATCGGCAATACTGTTCTGTAAATTCTACAATACAATTGACGTATTTTCTTAGCACAAAGCGATACTACCGACCTCTGATGTTTAGAACAAATTTCGGGGTCGCATAATCCCGTAGGTTGACTATCTTTACCAATATTTCAATCAACGGTTGAATTGAGTGTATCGCGAATCTTCCATTCGGCAAATTGTCGAGCATGCCCTCGATCATGAGGGATTCAAAAACTTTTACGCTACTTTCATTCTCTATGCGTACCTTGGCCTGCAGCAATGTATTGCTCGTTGATATCACAACGTAATACCGTATTATTTGTCCTTGCCCTCGAAATTATTGTTAATGAATAAATGTTTCAAATGATTTTTTGTTTTAATTAAAAATGAGGACTGTTCATATTTCCTAGGGACATATCGTCGCAAGGTGATAATGGTTAATATTGTGTCAATCTATACGCATTTCTCTATCAATAAGGCAAAAATGATAAGATCCGAAACCTGTTCAACTTAAAATTGGTTTTCATTTTTTTTTATCACGTTGGCTTTGAACATATTCAAGAAATAAATAAATATGGTGTATTCCTTGAGAATAGATCTTTTTAAAATGAGGTGTCACATGACATACCTTTCCATTTAAAAAAAAAAGTCGGAGGTAACTATGCACTTCCGGGAACAGATAAACAAAAATCATATACATAGGAATGTGGGCAAGAAAAAATAATGACGCATTTCGGAATTTCTTGCAAAAATCGCTTAAAGAAAAGTTAAGAATTTTATTTAAGTTTCCACACTGTATAAAAAATATGAAGTCATGTCTATTGAATTAGGATTAATTTTTACAAGCTCGAAATTTTGTGAATGCATATAAGTTTAGCTGTGGTCTCATTGCAACTCGACATGCATGACGACCGCCACTTTTAAATAACGTCACGTAAGTCTAAATCTTTTTTAAGCAAATGTGTGAAGGCTATTGTTTATATTTTTTTATAGTTTTAGTGGTTTTCCTAAACCTTGAAGCAAATGCTTTGCCAAGCCACACTATACAGGTTTATACTGATCTTCTGGGCACCATACATAACACTTACATCACAATACAATATTTAAATGTACCATACGAATAAATTAAATAGTTTTATTCAGAATGGAAGACTAGTAGGTATAACTTTTAAGATCCACATGATGACTTCTTTTTCTTCTTCGCTTTTTATCACTTTTTTTATTATCAATGCTTTGTCTGCACTAAAAACAAAGGTTTATTACACTTTTAAATGAAGTATTTCATCAGACATTCATAATATTCACAGTTACATTTTTATTCATATGCGTACCTTCTAAATTTCTTCAATCAATTCCTAAGGGTATTTCTTGAGGTTGTTGTAACCTTCTAAAAAGTAATAAAATAAAAATATCTTTAATCTAAATAATGTTATGTATGATTTTAATGTGTTTTAATGAATCCTTTGATATGGTTGGTCGGTACAATTTGTTCTTTTCGAACTAGTTTGCACAAATTCTGGACGCACAGTAATATGTTATTTATTATTAAAGTATGTTTTAATTTTTTTATTTTTTATTTGCTTACATAATGGTTTTTTTACAGGTGTTAGTAAATAAGTGCGACATGGTTCAAGGGTCGTTCTGGCATGAAAATAATGACAGGTTACTATATAAATGTTTGTCCGTAAATACGAACCATACCAAAAAAGGCTGGAGAGATTTTTTGTCACAAATTGAACGAGAAATTTAAAATGATTTTTAATTTGAATATCTCATTGACGTACCACTTTTTTCTTTAAAGTCATAACCCGTATGCGCGCAAATGATTATGATGTACCGGATGACCCAATAAGACTGATCCTCGGCCATATCTCGGGAACCGTTCGTCGTATGACTTTGATAAAAATATTAGGTAAATCGGCTATGAAGAATCACAGGAAAATATTTTCAAGTTTTAAAAATGACCACCAGAGGGTTATGTAACTGCCATCTTAAATTTTTAAATTGCACTTTCTATAAATTACTGCATAATAAACAAAAATTTTTTTCACATTTGTAAAGAGAACCAGTTTATCTATCATTGTCGTAAAAATTAAAAGTTCAGTTATTTCAAAACAAAGATGGCGGAGGTGTTTAATTGTTTTTGCAATAACCTGCTTTAACTTGTTAACGGTTTGACCGATTTTAACAAATTGGTATCGTTGAAAAGAGCATTCCTTAAGCAATAGGAATCAACCAAAATATAGTTGATTTAGTTGAATCCTTCTCCGTCAGGGGGCTAGTTTTGACACCATGACCCAAATAAAAAAATCAAAAATCAAATGGAATGATATGCTTGGGAAAATGAGAATAATGGATGTTTGAAGATCGAGGACCGCGCGGTAAATTTTCTAAAACTATTAAAAATTTAGCACAAAAATGAATAAGATATTAAAGAGACAATTGTGAGTCTAACTAGAATTCATTTAGGTATTATTTAAAAAATATATATCATCTGAACATTCATGTTGCTCTAAAGGGACTAAACGCATTTTGAACTTATTGTCACTTTAACTCTCGTAATTCTAACCTTTAATTTAAAAAGTAAACCTAAAAACCTAAATAGGTACTATATCCAAATTCGAATATGTTAGACCATCTATTTCGGAACCATTTACAAAGATTCTTTGTAAAATTTGATGCCCCAAATCTAGTACTTTGCGTAAAGTTTTAAGCTGTTTTTTTTTTGTAATATGGTGTTGTGGTCTTCGAAAAAGAAAGATAGTAGGTAGTTCAGTTCATCTCTTGCCAAAAAAACATAATATATTTTTAAAAATTAAAAAGTATAAGGTATAACTTTTAATCGCAATATTGGAAAACAAGGTAAGTCTTGGCTTGGTTTGGTCCGTTTATTTTGGACGGAGCATTAAATGGTCGAATATACCTACATTTTTTAGTAAATGTTCTTCCAATTTTAATGGATGATATTCCCTGACGTCCGCCAAAATATGTTTTTCTATTATGCCCTTGCTGTTCGCCAGTATTTAGATGCCACCTTCCCTGATCGTTGGATCGGAAGAGGAAGCCTGGTCTCTGGTCTCCAAGCTTTTGTAATGTTATTCGCCGTAAAATTGCTTCAGTATTTAACACAAGAATCTTTGGATGTTGCATTTGGAATGATTCTGTTTATAATTGCGCATATTAAAAACTTATTAAATATTTCAAGGTCTCCTGATTTAACCTGCCTTGATTTTATCTCTGGGGGAAGAATTAAGGGTATAGTCTTAGCAACAAGGCAATGATTGCAAGAATCAGGAATGCCATCTTGAACATCCCAAGAGCTGAAATTGAGAATGCTGTTCTTTCAACACATCAGCGTCTTCAGATGTGCATCCAAAATAACGGAGGCCATTTTGAACACCTGGGTCGCCATTACATCCCTTTTTTCCTTTTATGGGTTTTTATTAAAAAACGATTCTTTTTAGAACCACAGACCATTTCATAAAAAGGATTCCGTAAAGTAACTACATTATACCTACTAAAATCTTTGTAAATGGTTCCAAAATAGATGGTCTAACATATTCGAATTTGGATATGTATACCTATTTAGGTTTTTAGGCTTACTTTTTAAATTAAAAGTTAGAATTACGAGAGTAATATTAAAGTGACAATAAGTTCAAAATGCGTTTAGTCCGTTTAGAGCAACATGAATGTTCTGATGATATATATTTTTTTAAATAATACCTAAATGAATTCTGTTTAGACTCACAATTGTCTCTTTAACATCTTATTTATTTTGTGTTAAATTTTAATAGTTTTAGAAAATTTACTTTTTTGCGCGGTTCCTTGAGCTTCAAACATCCATTATTCTCATTTTCCCAATATTTGAGGTTAGGAACGAGATTTTGAAAATGGTTTTCACTGGCCTATTTAGATGTTATTTGGCTACTTTATCATAAAGAAAAGTCATATCATTCTATTTGATTTTTTGTTTATTTTTTTTAATTTGGGTCATGGTGTCAAAACTAGCTCTCTGGCGTGAGTAAGGATTCAACTAAATTAATTATAAGTAAAAAATGTGTGTCTGACGATAATCTCGTATGAACATTGACACGTAAACGCATACATGTCTTTATTTTAACTGCTGGCATTTTTTTTAGTTCTTAAATTAACTATATTTTGGTTGATTCTTATTGCTTATGGAATGCTCTTTCAACGATACCAATTTTGTTAAAATCGGTTAAACCTTTAAGAAGTTAAAGCAGGTTATTGCAAAAACAATTGAACATCCCCCGCCATCTTTGTTTTTGAAATAACTGAAATTTTGTTTTTACGAAAATGATAGATAAACTGGTTCTCTTTACAAATGTGAAAAACATTTTTGTTTATTATGCGAAATTTATAAAAATGCAATTTAAAAATTAAGATGGCAGTTACGCTCTCTGGTGGTAATTTTTGAAACTTGAAAATATTTTCCTGTGATTCTTCATGGCCGATTTACCTAATATTTTTTTTACACCAAAGTCATACGACGAACGGTTCCCGAGATACGGCCGAGGAACAGTCTTATCGGGTCACCCGGTACATAAATTTCTTATAACAAAACCTACTAACGTTATTAAAAGATTTTTATTAAGTATATATCAAAAAATACGCAATAACTACCTCTTAAAACCCACCAAATTTCATTTATATATCTTGGCCAGTTGCAGAGCAATAAATAAATCGTCAGTTAAAAAAAAACTTTAAACTCGCCGTATCTCTGAAACCGAAGCATTTGCGGACATACGTTTATATAGTAAACTGTCGTTATATTTTATGCAGGATGACCCCCTAAAGTTTGTCGCACTTATTTACTAACATCCTATATATAAAAATTAAAAACCATAACTTTTTTTTGATTTTTTTAATTCGTGAATTATAACGGGGTTTTTAATTAGTTAATGAAGTTAAGTTTACATCTTGCACTGCACTATCACATATATAAATCAAAACTAACGCTTGAATTACTGTTAATTGTCTTATTAAACAGTTAATTGTATTGTTAATGGGTTGATGTTAATCGCACATATAATATATTATCACAGGTTCTCCAATGAACAGAGAAAAATTGGCCAAACATAATAGGACTTTAAACGGATCGCATATACAGGAGACGTCTCTCAGCAAAGTAAGCATTTTATTCCATAAATAAACGGTGTTACATCGTATATTGGAGGATGACAATAATTATCGGTTTTAGTTGAGACTCTTCTGAGCAATTTTTTTGTCGAATGCGCCTAACGCTTCTTGTAATTTTCTAACATTGTGCTTGAAATAACAAAATAAAAAAAACTTGGAGCCAGAAGAGTCTTAACAGCTTTTCTTAATACATTGACTAATTACATCATCGCAATACTAACATAAAAATGCAATTGGAAATACAAAAACTTATTTTTGGATTAACAATAAATTGATGTCCTTTAGTCCAACTGTCCAACTTTCACTTCTTGAGGATTTTCAGAAGATTATTTAAATTATTTTCTGTAGTTATTGGAAATACACTGCCGAGCATAAAACTATGGTCACCTGCAATTTAAAGTTATTTTAGAAATCTTTAGTTTTTTTTTGTAAAGATAATGGTGCCCCCTTGAAATAAAAAAAAAGAAAGTTTAAGGACAGCATAGCTTTTGTTTCTCTAGTTTCATCTGTCTGTTGAAAAATTGGTTGTTTAGTGTTGTCATTGTCAGCGTTTTGCAATGAGCACAAACCATGTTGTGGCGGCTTTAAGGAGACGACCGAGGTCAGCGCAAAACCACGAGGAACGTTGGTGAGAGTCTCTGTAGTATGCAATTGATGGTAGTAGGAAGAGACTGCTTACTCGGAAGACCTCGTTAGGGCGCGGCAAGACTAAAAATAGCTACGGATGACCGCTTTCTGCGTTTCTAGTGCTTTGAAAAACCGAACGCTCACGGGAGTTTTCTTCGGAAATCATCTGCAAGAAGTGAAAATGTAGGCATAGTGAATGGACAGTTAGGAGGTGATTTCATGCTGCTGCATTATCTTCTCGAACTAGAGCTACTATGGATCACCGTTTTTCCGTGAACACCGGATTGTCAGGTTGAATTTTGCACGAGAACACTCGGCTTGGACAATGGTGCGTGAGTTGCGTATTGTTTTCCGATTAATACCGATTCTGCTTACATGTATTACCGAGCTACTTCCATTTGGTAAAGAATCGGTTGTGGCATGGGGATACATATCTTTAGACACTCGCACGGAGTTTTTTTAGAGATTGGAACGCGTAGGTGTCTTGACTGAAGTTCTAGAAGATTATTCGTGGTGATTATTCTGGAGACGAGTGAACATTTATGCATGTTAAGCAATTAACGGCGATCTTTTAAGAGTTTGTTAGAGCAAATATTTATTAAGAATTTAATATCTGCTTCGAACTAAAAGAAAAATCAGTAATATCAATTTAATTTAAACATGCGTCACAAAGCAAAGAACGAATAAAGATAACACATGAATTGACTAGATTTTCTCTTGTTATACCTTAAACCTACACATAAACAATAAGAAAGAAGATAATAAGAAAGAAGTGCGAAGGCTGTTACAGTTCACACCAATAATCCTACATACTAAACTTAACTAATACGTTAACATGCATCTCTAGATATATGTCCGAGTAAGAATCACAATTAAAGGTTAATTACTTTAAGCTTGCATATATGTAGCAAAGTCCACTAATACGCCAAAGATATTTGCAATTTAGGAGTGAACAAAAGGACCTCACTGTTCTACAAAGATTACAATTTAGGTTGGTAAAGTGAGTAAATCCGATAATTAATAAGTTAATTAAGTAGCGCCACTCTATTTAACTCAATAAAAGTGCCGACATTTATAACGGAGAAATGAAATGTCGAGGTTTATAGAACGAGCAGTGAGAGTAATAGCATGCTCCAGAACTTGATTCTTGGGCATCGGTTTTTCCTCCCTTATGTGAACTATTCTTATCGTTTGCCAAGAAGGTAACAGCTTCTGGACCCTTATTGTGATGGAAGGTTATCAGGTTAACGGACAAGAACCAGTTCTAGTGTGTATTGGCGACGTTTCGCACCAAGAGTTGTGGGTGTTTTCTCAGGCTAATGCCAAGTCAGATTGTTCTTATACCATGAGTTGGTTTTATTAATATTATAGAAGACGCCTTGCGAACAACTTTAATTACAGGTAAATAATTAACTTTTTGATTTTTAATGTTGCATGTATACATTACTATTTGTAGGCAGAAAGAGAGCCTGTTCCGAAAATTTTGGAATGAAAAGACCGCGATCGATGTTAATGAAAACCATTCTTTTATTTATCCATTTAAACTAATGCCGAAAATGCAGCATTTACACCTCGTTCTGTTCATGTTCTTTTTGGAAAAATAAAGTTCATAATCTGCAAGACGAAGCTGACAGATATGTCAGAACCTCCAAGTAGAACTATGGAATTTACGTTTGATTTATCTCAGACACCTGTGATTGGGCGTCGGCGTTTGGTTAAAAGCGAAAGAGTAACGTCACGACGTACCGGTTGCTTCGCCGAGAAGATCTTGTTCTTTGAGCTTCGCGATTATCGGGGTGGAAACGTCCATGGATACATATCAAGGACATGTTAGAGAATGTTTGGTCAACGCGTTGGATTATCTAAGAGTATATCGGTTATATTTAATCAAAACTCCGATTTGATGGAGATGGAGTCGAGTATAGCTTCAGCAAGGATGAAGTATCCCTCGCGACTAATGATTTCTGTCCAGCGGTGGTTCACGTCGGGATGAAACCGCCACCATTTTTGGAGTTTTCAAAGACTTCGTCTTTTGGAACATGATAGTGAAATCATAGAGGGAGAGACTACATGATAACTTTAACTGAGGGTATGCGCAGAAGGCTTTGTGCGAAGGAGAAGAAGAACCACTAAACGAAACTATCAGCGAGAAACAGTGAGTAAAGAGTTACAACTGAAGAATTATCTAATGGCTCTGTGAATCACCATTGGGGAAATAGCGGTGGATCCTGGAATTTGAGATAAGCTCTGTAGAGTCGGTGCTGTATTTTCTCCTTCGTCGTTGACCTCAGCGATCTTCGCTCAAGACGTGACTCCAAGCACAAGATCAGACACAAATGGATCCAGTGCTGGGAGTTGGGGACGTAACTCCCATGCAACATAATTGCATGATAAATGACGGCCCCACACTGCTCGGATAGTTACAGAGTATTTCACGAGGTTCAAATCACGTGATTCGTGTCCAGATTAAATCCAATGTTTATGGAGACATGTGCCGGTATGCTAGAGGGCTTTGCGACATACCGGAGCAAGAACGGGACAGACTTCCGCAGAAAGTGATCCAAAATCTGATCTCTTCGTTTGCAAACTGTTATCACTGCCAGTGGAGGGAATACTCACAACCGAAGTTCTTAATCTTTTCTTTACTTCAACGGAAAGCATATTAAATTAAAGTATTTTCATAACTTTAAATGAACTTTGAATAACAAAACTTTTTTAAGTTAGTAAACTGTTACAACCGAAGAAACTAAAATTTCTAAAATAAATGTCATTGCAGTTTTCTGGTCTAATAATCGTTGGTTTAGAAGATCAAGATGCAATTTCTATGTGGTTTTTCGTGGATCCCAATCGTTTTTTTCTGTAAATGTCGGTAATTATAATTAACGCAGGTTCTCCTCCGAGTTCGATGTGTTCTTTAACGTTGTTACAAGTCTACTACTCACCCCTTTGAAATGTTCCGTTATTCTGTAAGAAATTGAAGACGGACAATGTTATTTTTTAGGATGTCCACATAAAATATGTAATTTAGATTACAAATAATTGTGCGTCTATCCCGGAACATCGCGTACAAGCTTAGATTAGAAGTAGACAACTATCGTTAGGAGTAAAATGATGGATTCTCAGTACACAAGAGAATTCTCATTAGTCTTTACACTCTATACCGCGTGTCCAGTTTAAAATGAACTACATGGGGATATCGGAAACTGTCGGATATACAATGTTGGTTAAATGGAACAAAAAGTTGCGTACTTGTATGCCTATAAATAATCTGGGTTTACTTTGATTAAAAAGCCGCTTTAGTATTTAAATACAGGGTGAATACCAAAAATCGGTGTTTTAGAAAAACCTTAATATTTCACTTATTATAAGAGGCACGCAGCTATAGTCAAATTTTATTTTTCTTATGGGCGCGCCGAAAAGAGTACGCCTAGAAATTTTTTATTACATTTTTCGAAATGGCCACGATCTATTACACCTATGCTGAAAATTTTGATCAACGTGCCTCTTTAGTGAAATATTAAGGTTTTTCTAAAGCACCGGTTTTTGGTTTCACCCTGTATTTAAATTACTCAAGCGGCTTTTTACTAAAGTAAACCCAGATTATTTATAAGCATACAAGTACGCAACTTTTGTTCCATTTAACCAACATTGTATATCCAACAGTTCGATATCCCCATGTAGTTCAATTTAAACTGGACGCACGGTAGTAATTATGGTTCCTCACGATGTAACCCTTCTCTCCTCAATTTGTACACACTACTTCGGTCTTTAGACTTTTGATCTTCACCCTTGTTTAACCTTTTTCTTCAAAACAAGTATTCATTTCTTTGCCACGCATCTACCGTCTATATGTTTAATACGAAACATTTTCAACAATTATTTTTCTTTCCACTAAATTGATCGCCTTTCCTATCACCGTGACTCTCGAAACTTTCCTCTGCACATTTCTTTAATAAATACTTTGAATGACGTCCGACGTGTACTTTGACGCATTAATTTTACTTTTAACAACACTGGCCTCTGTTTTGAAAAGTATACGTTATAAACTCAAATGAAATGATGATTGCTTTACAGGCATGATGCATCGTAGAAGAATTAGACCCGTTACTCCTGAACCAACGGTGGCATCTCCTTTGCTGCTGCCGTCAACATCAAGTGCCGTCAACTACGATAGTATAACACCCATCTTGTAAATAGTAATGAATTTTTCCAAATTTATACGAATAATTTATTCTATTTTTTAAGCAAATTAGTTTATATTTTTACAAAGTATTAGCGTTTGTTTTTTTATTGGTGTAATCGATGAAGACTGTTTGTTTGCATTTTAAATATTGTTGTCGATATTATGATTGACTGAATACGTTCATTTTTTCTAATAACTAAAAACAGTCCGTCAATAGATTAATTAAATATAAGTGTAGCATAAAGAACTACTCACTTAATTTTTCAATGTCAGTATCATAAAAAAGGTGACAAATGATTGAATCGAAGTACATCTTATTATTTACTACTAAAAATAAGTGTATAAGTAGAAAAGACTGGAAAAAATATCGGCAGACTATTCGAGTTGTAAATGATAACAAGTACTTCTATCCTTATTCTGTCTGTGTTTATTTGTACGTTGCTCATTTTAGTTAATTAGTTAAATAACAGGGTACTGATTGATTGTGTTTACGTCGCACTGTTTAATGTGAATGTTGGAACACATTTAATGGATCCGTTGAGACAGTGTATGAAATATTGTGTTAAGTGCATTCCTAATTTTCTATACGTGTATTGAGTTTATGGCATTTTATTTTAAGCACTTACATTTTATAACAGCACGACTAATTGTATGGTATGTAGCAGTTATTGAAAATGTTATTAAATCTATGCTTTGTAATATGTTTTGTAACTAATTAAACGTACACGCTAATATACTTAGGTGATGGAGAAATTAAAATGAATATGGAACGGATGGTAAAGTTAATAAGGGTGAGTTAAAAAGAATCGAACATACTATTGTGGGAAGCAATTATGCATGCAGATATGTATGTTGCTTGTGTTCAATAGATTACAACGATTGCAGGTTGTAATGTTGGATTTGGCAAGGAATTTGCGATTATTAACTCGCATAGATTCACGTTAAAGAATATAAGTTCTATCCCTAGAATACATACATAATTTATTTATTAATTCAATACACAGGCTAAAATGCCCTATACGAATAATATTGATACAAACATAATAAATAACAATACAAGTAAAAGTTACTATAAACTAATTAAGAAAAAGATGTAACGGTTGTAGTTCACAAAAATAAAAAATAAAATAAAGAAAAACGGCGGCTCTAGCGATACAACTTGGAGAGAGACAATTGGCTCGAAGTAACGCACTAAATTTATGGAAGATCCCGTATTTGTAATAGTTAGCACAGCAGTGTTTGGCTTTGTCGGTAAGTTGGGAAGGTCCTTGAGGAAACTGAAAAGAAATAAACTGCTGCCTAACGAAGCGCCACCTGCTGGTAATAGAAAGAAATAAAACTGACTAACAGGAATTCAATAGGTTTTACTTAAGTTCTAATACGCTAAAACGAACACAAATCAGAGAGACAAATAGACATTTAAATATAGCAAATAAAACTTAAAATACTAGGAGAATATGTGAAAAGTAATAGATTCTGTCGCATAAGACTTACGGGCGTTAGCAATAACAAATTAATTAAACCTCTCAATCAAATATGTCGAAATTCAGTTAAGCTTTTGTTTGTTACACCCCAACTTAAAGCTAGCGTTCCAATTGAGGATTGGTGATTAAGGAAACTCGACATACACACGGTGACTTAAAAACTAAACTTAAACTCGGATTACCACGGTAAGTAGCTCCCACCAACCCAAAAGGCCTTTTGTTTTAGCTTCACCCACTTTATTTAAAGCGCCCAAGATCTTATGGAGCTAGTTAACAACAAAACCAAGCGTCGGTGATGGAGTCTACCCAAAATAAAAATTTACTTATATGCTAGGTATTCAAACCGTTTAATGTCACATGTACGTGAGCTTCATACGCATGCAAAGTGAATAGGTTTCTTAAACAATACACTTAGCTGTGTACTGAGGCATACAGTTCCGATAAGGAAGGTTCTTGCTAACGACAGCAGTTGACAGCTTCAGAAGATCGGTAGCCACAGAATTTCCCTTAGGAGAACTAGAAGACAAAGCAGATATGCTCCTTCGAAGTAGCAGGCACAACGCGTGAACGACCCTCAGCCGGTTGAGTTCATCGGCCGTTGGCAGCTTCAATGTTGGCGAAACTGTGGTAGTCGTCACGTTTTATAGCGATGGATTCTTAACTAACCGTTCCAGCACCCCCAGGAATTATCCAGATGGTAATATACGAGTAGAGTTTGAGGCAAGGCACGTGTTAAAGCATACGTTGTAATTAGAATTAACACAACCACGAGACAACAAAAGAAATGGAAAAAGCAGTAACTTACGGCGAATGCGGTCGGATTTATATTTACACAACAATTTAACTTGGAATTATTGAAGCCACATTAATACTTTACGTGTAAACTTTTAGCTTCACGAAGCACGCCGAAAACGCCCAATAGAAGGAAATCACAAAATGTCCGCTCGTCGTCTCGATAAATTTTGGAATTAACGACAACCGTTATTCAGAATGCTTGCGACCTACGTTCGAGTTCGAGTAATTTGAACTATAACAAAGAGTCTAAATTATAATAACGAGAAAACAAAAGGTAAATTACATTTACGTTATAGAAAATAAGCGAAAAGAAAAAATTAACACTGTTTGACATACAAATAATTACAACATTTACACAATTCCCGGTATACGCGGTGGTGGTAACTATCAAGCAGGGAATTCACCTGACGTACCAATGTGTTCCCATGGTGGTGGTGGCTGATTTTCCTAACTTTTGACATGAAGGCCATAGATCAAAAGTGTGCGTACCAAAGTGCGTCTCGTCAAGACGAATAGAATGGTACCACACGACCTATTTTGACCAACAACTAAGAAAGTTGCACTTTTTGACCTATAACTTTGACCTTAAGGTCATAGGTCAAAATGATGTATACAAAAGATGTTTGTCTTGGCAAGACAAGAACTTATATTTTTCTTATCATCTCGGTTCTCTGTTCACGTTGCTAGAGAGGGAACAAGCATACCCAGTACTCGGGCAGCGTTAAGTATATCGCGGCGTGCTGTTGCAGGTAGGATAGAGCGACGGTGTTACTTCGTTCGTTGGGGCTCCTAGGGGTCAGGGTGCGGCTAATTTGGCAATAAAAACAAAAATTAATTTTGAAGTTTGGGGAGAGTGGTTGTGGCCAGCCCCCAAGGGGGTTAAGTTAGAGTTTCAAAAACCCTTGCATCCACACCGCCTTAAAATCCTCTATCGAATGGCGTATTCAGTTTTTTTTTTAAACACCTTGGAGGAGATGATAAACAGACAGACAGACAGAGATTTGAAGGAAATTATAATAATTAGATATCAATATTTTGCGTATAGATAAATTCATCCATAAGACGCATCAGTCGATGAAGAGGTTTAAATTGTAGGTAGTTAGGGTGACAAAGGGTAATTCAAACATTCGGTTTGCCTCTTGTACTGAAACTAAGAACTCTAAAAAAGTTCCGAGAGAAGTTCGGGTGACTCAATTAAATTATTTAATAATTTATACAAAAAACTAAATCAGAATAATTTCTACGAGATTTCAAGGTTGGAAGCGAAATGTAATTAGAAATGAAAGAAAAAGAATTAGGGCGATCATTAAGAAAACGATAGTGAATTAGTCTGCAAAATTTATGTTTACTCTTTCGAGCTGACCAATAGCATTCTCATAGTAAGGTGACTAAACTGGATTGGCATATTCTAATATGGATCGAACTAGTGAAAAATACAGATACTTATAAGTTTTAATATTTTTAAAACCTCTCGCATTTCGGCAAACAATTCTCAAGGTGTTTAGAGCATTGTTAGTTATATTATTTATATGGTGTTTAAAAGTCACTTGTGTGTCAATAATTATACCAACATCTTTAACTGTATTGACTTTAATTGTATATTATTTAAATAATAGTCCTAATGAAGACATTTTGTGCGTTGAAAGGAAATAACTTGACATTTATTTATAATCATTAACATATTGTTTAATGTACACCAAGAATAAAGCTCATCCAAAACTATCTTGTAACTTCTGATAGTCATCAATAGAGTTCACAGATGCTGCTAGTTTGACATCATCCGCAAACATTATAAAAAATATATTACACAACGAAAAAGATAAATCATTTATATAAAGATTGAACTCCAGATGTAGCTTCAAAATAGAGAAACAGTTGTTGAATTTAACAGTAAGTTGAGATTACATACATAACTACGAATCCAATTAAGAAGACTTCCGTGAATGCCAATAGCTTCAAGTTTATGAAAAAGTAGTGATTGGTTTACTTTAAAGAAATCAATGTATACGGAATCGACTTGAGAATCCAAATGAAAATTATTCAATATGTAGTTTTGATAAGTTAAGATGTTTGATACTGTAAACTTGTTTTTTTGAAAACTATGTTGAGTAGAAGAAATTAAAGTAAGATTATCTACTAGCAAACTTTCGATCAATTTTGGAATAATAGACATAATGGCGATAAGGCCATAGTTCTCAACGTTAGACAGATTACCATCAGAGTTATGGATAGGTAAGTATAATAAAACTATTTTTTAAGAAGTCAGGAAACAACACTACACTCAAAGGACTGATTAATTTAAATAAAGAGTGGTTAGGTTAAAGTTGCAAAACAATATTTAAAAAGATTAGGAGATATTCCATCTGGGCCAGGACACATCCTCAAATCAATAGATTTTAGCTTGTTCATTTTTTCCTCTACTGTAACATGAAATGAAGACATATTGACATGGCTATTTAAATATTCATGAAGTGAAGGAAACCGAGAAGGAGAGTCATTTGTATAAACAGAAGAAAAGAAACCTGCAAACAAATTGGAGACATCTTTACTATTAGATGCAGACTGTTCAAAGTGAAAAAAAAGACTTAGGACAGTCATTTCGGAAGTTCGTACGTTTAACAAAATTAAAAAATGTTGACGGATTGTTGCTCAAGTGATTTTCAATTTTTCATGTATGAAATGTAACAGGCTTTGCTGAGATTTTTAGATTGTTTCTATAAAATTAAATTACCATTGGACATCATATATAATTTTTAAGTTTTTTCAGTGATAAGTAAAATAAGCTTGTGATTAAATCAAACAGAAAATAATAATAAATAATGGCAACAATATACACCACTGAGTAATGGTTTTAACACTTTTTTTGCATTCAGTGTATCGAACGAAAGAAAATTTACTCATTATTAAGAAACTAATGGTTAACCATTGATTATAAAGTTATTTAACCATTCTTATAGTGTTTATATGCAACACACGATGCATTGATGAATATAAGACTTCCTTGTGTTTTACCCAAATAAGGAAAATAATGGGAGAAAAACCCTAGGAAGACCGTCAAAACAGTAGCAATTCGTAATTTTAATTGTATGGAGGAGCAGAAGAAATGTAATTATTGTCTTCATTCTAGAATATGTTCGAAATTGAGACCGTTAAATAAATTAAAGAACAAGCAAGAATAAAAGAAAGGAACCCAACTAACAATGCTTCACGACAGCGTCAAAGAACTTGTCACGTTCGTAAAGTATCTTTACATTTCAGTACTTAGTTTAGCTTTAGAATCTCCGCAGAATTCGTAACACGAATTGTTACTTGGTAATGCTGATGGCGTAAAATTGAGAGATACGTTTACACACTTTTCTTAACGCTCCAAATTTCAACTAGTTATTGAACCGATTGGAGGTACAACGGGCTAGAATTGGTAGTTGGCGCAAAGGTAAAATGGAACTACGAGCAATCATATTTTCAAATTAAGGAAGTTCATGAATATTTTCAAAATTGTGGTCGTTCATAAATTAAAGAACATGTAACAATAAAGAATTTTTTCGACTTTGCAACGTTAATAGGTCTATAACAACACCAATATCAGTATAGTTATAAAGTCACTGAAAGTCTAGAACGATACTGTTACGTACTTCAAGTATTTGAATGATTAATTCAAATTTAATAGACACCAAATTTATCGAGGTACCAACTTCATAAAAAAATTACTAAATGTCAAATTTTAAACATGGAGATCTTTTTTAATTTTTTTAGATTTAAGATGCAAAGTCGAAAAAATTGTGTATTACACACGTTTCATAAGAGGCTATTATTGCACTGTTCATTAGAGCACTCCTCGCTCCGCTCGTCGTACTCTAAACTTCTCGTACAATAATAGCCTTTCTTATGTAACTCGTATAATAATATACTAATAAAAGGTTAGACAGCTTATAATATCTTTACAGACTTATTCGTAAACGGTTAGCGCCGTATGTGGGTAAATTTCAAAACTAATTAATCTTAGTTGCAGTATATTAACAGTTTTCTATAGTAGAAACATATAACACATCTTTCATAATACCCAAAACCACGTATAATAACACTTAGTTGCGCAGAAGTTCCACTAGATATCGGAATGTTTGAAATCAGTGATCCTACGGAAATCGCGGGCCGTACCCACTCGCAAAAGTATTGTTCCTGACTTGAGCGGAACGGTTATAGAATCATTACCCTAGACCAGAGGTTCCCATACTTTTTTTTCTCATAGACCACTTTAAACATTTTGCTGGATCTGGTGGACCCCTGCAGCTATTACATTTACTAATTTACTTCCAAAACTTTTTTATATTCTAAGATTGACTCACAGTACAAGAAACCAATAATCTCCCACTTCGAGTGGTAAAAGTAAAAATAAATATTTTCTTGTTTTGTAGCTATTTATTCAAACACAAAAATTACTACACTTTTAATTATGTTGTTATAACAGTCTTAGTAGAATCAAAATTTAACATCAAAACTAATAATGATTATTATTTTAAAACAGTCGCAATATAATCAAAACTTTGATTATATTGCGACTGTTTTTAAAGTAATAATCATTATTAGTTTGATGTTAACTTTATCTCAGATTACCATTGTAATCTGAGATAAAAGTTATAATTTTAATGGGAGGGATGTACTTGGTGAATTGACAGCAAATTATCAATATTTGGCTTGAGTTGAGTTAAGTATAACCGTAAATCTCCTCGCTCTGTAATATTTAATCTGCTCCGTTTTTTTGTCAACAGTTTGTTAAGGCACTAAAACTGCGTTCGACAAGATATGACGAAGGAAACGCTATGAGAAATTTTTGCACAATTCCCCACAGTCCTGGATATTTTTCAGGTATTTGTGCCTGCAGCCAAAATGATTGATACCCTCTTTTGAATGCTACTTTGAGCTCCTCATTAGTGCTAAGCTCGAGTAGCTCTTCTTGCAGTACCACATTTTCCACTTCAGTTTCATCATATGGATTTATTATCCATGGTGGTATATCCATCGACAGAATGTCTTCAAATCTGATTTTAAAATCATCATACAGGGCAATCAAATGTTGAACATACGTCTGAATATCTTCGTCGAGGCATTCTACCTGCGATAAATTTGGAAACTGGGAGAGTTTCTACCCATTTGGTAAAGAGATCTTGAAAGACTAAGACATATAGTTGTGTTCTTGGGTGGATCAGGAAACCGACCTATTAAGTCGGTATTTGCAATTTGCCAGGAACTATCGGTTTTTGTAAAATGCATTTCTCCTAGTTTAGCTCTGTTCAAGACTTATAGATGAAACAAACGTTACAATTCCGGATATACCAAGCCACATCCGAAAAAGTAGCCGGCCAGCAGTATTGTTGGTAGATATGGGTAATGGTTTTGGCAAGACCTAAATGTCCAGCTTCTGGTTGATCTATGGCATTTTCGAGTACTTCTATTCTTTGGTATTTTGACACATAGAATTCCCAAAGAGTAAGAAAACCTTCAATAAGGGTAGTAGACGAATCAGGAAAATTATGAAAAATATTATCTCCCTCCAGTTTGTATCCAGGGTAACCATTAGGATTATTCAATAATTTTTGTTTCCAGGAACAAAAGGATTGAATTTCGTACGGATTCGGGGGTTGCACGCTGGCTACTTTGGTCTTAGGTGAACCAAAAAGATGGTTTAGATCTGGCAACATTTCCAGTTATACCGAAAGTCAAGCTACGTTAATTATAATGAAGCACTATGTATATTGTACCATTTTGAATGGTTTGTCAAATTGGGAATACGAAATTGCAAACATATTATAATTAAAACAATTTCATTTTCTTCAAATTTTGAAAAATTTGGAAAATTCAGGAAATAAATTTCTTATGTGATTGTCAGTAATCTTCATAAGAAGTATAGGCACGATACATAAATGAAGTTTGTAAATGTGCCAAAATCGAAAAATAGCTTTTTCTGCAGTATACATAGGGATCTGCATTTTCAAAAAGCATTAAATGTACATATGGTATGATAATAGTTTTTTTAGTAAGAAACATTCAAAATTCAATAACACACAGAGTGTTGTATTTAAATTGTCGGTGTTATGTAACCAGAAAAGCTGTCAATTTAAAAATATTATCAATAATATAAGCATACTAGCTATTTATGTAATCAGTGACGAAACGCATGATTTTTACAAAAATCATGTATCGTAATGTGCTACATACAAGATTTTTCTAATTTTGACAAAACAGAGTAAACGTTAAATTAAACGTACATGTATATGCAGTACATAATGAAATAGCTTAATTCAATATTATATTAACACATTCCCATTGTATGATGTTATGTTCTTAATTTGTTTTTGTTGCCATCGACTTAAGGTTAGTTGAGCGGAAGAGTTCAGATCCATATAACCTCAAACAGTAAACATGGTGTGCTCAAATAGCTCAAATAGATGGACTAAAAAGTAAATTAGAAAAAATTAATAACTCTCAGAATAGGCTTGATCAAGAAGTAAATAAATCAATTAATCTCTGTCATGAAAAATGTGATGAAAATTCTAAGCTCATTGAACAGCAAAAAAATCATGTTAGATAAACAGCAGAACTTAATGGACAAGCTTGTATCTGAGAATGTAATTTAAAAAAAAGAGGTAAATGAATTAAAAAATGAATTACATACAGTAAATCAAGATCAAAGATTAAACTCAGTTGAAATTCATGGCTTGCCATTGTATGATAAGGAACAAGTATTTTCTGCGGTTCAAAAACTTTCGATTGCAATTGGATTCCCTATAAAAGAAGAAATGTTGGACAATGTTTTTAAAGTGAAAAGTTAACTAACTGATGGAAAAACAATGGTTATAGCTAATTTTCTCAGACGCTCTGACAAAAATATGTTTATGTTGAAGAAAAAAGCAAAGAAGGATTTGAATACTGGTCATTTTGGCGAAATGCATTGTACTCTGTTCTATGTGAACGACTCACTTACTCAAGAATGACGTATCTTGCTTGCTAAAGCTAGAAAATGTAATGTTGATAATGGGTGGAAGTTTGTGTGGGTGAGTGGTGGTAAAGTTATGCTTCGTCAAAATGATAATTTTGCAGTACAGACAGTAACCACTATACAACATTTACAGAGAATATTTCCTAGTATATTCGTTATAAAATATAATAATATATTAATTTACTATCAAAAGGTGCGTGGTTTGAGGACTAAGACAAGTGATTTTCTTAAATCTGTAACTGCTAATCAGTATGATGTGCTGGCCTTGACTGAAACCTGGCTCTATGAAGGAATATATGATTGTGAACTCTTTGATAAGATACTCCATCTGGAGAGCGGAGAGGCCTGATGATGGACATAGCTGAGAAGGGGGTGCCCTTATAGGCTTCAACTCCTCTCTCAGGCCTAGACTGATCACAATTCACTCAGATAATGAAATCAATATTGTGATTTGTACATTTATTTTAAATTGTAATAGTTTTGTTGATTGTTCAGTCTATTTTAAACCGAATAGGTCAATTTATCTAAAAATTTTGGAAATCTGTGAAAAATCACTTATTGGCAAATCTTATGATAATATTATAATTATAGGTGACTTTAATGTTCCTAAATTCAGTAGTTATTATTTTTCAAGTATTAATGATCGCAATTCAATTAGTGTAGGTAATTGTTATTTATTAAGTATAATACAATTTATGTTCTTGCATAATCTTAATTCTGAAAATAATGTTCTAAACCAGAGGTTCCCATACTTTTTTTTCTCATAGACCACTTTAAACATTTTGCTGGATCTGGTGGACCCCCTGCAGCTATTACATTTACTAACTTACTTCCAAAACCCGAAAAAGTATATGTCTATGTAAATCTGTGTTGTGGCTATTTTTCAATCAACTATGAGTTGAAAGTTTTCGAAAAAAGGTGAGAATTTATATTGCTTTGATTATGCTGTGAGTATTGTCATTCAAGCTAAGTTTCAAAGCCAGTCTAAAAGCGTCTTCATCCAACAGTTGGATTCCTACTTTACTTTTTGTATTCTAAGATTGACTCACAGTACAAGAAACCAATAATCTCCCACTTCGGAGTGGTAAAAGTAAAAATAAATATTTTCTTGTTTTGTAGCTATTTATTCAAACACAAAAATTACTACACTTTTAATTATGTTGTTATAACAGTCTTAGTAGAATCAAAATTTAACATCAAAAATAATAATCATTATTAGTTTTGATGTTAACTTTTATCTCAGATTACCATTGTAATCTGAGATAAAAGTTATAATTTTAATGGGAGGGATGTACTTGGTGAATTGACAGCAAATTATCAATATTTGGCTTGAGTTTAGTTAAGTATAACCGTAAATCTCCTCGCTCTGTAATATTTAATCTGCTCCGTTTTTTGTCAACAAGTTTGTTACGGCACTAAAACTGCGTTCGACAAGATATGACGAAGGAAACGCTATGAGAAATTTTTGCACAATTCCCCACAGTCCTGGATATTTTTCAGGTATTTGTGCCTGCAGCCAAAATGATTGATACCCTCTTTTGAATGCTACTTTGAGCTCCTCATTAGTGCTAAGCTCGAGTAGCTCTTCTTGCAGTACCACATTTTCCACTTCAGTTTCATCATATGGATTTATTATCCATGGTGGTATATCCATCGACAGAATGTCTTCAAATCTGATTTTAAAATCATCATACAGGGCAATCAAATGTTGAACATACGTCTGAATATCTTCGTCGAGGCATTCTACCTGCGATAAATTTGGAAACTGGGAAAATTCACGTCGACCAATATTTTGCTTCATAAGTTTCAGTTTACCAAGAAAAGCTGAAATTTCACTCTTTGTTTTTATCAAATTGAGGCTGTCCCCTTGTAACTGTAGGTTGAGGTCATTGAATTTTTGAACAAATCTGTCAAATACGCAATGTCTGCTTTGAAATTCATGAGGTTTTCTTTTAAAACAGGATCTTTAGTGTTCAGAAACTCTAAAACAGAGTCGAAAAGCAAATAGAATCTTGATAGACATGCACCTTTCGACAACCAGCGTACTTCGGTATGTAGCAGCAATCGTTGGAAGTCCTCATCATTTTCTTCGCACAACTGTGCAAATAAGCGCGTATTTAATGCATTGCTTCTTATTTTGTTAACTGCATTAATCACAAATTGAAGCGCTTGGTGCAATCTATCACTCAATTTTTTCGCTACTAGATGTTGTCGGTGGATGACACAGTGAATTGCAATTACCTCTGGTATAATCCTTTTAAGATGACTTATAAACCCACGATATCGCCCGACCATGGCAGGAGCTCCATCTGTTGCCACCGAAATAATGTTTGTGAATGCAATTGATTTTTCCGTAAAAAAATCATTCAGAACATTAAAAATTGATTCACCTTTAGTGTCAGTCTTCAAAGTTTTCGCGAATAGTAACTCTTCAAACATTTGTTCGCCTTTGATAAATCGAACATATGCCAATAATAATGCTTCATTGCCAGGTAAAGTTGACTCGTCCAGTTGAATAGAAAAATGAGTTGTTTGCAGATAATTACACAAGAAACTTTCAACATCAGAGCTCATTTCATCAATACGTCTTTGTACAGTGTTGTTACTCAAAGGAATTCTTTTAAGTATGTCAAATGAAGATTTGTGCAGGACAGTTTTTAAGACCTCTTCAACAGCAGGCAAAATTAACTCCTCTCTCAATGGTATGCGGTTTCCCAGATTTTGCTATAAGTAATGAGATATTGTAAGATGCCCGCAAGCCATCGTCGTTGCTTTCAGACGTTGAAGCGAACATACTATGCACGGTGGGTCTCTTTTCATACTTTTCCTTCAATGTTTGGAAATATTTCAAATCCTTACCTATTTTGTCAGGATGACACCTTCTTAGATGATCTTCCAGCTTCGATGGTTTCATAGAGTCATTGCTCAAGACTTTGTTGCATAAAAGACACATGGGCAATCGCTTGTCTGTATTTGATGGAAGAAAACCAAATTTCAAATATTCAACACTGTACTGTCGACACTTCTTCTTAGATTCAGCCATGTTTCGTATCAATTACTTACCTGTAAATATGAAAAAATGTTTGTTAAGTAATCTTAAAATGATTTAACAAACATAATAGAAGTGGCTTTTAAGATACAAGTTGCTAACAAATAGATAGGTAGGTACTTACTTTTCCAACACTGGCAAACAATAATATCAATTCACTTTAATTTTCAAAAGTCTGAAAACTACTTCCGTCACTGGTGAACACTTATATAGGTACACTTTCTTTTTGAAATTCCGGAAACAACTGAGTAATGTTTATCATTCGCATTCGTATTTATATTAAAGAAAAATCCAACAAGTTCATGCAAGTTCAGACACGACTTTAACTAGGCGGGCGGGCGGCGCGGCATCGGCGAGTCTTGACACGCTCTTTCTGAATATGGAATATGCAAGTTCTTACAAAAACAATTGCTGAGCTTCTTATAATATTGTCTTCCTATATTCATAGGAGAAGTCAAGCTTCTTATAATATTGTCTGCCTATATATATTATTGTCTCCCTTATTCATAGGAGAAGTCAAGTCGGGTCACCTAATACATTTTTATAGACCCCCGTTAACGAGTTGTGGACCCCCATTTTTTTTCCACGCAAGCGTAGACCCTATCGGGCTCCTGTGGACCCTGGGGGTCCACCTGGACCACTTTTGGGAATCTATATTCTAAACTCAAAAGGAAAAACTTTAGATCTGGTTCTATCAAGTATTAAGAATACGATGGTGAGTAGGGATATTCTTCCTCTGATTAAGGAGGATGAGTACCACCCGGCTCTTAATATCACTATCAGTGTAGGTACCTAGCAACCCTTATTCACATGCTGCAAAAGAAAATCAATTAAACAACATGACATACTATCAATATAGTAAAGTGGATCTTGATCTTTAAAAAAGTCGTTTAACTGATTTTAATTGGGACTCTTTGTATAAATGTATAGATGTAAATAGTGCAGTTGATTACTTCTATTCAGTTGTATATAATGTATTTGATAGAACTATACCTAAAAAAAAAATAAAATTAGAAAATAAATTTCCAGTATGGATTACTAAAACAAAGTATTGCTCTGTTAAAACGAAAAAAAATTGCTAAAAAGAGAAAATACTCAATATATTTTGAGAGTCAATTTAGGAAGTTGCGACTAATTTTAAAGGAAAAAATTGAAGAAGCGTATTCGTTATTTATAAATGATATTAAATTGTCAATAGAAAAAGATGTCGTATACGAAATTATTAAGATCTAAAACAAAAGTATTGGATGAGATGTATTTCAATGGTTTAAAATTTCATGGTAAAGATATAGGTAATATTTTTGCAGAGTAGGGTACCAGCTAAATATGATATTGATGAGATAATAAAAGAAAGTAGTGCTCAGAATGACAGTCATTGTTTTGACTTAGGGTCAGTGACATTGGCAGATGTATTGGAAGGATTCAATGATTTAAAACCAAAAAAAAGTTGTGGTCCTGACGGGATACCAACTTACATATTCAAAGAACTTAAACATGTTCTCGCTGAACAGTTACACTTCATTATTAACGTATCTTTCACAAGTGATCTGTACCCTGACTTATGGAAGGCTGTGAACATCACTCTGGTGCATAAAACTAGGTCAGAATCTGAAGTTAGAAATTACAAGCAGGTTTCTATTCTAAATAGCCCTGCAAAGGTTCTTGAAAATGTAATATAAATGTTTGTTAAATCATGTAAGAAATTTAATTAGTCCGTATCAGCATGGATTTTTTCTAGGGAGAAGTACTGAAACAAATTTACGGGTCTTTTCAAAATTTGTGCATAAAATATTAGATTCCGGCGGCAGAATAGATGTGATCTACACAGACTTTTCTAAAGCCTTTGATGTGGTAGATCACGATATTCTATTGATGAAATTGTATAAATTAGGGGCTAGTTATTCTACACTCTCTTTCTTTTGTTCTTACTTAAAAAATCGTAGTTTTAAAGTAAATTTTATTAATCATGAATCAAAAAGTATTATACCTTTGTCTGGTATTGGGCAAGGTAGCAAGATCGGACCTCTTTTATACGTCATATTTGCTAATGATCTTCTAGACATCTTCCAAACTCACTGCCTTATGTATGCTGATGATCTTAAGCTTTATAGATCGGTGAAGTCCACATCTGATATAACGGCGCTGCAATCGGACCTAGATAATTTGTATGAGTGGTGTAAAGACAATAAATTACTTTTGAACGTATATAAGTGTGTAGCCATGTCTATTTCAAGACAAAAAAATAACTATGTAATAAACTATAAGCTCAACGAAACTCCTCTTGAATCAGTTGAGCAAGTTAAAGATTTAGGAGTATTATTTTCAAATTTTTTTTCATTCACAAGCCATATTGACATGATTGTTAATAATTCTTACAAAATATCTGGTTTTGTAAAAAGATGTGAAATTTACAACTTGGACACCACAATTTCTGTAAACAAAAGTTTGCACATTGTGAAGCGGGCTTAAGGGTATCATTTACAATTCTAACAGCAGGTAGTCTCAGCAGGGGTTATCTTATAGAAGGACTGTAGAATGAATCATTACACTAAGCACGTTTTAAAAAATAGGTAATTTACGTTGCTTACTTAATTTTTTCTTTAAAGAATATATTTGAAGGTATCGCTAATTAAACACCATAGCTCGATTAATTATCGAATCAAAATTTTGTTTAGGAAATGTTTACAAAATAAAATTAGAAATAATTTTGATTTAAAAACGTCTACAAGCAATAACTTTTAAATTAAATCAAAAACTAAACATGGTTATTTGGGTTGACTGATTATTACTTATTTTTAAATAAATCTAACCTACTAATTATTGTAAGTTATTAAAAAAAATCATTAAACTCTCTATTCATAATATTTAGTCCTTACAAAATGTATATTTTATGACGTTTCATTTTTTTCTGTAGTTAATATAAAAGTGAAAATAAAAACTAAGGCAATTCTTATTGTCAACGTATATATTTAGTTTTTGACAAGAATTTATTACATAATTATAATTAAGATACCAAGTTATAGTTTAAAATTAAATGAAAACTTTTTTTTAAAATAAAGGTATTACTATATAAATAAATATAAGAAATCAATAATGGGTGTGACCTCCATTATTATTGATACATTCTTGGAGGCGTCTGCTCATTGACGCTATCAAGGTATCAATATAATTAATATTAATCGTTTCCCATGCGGTATCAATGGCTGCAATTAGTGCATTACGGTTTACTGGTATAAAATTTGGCCCTTGTTGTCTTCGGATAACAGCAAGTATTCGAGCCCAAACATTTTCGATAATGTTAAAATCTGGGCTTTTGCTGGCCAGGGTAACAGCTCCAAGTTATTTTCTCGTATCCAATTGCGCACAACCTGCGAAGTATAGGGTCATCATATCCCGATAGTTAATTATCAAATGTTCCAAGAAAATATGTGTAAATAGTAAATGGAATCTACTAACGTAACGTTAAGGCACTACAGGTTCTTAGAAAAAATATCGTGTTACATTCTTTTAAATATTATTGGCATTGGCAAATCTTAAGGGGGTTGATGGTACACGACCCATGTACTCGTTGTGTAATATTACTAAATCGGAAATGTCAAATTCAGATTTTTTCCATAGCACAAGTTTTGAAAAAAATACAGTGCATCTAAAAAACAGCCCTATTTAATCACTGACCTATATCTCCTTCGCGTTTTATTATTTTTCAACTGTTATTAGTGCCAGATTTCCTGGCCTACCCCACGGAGCCGCCACGCATCTATTTCCGCTTCCTTCTTCGTATTTTTAAGTAAAAACAACCACCCTCTTCTGTGCATAAAAACTAGAAACGTGTTGCTCCTACAAATCTATAAATTTTAACAAACAGGTGTGGTATTTCCTGGAAGTTTTTTTATTCGACGGGCATTTTTTTAAAAAAAAAACATCTGCATTTAAATTTTTTATAAAAGAAAAAAATAATACGCCGTCTTCCTCTTCCTGAATAGACGCATATGTACGTGGATTTTTTCGTCCCTTTCACGAGTTCTGGAAATTTTAATAAATATTAAATGCGGCCTGATTGCTTCAATGTTTACCTTTAAAAGTAACAATGTGGAAGGCCTGTTATTTCCCCAAAGAGTATCTGGGAAAAGGGCCAGTGAACCCTTGTAAGCAAACACACTTCCATCTTTAAATATGCGTGCGCTTAATATAATTTACAGCCACTTGCATTTGTTTGGAATTTATGATAAGACGAAATTTAATTTTAGTTTGATAAGTTTCGTGAAGTTTGCCCCTGCGTTAAATTCTTTCGTGTAATTAATTTTTGAGGTGCTTGTTTCAAGATTCACTTTGTTTTTTACTGAACAGAAGTTGTTATTTGATTTTAATATCAAGGTCTTAACGCAAGAGTGCTTTAGGTACTTCAACTTTTAATAAAGCTTCAATAAACTTACAGATAAAAACGACTCGTTTCTATAACAGAAATTATTTTGTTGATAAAGTAGGCCGTGTTTTAGGAAACTGTCGAATAATATTGAGTTGAACACGTCAGGACAGAAAATTATGTAATGCTTCTTTGATTTGAAAATTGATTTACTGACTGACTGACTGGTGGATCCTTTAATTAATGACCAACAACTCATTCAATGACTACTTAATGATTTAGTGGACACCCAGATGGGCTATCTGATTTGCTGACTACATGACTAAACTCACTCATGACCGGCGAAACCTGTGAAAAAAAAACCGTAGAAAAAAATTCAGCGGAAAAAACAAGATGAAAAAAAATCTGACGGAAAGAACGCCGCATAAGGTGGTCAGTTATGTTAAAAATGACGCAAGAGTTAATTACATGTCAATAAAATTATCGAAGTTTCATTACCTATTACGATGTAATAATAATAATAATAATTCTTGAAAAACAACAAGTCTAAGAAGGTGTTAAGGAAAACAAGAGAAATCGCCAGAAGAGCTAAAATCCCTGAAAAGAATCCAGAATATAATAATAAGCTTATTGACCTCCAAGATCGATTTAGGCAAAAGCTAAAGCCAAAGGCTCAAGATTAAGACGATATAACGAACTATCGCAAAGAAAAGAACAAAATAGAGAGTATCATACTAATCAGAAGAAGTTTTTCAGAAAACTAGAGCAAGGCGACGATGACACTGATATCAAAATAGGACATAATGAACTCAGTCAGTTTAAAAATTTCTGGAAATCTATATGGGGAAGAGCAGACCCGTACAATCAGGAAGCTGAATGGATTGGAAGTATAGAGAGAGCTAACGCACAAATACCGCGTATGAATCTCCTAGAATTCACCACGGAAGACATAGTAAAGGCAGTAAAAAGATCACAAATCTGGAAAGCGCCAGGACCAGATAGACTTCAAAATTTCTGCATCAAGTACTTTAGCGCCACGCACGAGAGACTCGCTTATTGCTTTACGCAGGCGCTTCACGACCCAAATCAAATACCTACCTTCTTATGCCAGGGCAATACTTTCTTACTATATAAAAAGGGCGATACCGCACAACCTCAAAATTATAGACCAATAACATGCTTATCAGTAGTATACAAATTATTTACTTCGGTAATTAATGAAAAAATATACCTGCATTGCAGTGTTAATCAACATTTCTCGGAGGAACAGAAAGTATGCATAAAAGGGACACTGGGCTGTAAGGATCAGCTAACCATAGATTCAGTAATCTTAAAACAAGTCCAGAAAATGAAACGAAATTTAAATATATGTTACATCGATTACAGAAAAGCATATGATTCTGTTCCCCACGACTGGTTAATAAAAGTCCTCGAAATATATCAAATATGCCCACGCATAATAGCTGTCCTGAAACACCTAATGACGTCATGGAAATCAACTATGTGGGTTTCAAGGAAAACATAGGAACTGTGGACCCTATATGGTTCTGCTTAGCTTTGAACCCAATGTCTTCCTTATTAAATAACACAGATGCTGGATATAGGTTGAATCTCAGAAGCAAATGTCGAATATCTCATCTACTGTACATGGACGACCTAAAGATGTACAGCGAGTCACGGGAGAAAATGCAGTCACTGATCAAGACTGTAAAAACCTTTAGTGACGATATCCGAATGTCATTTGGGCTTGATAAATGCGCCGTTATAAACATCAAAAAAGGGAATATTGAGAACAATCCACAGAGCATGGGCGATATTGATCAACTACCTCTTCATGAAACCTACCGTTACCTTGGTACCCTCAAAACCAACGACTTGACCATGCCGAGCTTAAAAGAGAGCTCACTGAGAGGTATAAGAAAAGATTAACTAAGCTACTTAACACTAAGCTTTCAGGCGGTAATTTGTGTTCGGCAATAAATACCTGGGCCGTCCCGGTATTGACGTATTCATTTGGAATTGTGAAGTGGTCCGACACTGATCTTGATGAACTAGATAGAACAACAAGGCGATTACTAACAAAATTTAGAGCCTGCACCCAAACTCCTCAGTGAGAAGGTTGTACTTGCCGAGAAGTGAAGGTGGAAGAGGATTGCTTAATATTAAGTATCTGTGCTTAAATCAAGAAAATAACATGAGACGTTACTTCCATTCAACTAACAGCGATTTGATGCAGTTAGTGGTTCAATCAGATAAGGGTTTTACTCCACTGAATCTTGAACAGCGTATGCGGCAAGATGAACTACCAACAAGAACTGAAAATATTAACGCTTGGCAAGAACAATCGATGCATGGTAGATCCCCAAACTGATAAAAATGGATAACGTAGATAAATTATCATCGCTTAGGTGGCTTAGTGATCCACAGTTATACCCGGAGACAGAAGGCTTCCTTATTGCAATACAGGACCGGGTAATTCGAACACGTAATTACGAAAAACATTGTTTAAAGCTAAATATAGAAGATAAATGTAGAAAATGTGGAGCTGTCGGAGAAACCATCGAACATATCACAGCAGGGTGTCCAGCTCTAGCTGATAAGGCATACCTTGGCCGGCACAACCAACTAGCCAAAATAATCCACCAACAACTTGCACTTAAACATGGACTTCTAGAAACTACACCCCTCCTTACTATAAATATGAGCCGATGCCAATTCTTGAAACACCGGACCACTTATTATATTGGGACAGAGTCATAACAACTGATAGAACAGTTGACTATAACAGACCGGATATTGTGTTTATTGATAAGAAAGAAGCAACAGGCAACATTATTGACATCGCGGTACCTTCTTCACACAATATTATGAAGACTGAACAAGAGAAAGTCACAAAATATGAAAATTTGGCGTATGACCTAAAAGGCAATGGAAACTGAGAAATGTGACAATTCTTCCTTTTGTGATCTCGGTTGAGGGTATCCTAACCAAAGGTTTCCTGAATGACTTAAATAACATCGGACTACCTAATAAAATCGTTAATGTGGGGCAGCGTGCCATAATACTGCAAACTTGCCACATAGTCCGAAAATTTTTAGGCTAGCAAGAGGAGTTGAATTACTTTTTTACTAGTAATAAAACCGTAACCAACATTAAAAGTTGAGAATAAGGGAATAATAATAATAATAATAAAAATAAAAGACCCGACCATAACAACAGATAACTGCAGGAGGTGCAACCTGTTTAAAGAAACCATCGGCCATACCACATCAAGGTGCAAACTACTAGCAGCAACCGACTACACAAAAAGACAAAACAATATGGGCAAGATCATACACGCAGCATTTACAAACAAACACATACTGACAACAACCACACCGCCATACTACACATACACACCGCAAACAGTCCTAGAGAACACCACACACAAGATATATTGGGACAACCCCATACTCACTGATAAGACTATAGTAGCCAACAGATCAGACATAACACTCATCGACAAACAAAACAAAACCACCTACCTGATAGACATTGCAGTACCGAGCGACCATAACGTCGAGAACAAACATACAGAAAAAATAGAAAAGCATAGTCCCCTGGCACAAGAAATCAGAAGAATATGGCAACAAGGAAAAGTAATAATAGTTCCAATCATCATCTCTGTTACTGGAATAACACCCTACACATTCACCAACAGTCTACAACAACTCAATCTATCACCCCACATTCACTCACACATTCAAAAAGCAGTAATTCTCAACACAATAACAATAGTCAGGAAGTTTCTTCAACAATAGTCCAATAGATACACTGGCTTGAACTTGGCATAGCCCGTTCAAGCTAGCACAAAACCAGACTGTCCACACGTCTGTAAAAAAGATAACACCATAATAATAATAATAATAATAATCATAATCATAATAAAAATAATAATATTAAGATATATGCAGAAGATGTCATTAGCAAAATAAGACGATAATACTGTAAGATATTGGCTGCAACTGCATACACAGAAAGACACAATATGGCAACAAAAAATCATACATTTTAAATTAATCAAGACAGAAACTTTATGTTACACCATAAAATGCTATAGAAAACATTGAATACAAAATTTATTATGACGTAACTATCCACGCAGACAAAACAATACCATGCAACAGACCTGGTATAACTTTCCAAGATAAGATCATTAAACCCACCTACCTTATATAGGTAGGCATATCCACAGATAAAAACGTAGAGAGAAAATATTAAGAGAACATAGAGAAGTATACACCACTGGCAATTGAATGGAAAGAATATGAAGACAAAAAAGAGTTCAGAATATACCATTGATCATCTACGAGACAAGAAAAACTCACAAAACATTCACACAACATCTGAAACAACTCAACTTGAACCAAAACATACACTCTAATATACAAAAGGCAAAAATACTCAAGACCTGTGACATAACAAGAACATTTCTAAGGCACAAAGAAGACTTGGTAGCAAACTCATCTGGCTTAAAATAATCTAGAAAATCGGAGAAAATCACTCCAACTGGTCCAAAACTGAATTCAGCTCACCGACAAGCACGGGGGCATCTGGATTAGATCTTGGACCAATGGAGCTCCCTTTTGTTCTGATATGAAATGTCTCAACGAAAAGTTGAAACAGGACAAGTGTAACAGCGACCCAGATGACGATTTGCTTAGTGTTGTATCGATGAATGCATCAGATATCTGTAGAAGAACGAACTGATCTCGTGGTCGCAAAAGAAGAAGTCTGACAGTTGCAAGGTATGTCGAAAAGATTTTGGCAGACCATGTTGTGTCCTATGCTAGGTCAGTGGGCGACTAGCGCATGTTTAAGCATGATCATGCAAAGTCACACACTGCCAGAATCACCTGAAAGTACCTTGCGGGATGAGAATGCCAGTTTTAGAGCGGCAATTGATGTAATTAGTATGGCATCTCAAATTATATTCTACAAGTCACTTCTCTTGGGTCGATATTGCAACAGTTCGAAAATTAATTGTTTGTTTGGTGTTGGTTCTATTAATGATTGCAGTGTTTTGATGTGGTTTGGGATTTATTTAACAATGGCACCGTAATCCGACCGGTCTCTTGATTTCAACCGGTTCACTTTTTTTCTAACATTTTTAAAGGCAAGGAATTAATTATCTCTTACTTATAATATATATAAGACGATAATCCCACCCACAATTCTACTGCAGGTATTTGGCTGGTCTGTAATTAGCATCATTTACATTTAGTGATTTGGCGCGAAAGGTATGAGTCGTTACAATAATAGAGGCCCGTGAAGATACCTAAGACAACTTCTAGTTACTAAGATATTTGTGACATATAAATATATTTCTTAAAATTTATTCATAAGGTAAGTCTTTTGTCTTTATAAAAATAACATATTTTATAAGCAAAATGGTAGTGGTCGGATACAAGGAACTTTCAAAACCAAGCAAACCCTGATACCGTCCAAGTGGACGGAAACGCGATTTGACGACCATTTATTTGTTACTCTATTATATTGAAATGTGTGTATAATTATGACAATTCCATTTTTTTCTAGTTATATTGTGACCTTTTTTACCTGTAACCTGTATACGATCTTCCTTATGTATAAAGTGTTTTAGTTTATTTAAATTGTTCGTTCATTTACTTAATTTACTTTATATTAAAATTAATTCCGTAATGGAAACTAAATGTGTTGGTTTAATATGTCAATATATATGTGTAGTACGGTTATCTAATACATACTATCTGCAAAAATGTTATTTTTTTTACAATAAACAAAGTGACAATCCAAAAAATGTTGCAATACAGGGTGTCCCGAGTTTATTTTTACATCCGAAAATCCTACATGAGGCCCAACATTCTAAGCAAAAAAGTCCAAATAACATATAGTCGAAAACGTACCATTTTCACACAATTCCCAAAAACATCGCTGGTCAATGAGCGCTAAGCGCGCAACATTTGAATTGCCTCTCTAGTTTGAAGTTCGATAACTGCGAGCTGCAACCGAATTTAGCTGGTTGCCTCATTCGACTCGCTACGAACAGCCTATTTAAATGGAAGCGCGATAGATGAGTGGACAGCGTGCTCGACTGTAACCACCTTCCATTTCGACAGCTTGACGCGACAAAATCTAACTACCAGTGTCATGGGACTGTCTAAAGTTTGTTTACATCGAAGGCATACACCACGAAATGTCTCATTCGCAAACGGCTCGTGAAAACGTTCATTCAAGCGATATTTTTCGACAGATGATTTGCAAAAAAAGTACATTGCTCTTTTTGAATTTTGGAACTAACTCCATTCAAAGTTTCCAAAACAATCAGATGCATTTTCGATGATCGAAGACTGTCTTTCTAATCAGACAGATACAGTTTCTTTGTACAACACAACATTGGAAAACAATATACCGGACGATCAAGTTAATCAGTCAATTTTGGATATAAGACTCGACGAATCGTTTTGGTTTAACAACTCAAATATGGTTGAAGCAAATGTTGGTACAGATAGAGCGTTAGTTTTCATTGACACTAATCCAACAAATGGAAATTCAGAGCAATCTCATAGCAAGGACAATAATACTAAGAATGACGTAAATAAATGTATTCAATACTCAAGTCCTAAAACCACAACAAATGTCCACATAACTCCCCCTAAAGAAATTGTACCTAATACACCAGAACAGCAAGACAAGTACCCGACTCCATTTAAAAATGCACTTTATTGGACAGAGACTACAAAAAGAAGTTGCACAGATAATACGAATCAAAGTACGAAGAAAAAAATTTAAATGTACCCTACAGTCGCTATAAGCGATGAATTTATGGAGTACCAGAGAAGAGTAACAGACAAAAAAAAGTAAAAGAAAAATCAAAAACAAGAAAGATTACAGCAAATGCAAGATAACAAAGAGCAGAGATCGATGAAAATCGCAAAAAATCAACAAAAGAAAAAGTTATTTTAAAAACTGCTAGCAAAGAAGCTGATTCATCAACAAAAAGTAATTGACCAGTACCAACCCACAAGAAGAATTTTACAAAAAAATGATTTTGTCATCATTAGGTATGAAGAGGAATATTTTCCTGGAATGGTCTTAGATCAAGCAATTGATTCTCTGCGAGTTAAGGCTATCATTCCAAGCGGAAAATTTTGAAATTGCCAGAGAAAGATGACATTCTAGACTATCCACCGACTGATGTGATTTGTAAAATCGAAACACCTAGTCAAGTGAATAAACGAGGTGTATATAATGTGTCCGAAATGGATACTATAAGAAAAAAAATATAAGAATTACTCCACATGTAATTTTTTTTTGTAATTCTCGTTCATTCTAATTAAAAACTAATTTCCTTTTGTTTCTCTTGTTCATTTTTCTCGAAAACGGTTACCTAATTTAAATTAGTTTATGGGAAATAAAAACTGAAGTAAGTAGTTAGATTAACTAGTATATTATGAAACGTGTATGTCGGAAACAAGTACCTTATTGGACGGATTCAGGCAAAGTAAGCGAGTGCGGTCGCAAGATATAGTTCATATTAATATGCTTATTGTAAAGCTTCGTACACAACGGAACAACAAACCGAGGAACAAACAGAACAACGAAACGAACGGCAATCGGAATATTAATTTGGACGGTGCTACGTACGAATTTTAGAACAGATTCGCAAGTCCTGATTGTTCCACGAACGGTTTGCGGCGTTCCCGCAACTTGTCGGTTTTTCTCCGACATCAAAGAAAAATGCGCGCGAATGCGTTTGCAGGTTTGGACGAATCTAAACAAAACGGCGAACAAACTTATGCGGGAGAATTAAATTATTTATTTTTGTCCTCCCTTTTGTGGGTTTGTTGTGTTTTAGGTAATATTATGGAGTTGACAGAAGAAAAATGTTTTAAATTAATCAGTGTTTAAGAATGCAAGAAAAAAATGATGTCCCTATTAGCATCATTTGGGCGGGAAATTTCCAAATAATAAAAAAGCGAAGTAAATTATAATTCTTTGGCACTACCTTCTTGTTTTCCGAAATTTTCTTCTCAATAATAAATATATATGAACTGAAAACTACTGAAAATAATTATGGAACAGCACAAACGTTCCGTTTGTTGTTCGGATTGTGGAAATCATAAAAGATCGTTTGTCGTTCTGTTTGACTTTCGGTTCGTTGTTATGTTTGTTGCTCGGTTTGTTGTTCAGGTGTGTACGAAGCTTTACAACTTAAGCAACAATTTTTGGCGAATAAAGATTAGTTTGTGATGTAATATTAGAAACACAAATTTATATCATATCAAATTTATGACAACTTAAAACCAAGAACGTGTATGTTATTGCTAAGAAATTATTAAGGAAAAGCGCAATTGCAGTGTAAATATTTATAATTAGATATTTTCGAAAGTTTATAAGTCCTCTATTGTAATCTTAATACTTAAAAGAAAATCCTGTCCATTAGCATTATAAGGAAATGGCTTTTACTTTATGAATAAGTTTCAATAACAATAGAATATCCTTGCTTGTTTAATTTACTTCCTTTGAGTCATATTGCTCTAAGGGTTGTTACATTGGTCATTAGAAGTATGTAATAAATAAACAATTACCTACTGTTTGAGAAGGGTAGTGTGAACCAATAAATAAAGTAAGAAATGTAAATTCCATTTTAGTTTAAAATTTCAAGTGTTGTGAAAATGCCACCTCATCTCGGTGCTGATTTGAAAGCGCGGATTGTTTCGGAATTAGCGGCGGGCCGTAGCGTGCGTGAAATTTCACGTATGTTAGATATACCAAAAAGCACCGTAGGGCATTACCGAGTAAAATGGAATCTTGAACACACTTTGAAAGAGCCATCGGAAGTGGTAGACCTAAAGTATCTACACGTGCTCAAGATCTCGAGTTGTTTCATTACGTAACAGAACAACCATTGCTACATACCCAGGGCTATAGCAGATACACATTTTCCCGGATGCCGTATAACTGCACAAAAAGATTAAAGGAGATGGGAATAAAGAAGTATAATGCTGCTGCGAAAGAAGTTCTCAGTGACGAAAATATGAGACGTCGTCTGGAATTTGCAAGGCGATATGTGAACGAACCTTTGGAATTTTGGAATCGAGTGATTTTTAGCGACGAAAAAACGTTCAATAGCCGCAACGATGGACCACTAAAAGTTTTTAGAATGGAAGGAACTCGTTACGAAAATAATCACATATGTCCTAAAAACGAAGTGGTTATTTTTCTGTGAATGTGTGGGGTTGGGTTAGCGCGCGGGTCCAGGAGTTTGTTGGGCTATCGATGGACGTCTTGATTCTGCTGCGTATTTAGATATTTTGGAAACTATTATGAAACCTTCAGTCGAAGTGTTTTATCCAGACGAAGATTATATTTTCCAACAAGTAAGTATTCTTATTTCACTATACTTTCTCCAAAAATAGTTCGGGATCTGTTGAATTAACATTTTCATAATGTATTTTTGTTGTTAAAGGACAACGCCCCTATTCATACTTCGCGGGTTGTGCGCAATTGGATACGAGAAAATAACTTGGAGCTGTTACCCTGGCCAGCAAAAGCCCAGATTTTAACATTATCGAAAATGTTTGGGCTCGAATACTTGCTGTTATCCGAAGACAACAAGGGCCAAATTTTATACCAGTAAACCGTAATGCACTAATTGCAGCCATTGATACCGCATGGGAAACGATTAATATTAATTATATTGATACCTTGATAGCGTCAATGAGCAGACGCCTCCAAGAATGTATCAATAATAATGGAGGTCACACCCATTATTGATTTCTTATATTTATTTATATAGTAATACCTTTATTAAAAAAAAAAGTTTTCATTTAATTTTAAACTATAACTTGGTATCTTAATTATAATTATGTAATAAATTCTTGTCAAAAACTAAATATATACGTTGACAATAAGAATTGCCTTAGTTTTTATTTTCACTTTTATATTAACTACAGAAAAAATGAAACGTCATAAAATATACATTTTGTAAGGACTAAATATTATGAATAGAGAGTTTAATGATTTTTTTTAATAACTTACAATAATTAGTAGGTTAGATTTATTTAAAATAAGTAATAATCAGTCAACCCAAATAACCATGTTTAGTTTTTGATTTAATTTAAAAGTTATTGCTTGTAGACGTTTTTAAATCAAAATTATTTCTAATTTTATTTTGTAAACATTTCCTAAACAAAATTTTGATTCGATAATTAATCGAGCTATGGTGTTTAATTAGCGATACCTTCAAATATATTCTTTAAAGAAAAAATTAAGTAAGCAACGTAAATTACCTATTTTCTAAAACGTGCTTAGTGTAATGATTCATTCTACAGTCCTTCTATAAGATAACCCCTGCTGAGACTACCTGCTGTTAGAATTGTAAATGATACCCTTAAGCCCGCTTCACAATGTGCAAACTTTTGTTTACAGAAATTGTGGTGTCCAAGTTTTAAATTTCATGTACGAGGGTATTCACCGACTATAAAGCAGTGATCATTTTGTTTAACTCATTGATAAGGAGCAAATTAGAGCACTGCTGAAATATTTGGTTGCCTAGTAAAATGAAAGATAAAATAAAAATTGAAAGAGCACAAAATGATATGCTACGATATATTTATTTCAAAATAAACAAGAAATGTTGTACTTTTGATATGCCTACTAGTGTTCTTAGGCAGATTGCTAATCAAAAGCAGTCTGTCTAAGAGACTAACGATGGTTTCACTAATGTTTTGGTATAAGCTTTTGAATAATGAAATTGATTGCTCTCAACTACTTAGTTAAGTCACTTTACATATACCGAGATCAATGGACTATCGTACATTAGACCTCTTTTGCATTCTAAAAGTTAATACTGACACTTTCAATAATTTTTTTCATTTACTTATTTTTTAATTTGTACAATAAACTTCCCAACGAGATCGACATATTCCATAATAAAAAAAACAATTTAAAAGAGCAATTTATAGAACAATTGAGGACTGAGAGTTTAGAATGAATTTTTATTCCAAATAGATTTATTTAGTTTTATAAGTTTAGAAAATTAAATGTAATTATTAATATGTGGACCGTTTTAGGAGCAATCCTAGGGGAAAATGGTCAAATGCAGTGGCGGCTTGTCCATATGGTCATTTGGTCAATGACCTCCCAAAAATTTTGACAATATACAAAAAATATTAATTATTACGTGTTTTATTAAAATAGGTAATTTACTTCGCAAAAGTCGCAAGTCGCTAGTATAATAACTTAAAATTTAATCAGCCGTCGTTCGTAATTCATTCTCTCTTTAACCTTGGGCTGGCGGTACGAATTGTACTGATTAAATTCAGATCTACTCGAAAAACTCGAAAACGTGCAGCGCCCGAATAAACGTGAACGTCCGAAGCAATAATCAACTTTGGGTCATGACATGGTCCGCAGTTTTACGTTGACTTCGAATAGGGGTGTACAACTACGCTCGATTTTGGATTCGATTTTCACGTGTTTTAAATCAATTTAATAATTTATATTGATATTTTTTACTGTTGTTGTGTTGTTTTGTAAAAATAGTATTTTTGGTTCTGTGTTGCATGCGCTATTACAGAAAATGTCGGTAGTGCAGAAAATTAAACAACTAAAAAGTGCTAACGAACTTAATTTTACAAAATTAGTTGAGTTCAAGGCAAATGGTCGTCCTTTTCCTGAACTAAGTTTACGACAAACTAGCAAAGACAAAAATAAAGATGTTCATCGAAACTTTCGCAAGGTAATGTACGATTTAGCTGCTGGATATGTGGTTGTAAAGTATCAAAAGCTGAACAAGATGTTGAAAATTTTGAAAAAACATCAAGACCCACTAGATACCTGAAGCAATTTAATTTTTGGTTATTTTTTTAAACTGTTATTCTTTCCTCCAAGGCATATACAAAAATATTATCGAAAGCATTTTTCACAATTTAGATGTGACAAACACACGTAAAGATTTCGTGTAGCCGATTTTGTATTCGATATATAATGCAATAGTTGGTGATCACTTTATTAATTAGCTGCATTTTTCTCTCTTCAATGATATAAAGGTTGACATACTTATTTGAATTAATTTTTGCCTTTAAAAATTATTTATATCTCTTTCAACAAGAGAGAAACAACAGTTTGAAGAAAACGACCAACATTTGAGTTATGTGCTATAGTTTCCAGATCTGTAGTATTGAAAAAAATGACCATATATATCATTCAGTCTGAAGACAGCAACTATCGACTATCGGATATGTGAGTATATTCCAAAAATATTATATTGTTTTATTAGGAGTTAAAGCAAATAGTTTTGTTATGAGTTTGTCCGGTAACTATAGACGAGTCATAAAAGCCATAAAAAAGTTCATGTTACTCTGAAATAAACATGCTATTTTTCTTCAAACGTCGTTTATATACAGAAGGAAAAAAGTTGTTAATATCACACTAGAGCATCGAAAATAATTGATTAAGTACGCTTGCCGAGTCATGAGACGTATTTTACGAAACACCACAAAATCGAAGCTCAATGGTTTTTAAGGAATACTTAGAGTGAGGAGGCAAGTCAAACATTATTTTTGATGCTCGAGTAGTATCTGTTACGATTATATAACGAAATAAAACCCAATGTTAATTGAAAATCTATTAATCCTGCAAAAGTAACAGGTACGATTTTATTTTGTGTTTATTTGACGTTTAAAACAAATGTTTTGAAGGAAATATTACATTTATGGAGGAGGCGAAATACTAAAACGGTTATATCACGTCGTTAAGGGTATATTCAATTATTACCACACATCGTAACCATGAAAAATTAAAGAATTCTATTGAATTATATAACAATGAGTTATATAATCATTTGAATATTATTCATTTAATAATAAACTTTAAAATCAATAGGATGCTGTTTAATATCGATACGCATCTACAAATTTTAAAATTATTTGTTACTTAATATCTTACTTTTTCGTCCGCTCAAAGCGGTAATAGTACTTTTAGTTTTGGTACTATTAGCAACCGGTTGTGTTCAAACCTTTCGGACAAAAACATAATCAAAGTCCTACTTTATTGACATTTAGAGAAGAATTATTTTTTCTACTGCTGACATAGTAAATTGTTCGTTATAACATTGATTTGATCGAAGTAAGTGGAACTTATTGAATGAGCTTTGGTTACTGTCGGCAACGAGAAGTAAGTAAAACTTACCTACCTCGGAAGTAAATAAAAAATAAATTCAAACTTATGAAACAATTGCTCGTATTAATGTAGTACAAAACACAAGACTACACGACTGCTCTCTCTACTGTCAGTTATTCTGTTTACTGACTCCACAGCAACGGTTGCTACATTTAATAATGGTTCCCATGTGTAACTTAAGAGAACAAATTTTTCTAGGTCTTTCCCTTTGTCTCTTGGTGATGACGGGCATCGCAGACTTGCTTCCCAAGAAATACGGCGTAAAATCTACTACATGGTATCGACCAATAGGAACTGGAGGTTGACTACACGTAACTAGTTCATAGGAATTTGACGACACCTTTCTGGCAACTATATACGGTCCATCCGTTTTTGGTGCAAACTTTGAGGTGAAGCCCGTACTGGCTTTACTCAACGCATGAGTTTGCACTAAGACTTAGCCTCCTTTTTTGAATAACAAATCCCGTCTGTTGTAATCAACCAATTTCTTGCGTGGTTCTTGTTTATTCTCCATGACTTTTTTGGAATAGCATAACTTGCTTAAGTAAGAAGTTATGCGTGGCACAAAGTTCTCAGCCTCTACCACTTGTCGAAGATCATATATACAATCTTGCGGAGCACGCAGTTGTCTACCAAATGTAAGATAAGCTGGCGTATGCGCTGTGGACTCTGTAACAGTCGAATTCATAGCGAATCTAATACTGGCAATGTATTTGTCTCAGTAATTATGTTGTCACTAAACCAAAATGGAGAGCTGCGTCTTCAAATCTTGGTTTTTTCCACAGGATTACTCAACAGGTATTAAAGTTATCTTCTGCATAACATCACTGATAAACATGCGGGCTGTCCCGTACCGCAGAAAAACCTCTTTAATCAGCAGTCGAGCACACTCTTCAGCAGTTGCAGTCTGTAAGGAAAATAATTTCATCCATTTTAACGTGAGGTCCTCAACGATTAGTATCCACTTATTTCAGGTGTCTTTGGCAATGGTCCAACCAATTTGACGGCTAGAACCTCAAATCTTTGAGAACATGGCGGGGTTTGCAAAAATCCTGCTAGTTTGAAATTACTCGCTTTGTACTTTTGACAATATATACATTGTTTAATATACTCTGTAGTATGTTCCTCATTCCCGTGAAATAGAACTTGGACGATATTTTCTGAATTGTGCGATCTACACCATAGTCGCCGGCAGTGTCTGCATCATGGTACTGCTTCATGATCTCTTCTCAATAGGAGTTTGGAATTACCAGTGAGGTTCTTCACTATTTGCATTACAATCGTAATGATAGAGCACTCCATTCACTATTGTAAATCCTCTCTGCTCTCCTGATTTTCACTGGTGAGTTTGATCGCTAGTTGTTTTGTTTGAACTCTTCGCAGCCAATGCTGGGCAAAACAACGGATACAACGTCTAACGTTACTTGGTTCTACTCTAAAACATTTGGTCTAGACAGAAAATCAGCTACGATATTCTGCTTTCCTAGATTGTTCACAATCTTCATATTTAACGCTTGCATTTGCAAGGCCCATCTGGCAATGCGACCTACTAAAGTTTTAATTGAGAACAGCCACTGTAAAGGTTTGCGATCTGTTGCAATTGTGACCTGAGCACCTTCAAAGTACGTGAGAAACTTTTTGGCACTCCACACAACTGCTAAAGCTTCACGTTCTACACAACTATAATTCCGTTCCGCAGACGTGTAAGTAATCGTCTTGCATACTGACTGGACGTTCCTCATTCCCTCCCCTAGAGTAGAACTGCGCCCAATGCGTAATCGCTGGCGTCCATCCTAAGTACGGGTCTGCTTGAATAAGTATAGGTGCCGCTGTCAGTTGCTCCTTTAAGGTAGAAAATTATCGCTACTCTTCATTGCCAAACCTGAAGACTTTATTTTTCTTAAGCAGGTTTGTTAAAGGTCAAGCGACGTCAGAAAGTCATGGTATGAATTTTCTGAACCATTAACACATTTGCACAAACGACATCACTTGCTTAGTCGATGTCGGTATAGAAAGTTTGCAAATTGCTGCAATTGTATTTGGATCTGCTTCTATTCATCTTTGCGAGATAATATGTCCCAGAAACTTTATAGATTTTCGTACGAAGACTCACTTTTCACGCCAAGTACGGGTTTAAACAACCTGAGTCTATCAAAAATGGCTTTCAAGTCCTCTAAATGTTGTTCGAATGTCTCAAACATCACTAACACATTGTCCATGTAAGGAAATACAGCACGGTTACCTAAACCGGATCGGAATCTGTCCATCAGACGCATGAACGTAGCGAGTGAGTTTCTCATTCCGAACTGCATTCGCGTAAACCGAAAAGTTAAAAGGAGTCACAAAACAAGTCTTATCTTTATCTTCAGTTGCTACCGAGACCTGCCAAAACCCTGATTGTAGATCTAAAGTTGTCATGAAGGCAATTCTTTTGGCTGAGTGTAAAATATCCTCAATTCGTGGCATCGGATAGCTGTCTGTGGTCGTGATGGCATTCACAAAAGTGCAAGCTTCCGTCCTTCTTGGGAACTAACACTACAGGACAAGCCCAAGGGCTTTCATATTCCTCAATGGTCTCGTCGGCAAGTAACCTGTCTAGTTCGTTGCGCAGCAATTCCTTCTTGAAATTACTCATTGGATACAGAGAAACTGCTATTGGCTTGTCGTCTCCTGTATCAATTTGATGCATTGCAATATCTGCTCCCCCCTAGAGCGAAGATATATTCGTAATCATTGATCAGATTTTTTGGCGATCGAGACCTTCAGCTTCATCGTCTCGTAGAATAATACTACTACTTATTTCAAAAGCCTGCAAACTCTTTGTTATATCGTCTTCAGTTACGAAGGGAAATCGTTTATTTGGCTTATCTCCGAAATACCAAGTTTGATTAGTAACATCAAGCACTATGTTCGCCTGTATGAAAAAGCCAACACTTAACAAAGTTCTATTCGTTGTCAGATGTGGGAAAATTACAAAGTGTGTTAGCAAAACTTTCGTTTTGATAGTCACGTCTATGACAGTTCTTAACACGTCTTCTTTTTTCATTTTACCATCTGCATAGGCTAGTTTGATCTTACCTGGAGTAAATACTTGGTCAGACTTCTTTAATATGTTGTACAATGTATATCCTGCAACATTTATCTGAGCTCCAGAATCTGCATAGCCTGTTTCGTATATGTTTCTGATACTAAGCGGAAGAAGAAGCCTGGCAACATTAGGCAATTCGGTTGTCGATACTTGACAGAAACTAATAATGTCAGCAGACACAACATCTGAACCTGAGGTAGAGTTTTGGTTTCTAATTGCAATACTGACTTACATCCAGTCACACACAATTTCCGTTAAGTTCCTGCTTGTTGTTTTATGTTCGATGTATGATGCCGATTGTCGTACAAAATTCTACTGACAATTTCTGCAATGGTATCATATTTCCACCCCCCATATCTATTGAGTGCAAAAACTTCGACTTTGGTGAACAACGTAACAGAAGTACGTCTCTAAACGAATATCCAGCCTAAGTCTCAGGATTTAGCAACCCCAGGAATTTTGCTTTTTTACTCGGAATTTCCAACCTGTTGGTTGTCCTAAGCATTTTTGATTTAGATACCCCATAAAAATAGTTAATAGACACTTCCAAGCAAGGGTTTTATTGTCAGTATTTTTTTTTAATTTCAAGTGGCAGAGAGTCTTCTAGTGCTAGTCAAAAGACATTATATGATCTACTCAGAACTATTGAAGTTAACACACCATTTTTTAGGTACTACAATCACCGGAACTGTTTTCATAAACATAAAAGAACTCTATACTCTTCAAAAGAATGCAGAACTCTAATCATAACTATTGAGAACTAAATTTGGGTTGCTAACTTCACAAGAAAGTATCATCATACTAAATTCTAATAAAGTGACATATTTTATAATTAAAGTATTAGTTACGAAAAGTAGATCGTTTTGACACCTACTTTGATTATAAAATTCGTCAAAATTAGAACAATGTATTTATATTGCTACCAAAGCACCTTTTATGATAATAAACTTATTTATTTAGACCCTTACAATACATAACTGTCATTCCATTCGAAATAAACAAATGCGTGTCGTATTATTAGAAATAAAAACAGTTACTTGGGGCAAACGTGTTTTTTCATAAGAATCTATTCTAGTGTTCCACAACGAATTTTTTTATGCCAAGTAATTGGCAAGCATCATCGAATGATAAAAAATGAGGATAACGACACCTTGTATGATTATTCAAAATTTTGAATGACTCTTCAAGTTTCAACAATCATTAATTATAAGTTGTTGATTTAAACTATTTTAGTATCTGAAAGAACGTAAATATTTATATAGAAAAAAGTCTTTGACTCTTCGAGAACAGGTTTGCCGCTTTTAAATTGCTAAGTTTTTTTTCGCAAAAGGAACGATCACGATAACGAAGATTTTTTTGCATGTAATTTATTGCACGGTGCGAAGAAACTGTAAAAAAAACATTTGTTCTGGTAGCCAAGGTTAAAAAGACAAAGCAATACGGTTTTATGATAGATGGGCTTAATAGCTTGTACGTCCAACACCGTTTCGTGCTGATTATGTAAGGTGGAAATTGTTTTTAGGATGTAAATTTAGACAAAATATTTTTTTGCGAGAACCAATCAATTTTTTTACATAACATTTGTCGTATAGTAAGGCGATCAGTTACATGACTATCAGCATTTGATTGACTGCTACCTGAAACAGTACTTATAGGTAGTTATTTATCATGATTTTTTTAAACCAAAATTTTAACACATTTTTTTAAACACTACATTACAAAAATTGTTATTATATTATTTTGATAATTTTTTTTTAATTGATCAGATTTAGAACAATGCTGGGTACAATTTTACATTTTTTACAAATAAAAATGGTTCGAATTTAATTTTGCAAAAAGGATTTTTCTATTTTTTGTAATATTTCTGGTTTTTCTTAAAAAAACTGACATGGCACAGGTAGATTAATATCCAGAAATGAAAAAAAAAGGATTTATTTAGTTGGTGGTATTAATTGCCTTGTGTACATAACACTGGGTCTTAGTTTATAAACTTATTATTGTTGTGCCTAAAATGTGTGTGCACACATACCTTTGTTAAACTTAATGGGCCAACATATTAAACAATACCAAAACATTTTTTGAAATTAATAAATCGCAACGCATTATAAATATTTGGTGTGACAATACTTTTTATGGCGTATAAGAATGGTTTCTCAATTTTGCGAAATGTAAGTTTTGAGTTGTAGGAACTTGACAAAATTTAATACGTTTGAAAATTGTTAAAAAGTTTACAAATAAATTTTGTTAGCAACAAACTAACAAAATTTGGAAAACGTGTAACGGCACAAAAAAGATACTGCGAAGATCACATATATAGAGTGATTATTTTATATACTTGAATTATTATAAGAATATTGTGTTCTTTTACTTTTTTTTTAAACCAATTTGTAGAAAGGTATAAAGGGATATAAAAATTTGACCATAATTTTTGTTACCGAAATCTAAAAACAAAAAACCGACTTTGTAAAAAATTCCTAACGTCAAAATTATTTGAGAATAATCTATAAAATAAAAAAAATATTTCCCATAAATAAGAGGTTATTGTTGCGGTAGAGATTTCTCCAAAATTCCAGTAAAAAGACCTACCCCTTAATACAGTGCATTAATCAATTAATTAATTAATAGATAAAATAGAGTCAAGTTGCCCCTTATTTTGAAGGTCTTTATGACTATCTCAGTTATTTCAAAATTTTACTACTTTTTTCATATATTTTTAAAAATTAATCAATAAAATTCAATTTTTTTATTAAATTAAATTACAATAGTACAACCGAGCTTCTACGATTCTTCTTACAAGATTTCAGGAGTGACCTGATGGCAGTTTCTTTTTTATTCTTCCCTGAGTTCCTTCGGTGACGCTTATAAAACAGAGTACTTGAAAACATTTTACAAAAAATTGATGTATAAAAATGTGACGTCTATTATCATAAGAGACAATGGTCATCACTTAATCAAACTCTATCAGTTTCATTGTGCATTTTTGACAGTGATATTTCATTGACAGTTTGACTGTTTACACAAAACTTTTTTTGTGTTCCATTTATGGAGAGTCAAGTCTTCCACAAAATTTTGGTTTCCCGCAGAGTGTTGGTAAATATCAACTAAAAGTGGAAAATTTGTTACTACGCGCTTTTTGCAAGTAACTTGGAGGGTCTCATTCAACATCTTCGGAGACCTCTTGTACAGTGGCTGGCTATGATGACACAGGCAGCCCCAGCAATAATTTCGTCTTCTTCGTCATCTTAAGAATACTGCCTACGTGACAAACCAATGCCAATTCTATGGCAACAAGTTTTCCACTTACTCAAAAAGAGTAACTTTCAAAAAATCTCCCACTTGTTTCTAATTTGAGAAGAGCAACTTTTGGTTGACAACTTAAATTTTTTACAAAAAATCTTCTACTAAAAGTTGTCAACTTTGGTGTAAACGCGGCTTTACTTTGAATTAAGTATTCCTCTGTATGTAACTAAGCTTGTTGTCTATGTCTATAAGCTCCAGTAACGTATGGATATTGTAGGACTCTACTATCAAAACCAAAATTGTGCCAGCACTGCACCGATACCTCGAAAATAATGTAAGACACAAATACGTAATGGAACTAATAAATAAAATAGAAATGGGATGTATTACTAGCAAGAAGCATAAAACTGTAAGCGCAGTCAATGAAAAAACTTTTTTTGTTGCTGTTTTAGGCCGCGTTACGCTTATGGACAATACATAGTCTTTTACTAAATTATCTCAAGCACCTGGAGTATTATAAACCAACGTTTGTAGAATAGTTCGTAAATGTAAATTCCACCCCGTACGAAATCAAACTGCTACATGAATTAAGATGCTGAAGGGTAACATGGCCTTGGGGTATCAATTAAGTTGGTACATATGCATCTAGTTAGTTTCTTTTTAAAACAACAGTTGTAATCAGTTTTGCCGCCATTTTGTAATAGTTTCAATTGAGTTTTGAAGTGTAAATTTAGTCAAGAAACCTGATGTGTTGTTCTTTTCATAAAAGGTTCAACAATACCCTGTAAGTATTATATAATATTTAAGATATTAAAATAATTTTCAAAAATTTTTGTATGAGTGGCCAGTCACCCCGAAGATATTAAAGAAACGGGGTAACTGTACCATGCGATTTGGGTAGCTGGGTTTATTACGGTCCAGTTTCATTACCTACAAATCTTTGGAAGTGTCATAACGAAATTGCCATTTTGGCCTGTTTTGCAGGTGATGGTGCGGAATTATATAAGAAAAACGCAAAACGGCGCTGGAGTAGCCTATTCAGAATAATACTTCAAGAAAGCCCTCAATGATATCCAGAACGAAAGAAATTTCCTAAATCTACTTCTTATCTATTTTGACTGCTCAGTAGATTATCATTACTGGCTTCAATTCATCGGGAAACCTTACAAGATTTAAGAAGAATCTCTTTAAGGACAGTAACTTCTAAAAAGAGATCTAACAACAGCCGGGCACCCAGCGACTGCTAGACATCAATTTACTAGTGAGCAACCATCTATATCAGAACATCCACTATTGGCTGAGCAGCCATCGACCAGTAAGTCACTAACGACAGCTGGACAGCTACCAATTGCTGACGTTTTCTTCTATTGCGTTCAGTGTTACTGTGTTAGCAGATGGTGCGAGAGATTTACATAGCTTGCTTTGACAATGTTAATTAAGTAACTGTGTTATTCTACGATTAATAACGTAATAACGGCTCATATTGTTGTTGTGCCCTATAAACGGCGAGTAACTGAACTATTGATATCATTTTAAGAAAATTCAGTTAAAACCATACAACTTTCATATATAACTTTTTTTCTACGAGCAATAATAACGATAATAAGAGGTGAGTAATTTATAGTGAATACCAAACTCATGTTTTAAACAATATTATCTACCTCTGACGAAGTAGTAGTAATATAATTAATCATATTTCTCTAAACATTTAGATTTGATTCTTGAAGTAACACGAATGTGTAGAATAAATGAGTTAAATAATATAATTTTGAGCTTAAAAGTTTGCTCATGAGACAATAATATTTTTTAACTCCAAGTAAAACATACTATTTTTTTTCCAGCTTTTCTTGTTGGAGTTCTCTACTTTTCTAAATTTTCCAATTTTATAGTGAGTTTTTATCCTTGTGAATCAGGTTGGTACCCATTGTCACTGATCTTTTTAATTTATACTTAACCTCAACAGTTTTAGTAATGTTTGAAATATTAGAAATATACTAGTAACATTTTGATTTCAAAACCTTTCCGATTATTTGAAAATATGACGTAACCGGAGGTACCAACTATAAAACCAAAAAAACTCTTGCTTTTAATGTTTAGGCAGAAAAAGCTTTTTTAGCGCATGCTAGTAGAGTTTCTGGCGTTCAAATACGTGGGTGGTCATATTTTTTTATATGCAAACAAGAAGCTTGAAATGTGTAGCACAATGTAGTCAAACATAAGTTAAAAATAAAAATTTGAACTTAACGATCTTTTTACATTCTTGCTGGCACGTAAAATATTGTTTGTAGAGTCTTCTATACCCAAGAGATCATCTCTTAGCTCATTCAGATGACTTACAAAAGACTCGCTCTCTCTAAAATATTGGGCAAGGCGGTACTTGTACGTACGAACCTAGGGCCTATTTAAGACAAGTCCAGACATAGTAGGAAAATACGTTCTCAATTCCGTAGACTGTATATTGACGTGGGTAGCGTCAAGCCCAGATCGACGAACGTCAAGCTGAGTTCTAGTCTATGGGATATTGAGCGGGTTGTACAGCTGTATGAGGGCATTTTAGAAGAGAATGAGGTTCTAAAGGCAGAAACTCAGGTTCTCTTCCTATTATTGACATAAATCCAAAATAGGATTCAAAACCTTAAAAGATCTACATGCATTGATTCCGACAAAGTAAAGGGAATCACTACCGGGGCACGTCAAGAAGTCCTCCGCTTCCTGTTTAACTTTATCACGCAGGTAAGCAAAACGGCAATGTAGAGAATGAATCGTACAGTGTTTCTACTACAGAAAGGTAAAGACGAGAATCACGTGTGATTTCGCACCCACACAAGCTGGGTGCTTCAATAATGTCTACATTCTAAACGAGCTGCTGCGGTACTCGAAAGCCACAATTTAAAACCTGTTTGTAGTGAAGAAAGATATATCCAAGGCTTGTGATACAGTCCCGCACAATTCCTATACTACATCAGGAAGGTGGATGATATGTATGGTAGACGACGCTTATCAGGACGTGTCGGCGGAAATAGAATGCGACTAGGGTGATAAAATTAAAATTACTCTCCAGAGAGGAATTAGGCAAGGAGACCCCTTATCTTAGATAATCTGTAACACAGTTTTCGAACTCTTACTGCTACATCTAAAGAAACAACCCGGGTATCTTCTGCGTCAGGACACAACGGTCGTCAGCTGGGTCTTCGCAGACTATTTAATACTAGTCTCAAGCACAGTGTCACAAGCATAGGATCAACTCCAAATAACCGAGCAGTACCTAGGGGGCTAGGTATGACGATGTCGGCGCGAAAGTGCGCTTGCTTCCAGGTGAAGTCGACCAAAAGATTCTTTGCAATTGAGTGATCTAAGGTTAAAATTAGGCTAGGAAGAGGATGTACCGTACACTATACTGGACAGCTGCCTTAAGAATCTAGGCAGAAATTAAGATTCAGTGGCTGTCAAACTATCTGACAGAAACGCTAAATAGAGTTAAAAGTTGAAAGAATTAATATCACCCTACCTAATCCTGGACTACTTGTATCGACTGGTCATAGCAACCCCACTAGTCGGCCTGCTGAAGCAGTTGGACTAAGAGCCACGAGTAGTAATCAAGCAAATATAGCTCATACCACTATCTTCAGCTAAGTGCCCAGTCAAAATCCAGTAATTCAATCTATTGCAGAAGACTCAGATTTCGTTAACGTTAAAAATACATACATCAATTAATCCTGCGCAACACAGGATGTACGTGAATACAAAGAAAGGTTAAAAACGAACTTGAAAATTGGGTAAGTCTTCGCTCTCAAGGTAAGTAGGTCGCAGCGCTCACCGGCGATAAACTAGGAAACGTCACCTGCTTAAGCCATATGATAATAACGGCTCTGAAAATTAGAGCAAATTCATACGCTGACAGGGTGGCCATAATCTGTGCCTCAAGGCGATGTATATTGCACATCATCGGCCAATGCACATACACTAAAGCCAACAGAATACGCCGCCTCAATGAGATTTGCGACCGCATTATAAAATAAGTTACAAAGCAGCGCCCTCGGTAGCAGTAACGAGATAACCTTCCATCAGGCTACCCTCGGGCGGGAATCACAAACCCGATATTACCTTGTTTACAGACAATATAAATATAGCCAATTGATCCTTTGTGAAGGACGTAGATTCACGCAATAGTCCTACCAACTGTGGTGGTAACTAGAGGAGACGGTAAAAGCCTTTGAAAGTCAGGGTTCACCGACAAGAAAACGTTATTAACGATGTCCTTAATAGCGCAGCGTAGTTCCATTGAAATTTACCACCTATTTATGGATTAAGGTGGGAGGCTTGACACCCATTTTAAGTTTTAAATTCTGTATCCCAATCTCCATTGTCACATATGTGTTATTTGATCTTAGAGCTCGGTTGCTTGCAACCACGAATTTAACTAGAGACTATTTATTTGCTTATTTATTTTGTTTGTTTGGGGTCTCATATGCCATATTGCTACGATGTTACCCTTGCGGTACCATTTTTATTTTTTTATTATTAGGTTAATTTTACTTCGTCCGTAACAATAGTGTAAGAGTCGTAAGGCAGTTATCGGACTTGCACGATGATCAGTAATAGAAAAGCCACAAAACTTTTCGCGTAGGGTTTTAATACCCTCTAGTAGCCCTCCTATTTCGAAAGACCCGTTCAGATGTAATTTTTTCGGTCCAGTAGTGTTCCCAGAGTGTTATAGTAGCTTCATCACTCACCGAGGTTGTCATAAAGGTGCGAACGAGGGACTAAAGATGATGCAGAATTCAAGAAGGTCCCTTTATTCTGATTAAGCAACTCCTCTTACACAATGGCGTAAGTCCGTCCCTGCAATCATTCCTTAGAACCGAAAAATCTTTGAGGCATGTTGATCTTCAATACTCATTTATGTCTATTACTGTTGCACATTATAAAACCACAAAAACTAAACTTTATAAGCTTTGTGTCAGAAACTTATCTAAGATAAATTGTTTAGACAGTCAACATAATTTATTATTTTATCTCACTTTATCTTTAAAATAAATGTTTGTGATTTATTTTGATTGAGTTAATATAATCCAATTGTCGATTTCTATTTTCGATTACTTGTCTAGTAATATTTACCTACATTCTAAATAGTAAATAGCAGATACCATAATAGTTCGGTATCAAATAGAGAATATTTACACAGTCTGTTCTGCGTTAGACCCAAATTTATCAGCTAATGAAATATTAATTGCAAATTAATAAGATAGTAAGTAGTTGTTTGAAAGCATTTTTTACAAACGCAATAAAACGGTGGTTTACTAAACGGGAAGCGTTAAAAAAATTAATTCCTTCAATTATCGGAATATCCCAACTGTATGCCTACTTGGAAGAAACTTTACAATTCTTTGTTTTCAGTTGTATTTTTACTTTTTCCAAATGTTATTGCAGAGCTTAGTTTTTTATCTATCAACCACACACGTCATTTCCTCTTCAATGCAACCGTAAAGATAAAGTAATAAATTCGCTTAAATTTAATCATCGTCGAATTGTTTGTTGAAGAAGTTGGGAATTTCGAGCAGGAGGTTTTTGCGATTACGAACGATTGATAAATCGTTTGCTTTATGGGAACTGCTGCATTTTATAGAACGAGTTCTTAGACGCATCTTCATTTGACAAGTGGTTTTCGTCAGTGGACGTTTAGAAAAAATGGTTTTACGAATTCCCCTGTTTTGTTTGTTGCTGTAGGTACAAGCGAAGATCCTTCCGGTGGTGGAAAGCAAAGTAAGTGCGGTTTTTTTCCTTCAATATTTTTTTTATATTTCTGGTTACTTTTGAATATGAATTTGAATTTTAATGGTTTCTGAATTAATTTTGAATAATTAAAAAAAAACAACCAATATTTCGCGTTTAATTGCGTTTCTTGTTACATTAACCTTGAGCCGCAATTGTAACCAATACATTGTTTAGGTTGTTATAAAACAATTTTTTGGAAAATTGATTCTAATTATAGCTGTCCGATGTTAAAACCGCTTACTGTTTATTTTATTTGTTTTGAAAAACAACGACAGGAAGCTTAGGTTTTTTTGACCACATATTTGCGCTACCTAGCATTGCCGATAATTTCTTGATTTGCTTGTAATAAATACTGCATTTGTTGGTAATTTGCTTGCAATTCGAGTTAGTTTTCGAAAACATATTACTAAAAATTAATTAATTTGTTTTCGAAGTTTTTTTGTTGTTACCTGTAAGTGGGTTATTTCGAATTCTTTTAATTAAAAAAAATACAAATCCAACCACACTTGAACAAATATTTCAAAAGTTGTTGACGTTAATAATAGAAAAACAGTTTTAATTTATAATATATTATAATAACATTTTTCTTAATAAAACAAAAACTTAACCACATGTTAATCCAAATAATTCTAAAATCAATAGCCTCTAACATGAGTTTCCTTCTTTTTTGCTTTTAATCAAAATTTACAAAAAGATTGGTGAAAATAACAGTTTAACATATGGCTCTACTTATTATCTTTTCCCGCATTTTTAAAACAACTGCAAAACTTCTGATACATTTCATGCTGTAGAAAATAAGTGCAAAAAGTCAAAGCTGTATAAAATGTACCGTGAATTAACTAATGCCTTAAGATTTTCACAAAAAAATTAAATTAAACTTATGCAACATTAAATTAAAAACGGGTTTTTATTAAACAAAATTTTTGAAAATATTAAGTGCCATTTTGGTTAGATCGGGATTTCGCTCAAAATTCATCCAAACCTCGTTTTGAACAATTTTTTTTTAAACTGGGCAGGATAATTTTATTGTTTAAATATAATCTTAACCTTAATTGCCAAAAAAATAAATAAACGGATATTAAAAACATCATGTACCATTAAAATTAAAAATTATTTTAAAATTATTTTGCAAAATTGCTTCAGATATGCTTTTTTTCACAAAAATATTTTTTTAACCTCTGATTAAGGTTGGAGAAGTCGTTAGTATCATTTATTTTTTCTTTATTGAAATTCTTGAATTTGATTTTAATGTGTCACAACACAAATTTTTAAACTTTCAAAATTACAATTTAATTAGAACTTTTTAATTATTTATACTATTTTTATACATTCTGCTCTTTATATATATTTTTTAAACTACTTTAATGGAAATGTTTTCTATATATAAAAAAGAAAAAATCGAAAATAAGATTTGGATTTTTCCTAATTTTTAATTTCTTTTGAAGTATTTTAACCACGCATTTTTTTCTTCATTAAATCATTGGTATAAATTAAAAATCAAATCATGTTGTAGAGAAACGTTATGAAGCGCTTATCATAAAAAAATGAATAAATTCTTCGTCGACAGAGTTTACTGTTCAATCCTCGAACGATAATTATGGGAGGCAATAAGGTCGCTTAATAACAACTTGAATAGGATACTGTGGTTAATAACAAAAAACATTGTATACATTGTGGCTGTGGTAGAAAAAGTATACAGTGTTTTGTCGCTTAGTAAATTCAATTTTCCTATTAGTTGCAAATTTTTCTTTGGGAGTGTTTCTTAACATTCAATATAGAATTCGCCTGTTAAATGAAATTTGCCAAGCTGCACATTCAGATCGATTTTTGAAGTATCTGTCAAACTTCTGTAGCGTATAAAGATACGGTATTTTGCAGTATACTTGAAATCCAAACTTTGATATCTAAAAGTCTTTAGCCATTTTTTGATAGAGAAACGATTTACTACTTTCTTTCCTTTTTGTAAAGTATTGTATTTTGTGTAATTCCACTACAGAGTTGTCTGTTGAATGTTATCGACCAGATGTTTCTGATCGTTCAAGTACAGCAGTACCATAGTTTTGCTTTTCTTGCCTTTCCGGATGAAGAATAAATATTCTACTCTTTAGCCTTTTTTTGATAGAGAGAACGGGATACTATTTTCTTTCCTTTTTTTTATAGTTTGATTTTGTAATTAGTTTCATTCTACTACAGAGTTATCTGTTGAATGTTATCGACCGATGTTTCTGTGCAGCAGTACCTACCATACTTTTGCTTTCTTGCCTTTCGGACGAAGAATCATCTTAGTCTTTATTTTTTTTATATGGAAACGGTTTATTATTTTCTTTCTTTTATTTAAAGTTTTCATTTGTAATTTTGTTAATTCCACTACAGAGTTACTTGTTGAATCTTTATCGACCAGATATTTTGATCGTTCGTTCTTGCCTTTCCAATGAAGAATCTGTTTAAGCCACTTCACGCTTTTATTGCACTACTTTACTACATACTATGCAAGTTATTTCGTTACGTGACACCATGCCATACCACACCAGTAGTCTTGCTACGCTACGTCACGTAACATGCACCAGGAGCTTAGGCCGATTTAAAAATAATTGTACTTTTTTAAATCCATAAAAAGTGATGTTTTTCTTCTTTGGTTTATTCATATGTATCCTTTATAGCTTTTTTCTACTCTTTGCCGTTCCCATCTGTTATCATCTTCTATCGTTACAGTTAAGTGTTAGATATCTTTCTGACGTGACTTTTTCAATGCTACTTATCCATACTTGGTCGTCCTCTCTTTCTGTTTTTTAGTGACCACTGATGCCCTCTGTTATTGAATTTTGATGTCCGTAAATTATTTTTTTAATTCTTACTCGATCTAAGCGTATTATCACCGCTGATGGTCGCCAGCAGTCCAATTCTAGTGCATGTAATTTATTTTTAATATTTTTATCGTTTTTCATGTTATTTATTGTCTCTTTTACTAATTTTGTAAACACGTTTTATTTGATATGGAACTGATGCATTTTTTACGTGTTACGGTAGCACGAGACGACACTACATGTCTCAACACTTATTGGTTATATTTTTATCTATTTGCAATACTTCACACTTGTATAGTGATATGCTTCTGAACACTGACTTATATAATTAGTCCATATCCATCCAATTTTTCAGTTTTCGGAGTTGCAATTAGGAAGCTTGGCTTTTTCTGTTATTCATATAATAGTTGCTGTAATATGTTGGTAACTGTGTTGTCAAGTTTGTAGGTATCATCTAGTTGTTGTTTCTATTTCGTCTTGTACAGTTCTCATATGCTTTCTTGTTGCAAGGGCTCTTTGATCAGTAATAATAAAAAAAAATTAATTTAGTTGATTGGATAAACTTAACTCTAACGCACTTGTTCGTGTTGCTTATTAATTTCATCATCAGTACCTACGCAAGCCTAATGGACACTTTGCTTAACAACATCCAACTGCAATTGTTGGGCACAACTTTCAAATTGGAAGCATTATCTGGACATAATCTTCATCTTTGGTACATGGCTCTGTTTGATATTTGGACGGACGCAACCCCCTACTTGAATAAATAGAGCCCCCTTTGTTGTTTGATCTTACGTCAAAGTTAGACGCCAGTTAGGCCCTGTGCTGCATCGCTCTACAATGAGACGTTTAAACGTCGATAAAGGGCGACTTGTTTAAATTGGACATTGATTCAAAATTTCATGTGCAAGTTGGACTTTGTGTTGAACCAAAATCATAGGTTTTGTGGACAATTTTATGAAGCTTGAACTTAACATGACATATGGCTAACCTGGACTATTCTAATCTCTTCTGCAATTTTAGAAATCTGGTAAAATTTTCTTAGGATGGTCTGAGAAAATTGATCCCATTTGTATTTTTCCTTTAGACAATTTTTTTTATTGCTCATATTATGATTACAATCTATCAGCATCTGAGGGCAGAATATGTTTGTCTTGTTCTATCATCTTTCAACTCATACTTGATTAATTTATGCCTTCTTCTTATTTATAAGGTATGGTGTAAAAAATAGTATGTTCTTTAATATCTGAATAGGTTTTGGTTTTTTAATATAGAAAATTTTCATTAAACTTAAAACTTCTATTTAAATTTTCCCAATAATATTTTGGAATGAAAGTAAGTAGGTCTTAACAGTTCAGAATAAAAGTGGTAAACATTTAAAAATTTATTTCCACATAACTAGTATTAGGTTTAACTATGAGATTTAGCAATCTGTGTTGCTAGCATCTTAGTTTTCTTTGTGCTTTTCATCAAAGTGAAATCAATATTCCATGATCCATTTTATACGAGTTTTAAAAGACCAATCTGACTTAAAGTATAATATTGAATTCTCACATAAACTCTTCATCAGCTGAATTTTTACTTCCAATGTTTTTACTCTATACCTTGTTTTAATTATTTAAGATTTGAATTTTATTTTAATTCTAAACCTTTCTGACACTGTATGTAGTCGGTTCCAATTCTTTTAGAAGTCCTGAAAGAGATGGGCTTTGCCCGTATAAAAATTTGGCTAAATTAAACTACATGGAGATTTGATGGATACACAGTATTCCTTCCTAAATGGTATCGTTTTGGTTCTATACATTAGGTCCTTGTTAATGGGTTTTAATGGCGTATGTTAGTGTAAAGTGCTTCTACCTATAAACTTTATCTATGTCTAACCAATGGACCAATGTTTTATGGGAATTTTACATTACTTAAACCTTTGCAATATCCAATTACGCAAAATTGATTAAAATAAGAATCAGCAAGATGAGGTTGAAAAACGTTATTATTAAGGTGTAAGTTATTTAGAAATTAACCATCTATTGAATATCATTTGGTAGGTAGGCATTGAAGACTGTTCTATCCCTCTTTTGCTTTGATTAAACTTCAGAGAAGAGTAGGAATTTTATCCTCAAAAACGTTTTGAGTCAATTCATGATCATACTTTACAAAAGAAACATAACAGTTTATTTTATTTGATTTTTTCAATTTAGGGCCAACAAACGGGTCTTCTTACTTACTCTAGAAGTATGAAAATTAAGCAAGATCAATTCTTGACTGGAAAACTATATTTACTTTGATTATTATCTTCCGGGTTGAGCCGTGTTCGTCCTTCTTTCCTACGTTCTCTGCTTGACGTTTCGCTAACGTGAATTTGTAAGCTCTTTAACTACAACTCGCTACAACAGTTCTAGCCATCTACCAACAGTTGTTTTCAATCTCTCATATACTGATTATGGTAAATTAGGAAACATTACATTACATTACTATTTTATTAAATTTAAATTAATAATAATATATACCGTTGATGGACTACGAGACATCGTTTTTCCCAAATTTAAAATTGAGGCCGTTGTGTGGTTACTGCAAAGCAAAAGAGGGGATGCTTGTAAATCAAAAATTGGTACACACAAATTTTAAAAGCTAACAGTAATTAAAAATGTTGGTTTACTGTATTTCACGAATTAGAGATTTTGGTAAACTTGGAAATTTTCAAATTAATTTTTTACCACAAAAAGTGGTAGTGTTTCTAAATTTTTACCGTTACGGAAAATAATATATGAAAATGTGAGAAAAATAAAAAATATGTGTTTAAAGCTCCTCTTACAGTTCAATGTCCCCAACAAGTATCAGAGTTAACATGTTTACAAATAGGTGCCTGAAACTTCTCCATCTTCTGAGGGTGTAGTCATCCTTTATGATTCTGAAATTATTCCTAGTTAGCGATAGACAATAATGAGTTTTTCTCTCGGTAAAATCCCTTAGTAAAATTTTTGATTACCGTAGATGGGGAACTTTTTTTCTACAGTACCTACGTTCTTTTTACAATGAATCAGTTTTTATTAAATTTTGGCTAAATTGGTCAGAGATCGCATTTCTTGCGTACAAATTGAGATACTTGTAGCCACATGTGATAAAGAAAGGGAGATAAATTTATAGAAATCAATATAATTCTTAGGATTTTAGCTTAATATCTGATTCTGTTAATATTTAAGTCCCCGTTTACTCTATCGTAGTAATGTGTGACTTGATTCATCGTATTTGGTTCCGGATGTTTTTTTATAATCTACAAAACAAGTGGAAGTAGGTGTTTGTCATTGCTTGTACGTCTACCAGACTGACGTCCTTGTGATTCATCATCAAGGGACTCACATATTTTTAGAATTTTACAATCGCATAAATTGATTAATTAATTTTATTTGACAGACACAAACTCCATTTGAGTTTTTAAATGGTTAAATTAGATTCTGAAACTTTTGTTGAAAAGTATCACTTTTTATTCTTTACCACCAAACATTTAAAAAAAAAAAAAAAAAAAAAAACTGACAGACCGAGTCAGTCTCTACCTTGTGTGTTCTTCTATTATTCTAGGAAGATACATATAAAAGTATATAATCTTTTTGGACAAATAGGCGACCATTTTTGAAAGGAGACTTAATAACATGTTTCTAGCTGTGTTCACTGCGTTTGATCTTAAAATAAGAACAAACATGATAATGATACTCTTGAATACCGTAAACACCTCAATCTTCTCAAGTAAAAACACTAAGGTTGTAAGTACTATAATCATTTATTTGTTTTTATGTAACAAGAACAAAAAGTTTAGCCTTATCTAGTAATTGCAATAAGTTAAAAGTATAATTCATTAAGTAAAGTTAATTTTTGTTACAGGTTTGGACAATTGTAAACAGAATAAACCATTAATCAATGCCGCCAACAAACAAGGAGACACTGCTCACATGGTATCAAGACAGGGTTACAACGACCTCTTAAGAATGCTGCTGAACAGTGGTGCTAACACAAGCATGAAAAACGCCGACGGAAACACACCTCTCCATCTTGCCGTATGGTACAATCAAACAGACTCGATGAACTTATTTTTAACACACGGAGCTTCGATGACCCTTGGCGAACAAAGAAGGATACTCTCCGTTCCTTCTTGCAGTTGTTAACAACAACACCATCATGGTTGGTGATCTCCTTGCTAAAGGAGCAAACGCGAACGATGCGAAAAAAGATGGAAACACTGCGTTGCATATAGCCGCGTCTAAAGGATATCACAACATTGCTAGTGTCTTATTGAGTAAGGGTGCTGACGTCAAGGCTGTAAATGTAAATGGTTTCACACCGTTGCACTCTGCAATGACCATCCACAATCCTGCGGTAATGAATTTGCTTTTGGCTCAAGGAGCAAATATTAACGCTATCACCAAGGATGGATACACTGCACTTCACATAGCGGTGATTAACAAAAATGTTGACCTTATCAAAGCGTTGGTGCAAAGTGGAATTGATATTAACGCTCAAACAATTGAAGGCAACACTGCTTTGCATTTGGCGTTATCTAAAGGATATCTCGATGTTGCATCGTTGGTTATTACTCTCAATAACGCTTTGTGTAATTAAAAAAGGCGGTAAAATTAGTACAGATGATGACAGCCAATTTTAATTATAAGATTTAGTTAATTGTAATTTATCAAACAATTATAATTTCGTCTTGTTTCATTTATGTCTATGTGCAATGTCTATTGTCATTCTACTCTAGCAAATGGTTTTCTGTTTGACTAATCAATTGTTGATCGTATGGAAAATGACGTTGAATTGGTTTCAACCACCCTCAATATAGCTCCAATGCCGTTTACATTTACTTATTAAAGGTTTAAGTGGTGTAACCTGCAGTTTAGCTAAAATGTAATCCCTAGACTTAACGTAATTCAAAAACAAGAAAAACTACATATACCATCTCGATATGATTTGAGTTGATTGATTGTGAAACATAGATGGATCAGATAAAGCCCAAAAGATGTGTTTGTTGTAATCAAGCTCTCCATCCTGAAAATCTCGGTACTTCTACAAGAAGAATGCTTTTTGCAAACGAAAGCCAGTAATAATTGAAGATCCACAAGCACCTACAATTGGATGTTTTACTCTATTAAGGCTCATCAGTGCAGCTTTGTTCAAAAGTAAATCTACAAACTACATACATTTTGGCTAGAAGCTGATCGTAATTTTTTTCTATAAGCTTTCCACATCTGACAATATTATATGAAAAACAACTATTTGTAATTATAATCACAAATTTTAATTATTATTGTCTCAGTTTAATTAATTAAAATAGATCATTATCTCAAAAATTAACGCATATAATCCTATTTTAATTGATTAACTTAACTAGTTTCTATCTACATTCAAAAACACACCTGCAGATTGTAGTTAAGGATGAGGATCATGTAAGTCTTAGTTTTCCTGAGACTTCTTCGACAATTTTGATATAATACGGTTTTGCCTTGTAATCAACTTTTCAATTTTCCACTTATCTCATATAACCAGCTCAATCAATTTTCAACAGTTACTCCGCCAACCTCTATAACCTCCACATTATCTAACTACTTGATACCTGCAGTTAATCTTACCTAATTCCCCAAATAATTTCATCTTAAACTAGTGGGAGTAAGCCTCGCAAACCTGGACAAAAAGATAATGTTAATTCTGTAGTGACATCTTTCATTAAGTATCTACTCGTTGGGCAACCCAACTGAACCATTCTGAACCCTCTGTCAAAGTAGACTACAGATGCATGACGATAAACACTCTTAACTTTATACCAGAACTTAGAACCATAAATCCCAACATTAATTGCAATTAAATTAAGTAATAAAGACAGACAAATACACGTACATACTTACGTAAAACTAACTTGTAAAAGACCGAAGCAGGGATTTCTTGAGTCTGCTGCGCCGGAAGTCAACACCTCACAAAAACAAGTTAAGTCTAGTATGGTTGTTGTTTGCAACGCAAAGAAATCAAGAAAGCTTATATCCTGTCTAAGTTTTTTTCCTTTACTATTGTTAATGCTAGTATAAGTCAACACAAACACAAGAAGATACCCAAAAGAAACCAAATCGATGTCGTAGTAATAAACGAATTTTCTTATACTGTTTCTTCTCCCAGGCCTCTGTTTATGATTTGTGGCTAAAAAAATTTTTATTTTATTTTATAAATTAAAACTTATTGTTAAAATGTTAAGAACGACGACGTATTGACAAAATTCAAGTATTGCAATAGCTTTTTGTATCAAAACTAAAAAACCTGCTATGAACTTTGAATAAATTTACAAATCAACTAGAGTTCATGAAAATATCGCCAAACTGGCGACAGTGGCTTAGTGTTTTGCTCAAAAAAGTTTTAGAAAAGATTTAGGATTGATAGCTAAGCAAAAAAGTTGGTAAAAGCACTTTGTACCAAAAAACTGTTAAAATTGTAATTAACATTTTATCGAAAGAGGAGGCAGAGTGTATTAAATAGTGGAGGGCTTTTTGAAAATACTTAAATACCTACATAAATTTAAAAATATAAAATATTGTATCACACACAAACATTTTTGGGAAAAACGTCAAATGAGATTTTAACAGGTTCCGAAATATGCCAATTTACCTCGAGTAGTCTTCAGCAGAGAACAAACGGGAATCCAGATTCAAAAAAATGTATTAACTTCAAATTGAATTATAATGCAATTGCTTTCTCTCCTAGTTTTAACCTGTTCAGTCGTAGGTTCAGAATAGTTTCACAAGTCATCAGGAAATCCGTGTCTAAGATTATCTTACAAGTCAAAGTCGGAATACAAAAAGTAGAGAATATGGTGGATACTTTGTCGACGACTAAAGAAATCTGGCACGGACCCGTGATTTCTGCTATTTCTCCGACGGCTCAGTCAACTCGCGTTCGATTCTCCAGGCATCTGGTACAAGAATTGGGTAATCCAAATCAAGGCATCTATTGATCAACGGTCCTATATAACCGAAGAATTATTGTTACCCCGTCAATGGCGACACGTCCCCTGGATAGACGAAACGTAATATTTCGGCCTTACCCTAGACAAGAAGCTGGTTTGGAAATGGCACATCACATAGAAAATAATGACAGCAACTCACGGGTAGCCAACCTCTACTTCATGTTATACCAAAACAGCCGACACAGCATCTATAACAAGCTCCTCATCTAGAAGATAGTTATCTGTCCTTCCATAATGTAACAACAGAAGTTTGGTTCTGAGCCGCCACAACCCACACATCGAGACTCCAAATCTTACATTTTCCAGGATCGGATTTTCCAGATTATTGTAGTCAGACGCTTCCTGATTTTTCAAAAATGATGGTCTCCACCTCAAACTTCAATTTCCCAACATCAAGAATTTCACACACCAATCCATAACTACACTTCGCGCAGTCTTTGTGGCCCACCCCAATCCACTCATTAAGCGACTCTTGGACTACCATGTAGATGACACACCAAGACTCAAGCGGTTAAAGCATATGACATTAGGTTATATTAACACAAACTGAAATCTGATTCAATGAGGTTATGTAAGTCTTATTGCAACATGTAGAATTAAGTTATAGAGATTAGTAAATTCAAGTAATCATAAATCGTGTATGAAAAGGGACGAAAACAAGCGTATCTACTGTCAATGAAAGCCCAAAATCTTCGTTCATCAATTTCAACGGCGACGAACAGGTTCACAGAAAATCCAAACCTAAGATTATCTCGCCAGTATACAGAAAATTAAAAATATGGTGAATACTTTGTCGATGACTGAAGGAATTTAGTACGGACCCTTATTTCCGCGGTTTTTTGTCGCCAAGTAATACGATGTCCAAAGAGAAGTGTTCGTTTTTCTGAGTTTATTCTAAGTACCTCGGAACGCGGCCACACCACATTAATGGCGACAATATCTTTTAGGTAAACAAAACGTAATATTTCGGCCTGGCCTTAGACAAAGAGCTGCTTTGAAGATTGCACATCACAAAAAAAAAGATGACGGCTACTCACTGCTACCCAACTCTACTGCATGTTGGGCCGAAACAGCCGACTCAGAATCGATAACAAGCTCCTCATCTATAAGGTGATCATTTGCCTTTTTATAATGTACGCAGCGCAGCGTACAGTGTACATTAGCAGAAGACTCCAAATCTTAAATCTTCTAAGGCAAGATTGTCCGAATCATTGTAGACGTTTTCTAGTTTTTCCAAAACGCGATTCATGCAGTCTTCGCTGACGACCCCAACTTACTCATCAAACGACTATAGTACTACGATGTAGATGAGGTGCCAAAACACAAACAGCCCAAGCATATGATCTTGGGTTATGTTAGCACAGAGGATTGGTAATAAACCACCGAGAAAACTTCGAAGTCGCTCCAATGAAATTATGTAAGTTTTATTGTACCATTTAGAATTAAGCTATAAATATTTGAAAATTCAAGTAACAATTAATAAATCACATATGAAAACAAACGAAAACAACTGCTCCACTGTCAATGATACGCCAACATGTTCGTTCATCAATTTCATCATCACTTTGCAGACAAGGGCTAATCATCTCTTTTATTTTTACCAACCAATTATTTCTGCCGGTAGCCTGTGCTTTTACGGGTAGAAGATATTTTATTGTTTTTTGGGTTAGGAATGAACTGTCGCATTAAAGAACGTTGGGTCGTCTAGATCAAGAACAGAATATCTTAGTTGGTTTACGACATTCTCTGAATAAATAGAAACTCGGCTAGTAATGTGTGTTATATCAAACGTCTAAAAAAAAGTTAGTACTGTAAATACTAAAATAATGACTTGCTAAACATCTATTTCTGAAATATTAAATAATACGGTCTTGTAGGACCCTTTCTTTGTGGAGATAAGAAGGACAAACTGGTTTTTTAAAATTTGTTTGTCCTTCCTACCCACAAAGAATGGGTCCTACAAGACCGTATTATTTGATAAATTAATTTTTGGAAGAAAATTCTCGACATCTATTTCTAATTTCTTTTAATTACCAAAGGTATTTTACTTGAATCTATTGTTAGTGTGAGAATAAAAAACAAAAAAAAATAAATCCAATCCACCATTTTGTCTTTTTTAGATTAATTAAACATTTATGATTTTTGTTAAAATTTTTGATTTTTCTTTTCAGATTTAATAACGAATTCACATTTAAATACTAGTTTTTACGGTTGGATATCATTTTGGAAAGACTTAAATATTTTGTTCGGTTTTATTTTGCGAGAACTTAGGTTTCAACTCTTAGTGGTGGGAAGAATCATGTATTAAAGTAAAAATCATGTGATTAGAGATGATTCTGGATGGTGGGTGTATTTTGACAAACGGAAATTTTAGTAGGTCGAATCAAAAACCATCTTTTGGGTATCGATTTGGTAATTAATTAAAATGTATAAGGAAATATTATGGGCACTAGAATGAAGAAAACTTCTCTCTGCATTCCTTTCCCTACATATTTTATAGTTTTCAAAATCACACTTTGATCAACTTAGGAACATCACTTTCCGCTTTTTGCACGTATGCTTCTAAACTATTTTTTAATATCTAAGCAAACGGGTGGTGGCGCCCTAGTCAAATCTAATTTAAGATTTTTGGTTGTTAGCTATTTAAACTTACAAATAATCAAAATTTTGTGATATGTACCAACTGTTATTAAAGAAATATTTTTGATAAACGTAAAAAATGACCACATGTATATAATAAAACAAGACTATTTTTAAGTCATAAATATAAAAATATCATGTAATCTTCAATTAGGTAATATAACCATGAGAAAGTTATATTCAAGTTCGCCAATCTCGTAGCATAACTCGTCTTGGGAAAACCAGACTGCCGCGCACGATGTTTAAACACATTTGCTTTTGTTGTTATTATTGTTTATAAGTAGCGAGAGTAACATGTCAAAATTTACGTGGTGCGTGTTATTGTTAATTAAATTGGTGGAATCATGCACCGTCAAAAACATTGTTTTGGAAAAAAATGGTAAGCAGATTATTTTAATTGATTAAAGTACAAAAATCATGTCAAGGGTGTCATTATTAAGTTATTGGCACTAACACAAAAAATTCAACAAAATAGGATAAATCACATCTTACAATTTTGTCAAACCCTTTGCAAAGCATGCACTTTATAAATCAAACAAGAAGTTGAATTTCAAAGAAAATTTCGTTTGTCATAGTTGTCTTATCAATTTGATTTCACGTGTCATGACTTTTTCAGAAATAGCTGTTGATATCAGACTTGAATCTTATATTTCCTACTTGATGTTATGTTTCCAACAAATATAGTAAACATATTAGAAACGTTACAATGAAATTAGTTGTACAGTAAACCCTCCCGACAACCGTTACAACTGGGCGTTATGGGTAGGTGGCCCATACTAGAAGGTCAATACTTAAAAATTGTTTTTTTTAATATCGTAATATAACGTAGGCAATAAGAATTTACGTATGTAATAAAATATTTTCTTAAGAAACGAAACCAAGAGAATTCTATTTACAACGTACACTCATGAAATTTAAAACTTGGACACCACAATTTCTGTAAACAAAAGTTTGCACATTGTGAAGCGGGCTTAAGGGTATCATTTACAATTCTAACAGCAGGTAGTCTCAGCAGGGGTTATCTTATAGAAGGACTGTAGAATGAATCATTACACTAAGCACGTTTTAGAAAATAGGTAATTTACGTTGCTTACTTAATTTTTTCTTTAAAGAATATATTTGAAGGTATCGCTAATTAAACACCATAGCTCGATTAATTATCGAATCAAAATTTTGTTTAGGAAATGTTTACAAAATAAAATTAGAAATAATTTTGATTTAAAAACGTCTACAAGCAATAACTTTTAAATTAAATCAAAAACTAAACATGGTTATTTGGGTTGACTGATTATTACTTATTTTTAAATAAATCTAACCTACTAATTATTGTAAGTTATTAAAAAAATCATTAAACTCTCTATTCATAATATTTAGTCCTTACAAAATGTATATTTTATGACGTTTCATTTTTTCTGTAGTTAATATAAAAAGTGAAAATAAAAACTAAGGCAATTCTTATTGTCAACGTATATATTTAGTTTTTGACAAGAATTTATTACATAATTATAATTAAGATACCAAGTTATAGTTTAAAATTAAATGAAAACTTTTTTTTAAATAAAGGTATTACTATATAAATAAATATAAGAAATCAATAATGGGTGTGACCTCCATTATTATTGATACATTCTTGAGGCGTCTGCTCATTGACGCTATCAAGGTATCAATATAATTAATATTAATCGTTTCCCATGCGGTATCAATGGCTGCAATTAGTGCATTACGGTTTACTGGTATAAAATTTGGCCCTTGTTGTCTTCGGATAACAGCAAGTATTCGAGCCCAAACATTTTCGATAATGTTAAAATCTGGGCTTTTGCTGGCCAGGGTAACAGCTCCAAGTTATTTTCTCGTATCCAATTGCGCACAACCCGCGAAGTATGAATAGGGGCGTTGTCCTTTAACAACAAAAATACATTATGAAAATGTTAATTCAACAGATCCCGAACTATTTTTGGAGAAAGTATAGTGAAATAAGAATACTTACTTGTTGGAAAATATAATCTTCGTCTGGATAAAACACTTCGACTGAAGGTTTCATAATAGTTTCCAAAATATCTAAATACGCAGCAGAATCAAGACGTCCATCGATAGCCCAACAAACTCCTGGACCCCGCGCGCTAACCCAACCCCACACTTCACAGAAAAATAACCACTTCGTTTTTAGGACATATGTGATTATTTTCGTAACGAGTTCCTTCCATTCTAAAAACTTTTAGTGGTCCATCGTTGCGGCTATTGAACGTTTTTCGTCGCTAAAAATCACTCGATTCCAAAATTCCAAAGGTTCGTTCACATATCGCCTTGCAAATTCCAGACGACGTCTCATATTTTCGTCACTGAGAACTTCTTTCGCAGCAGCATTATACTTCTTTATTCCCATCTCCTTTAATCTTTTTGTGCAGTTATACGGCATCCGGGAAAATGTGTATCTGCTATAGCCCTGGAGTATGTAGCAAATGGTTGTTCTGTTACGTAATGAAACAACTCGAGATCTTGAGCACGTGTAGATACTTTAGGTCTACCACTTCCGATGGCTCTTTCCAAAGTGTGTTCAAGATTCCATTTTACTCGGTAATGCCCTACGGTGCTTTTTGGTATATCTAACATACGTGAAATTTCACGCACGCTACGGCCCGCCGCTAATTCCGAAACAATCCGCGCTTTCAAATCAGCACCGAGATGAGGTGGCATTTTCACAACACTTGAAATTTTAAACTAAAATGGAATTTACATTTCTTACTTTATTTATTGGTTCACACTACCCTTCTCAAACAGTAGGTAATTGTTTATTTATTACATACTTCTAATGACCAATGTAACAACCCTTAGAGCAATATGACTCAAAGGAAGTAAATTAAACAAGCAAGGATATTCTATTGTTATTGAAACTTATTCATAAAGTAAAAGCCATTTCCTTATAATGCTAATGGACAGGATTTTCTTTTAAGTATTAAGATTACAATAGAGGACTTATAAACTTTCGAAAATATCTAATTATAAATATTTACACTGCAATTGCGTTTTTTCCTTGGTTTTTAAGTTGTCATAAATTTGATATGATATAAATTTGTGTTTCCAATATTACATCACAAACTAATCTTTATTCGCCAAAAATTGTTGCTTAAGTTGTAAAGCTTCGTACACACCTGAACAACAAACCGAGCAACAAACATAACAACGAACCGAAAGTCAAACAGAACGACAAACGATCTTTTATGATTTCCACAATCCGAACAACAAACGGAACGTTTGTGCTGTTCCATAATTATTTTCAGTAGTTTTCAGTTCATATATATTTATTATTGAGAAGAGAAAATTGCGGAAAACAAGAAGATAGTGCCAACCAAATTTTACGCACAAAGAAGAGTAAAAAATTATAATTTACTTCGCTTTTTTTTTATTTTGAAATTTCCCCCCAAATGATGCTAATAGGGACATCATTTTTTTTTGCATTCTTAAACACTGATTAATTTAAAACATTTTTCTTCTGTCAACTCCATAATATTACCTAAAACACAACAAACCCACAAAAGGGAGGACAAAAATAAATAATTTAATTCTCCCGCATAAGTTTGTTCGCCGTTTTGTTTAGATTCGTCCAAACCTGCAAACGCATTCGCGCGCATTTTCTTTGATGTCGGAGAAAAACCGACAAGTTGCGGGAACGCCGCAAACCGTTCGTGGAACAATCAGGACTTGCGAATCTGTTCTAAAATTCGTACGTAGCACCGTCCAAATTAATGTTCCGATTGCCGTTCGGTTCGTTGTTCTGTTTGTTCCTCGGTTTGTTGTTCAGGTGTGTACGAAGCTTTACAATAAGCATATTAATATGAACTATATCTTATGAAAGGAGAGTTATGTAACTATAATTAACGACTTAACGTTACGTTAGTAGATTCCATTTACTATTTACACATATTTTCTTGGAACATTCGATAATTAACTATCGGGATATGATGACCCTATACTTCGCAGGTTGTGCGCAACTGGATACAAGCAAATAACTTGGAGCTGTTACCCTGGCCAGCAAAAAGCCCAGATTTTAACATTATCGAAAATGTTTGGGCTCGAATACTTGCTGTTATCCGAAGACAACAAGGGCCAAATTTTATACCAGTAAACCGTAATGCACTAATTGCAGCCATTGATACCGCATGGGAAACGATTAATATTAATTATATTGATACCTTGATAGCGTCAATGAGCAGACGCCTCCAAGAATGTATCAATAATAATGGAGGTCACACCCATTATTGATTTCTTATATTTATTTATATAGTAATACCTTTATTTAAAAAAACGTTTTCATTTAATTTTAAACTATAACTTGGTATCTTAATTATAATTATGTAATAAATTCTTGTCAAAAACTAAATATATACGTTGACAATAAGAATTGCCTTAGTTTTTATTTTCACTTTTATATTAACTACAGAAAAATAAAACGTCATAAAATATACATTTTGTAAGGACTAAATATTATGAATAGAGAGTTTAATGATTTTTTTAATAACTTACAATAATTAGTAGGTTAGATTTATTTAAAAATAAGTAATAATCAGTCAACCCAAATAACCATGTTTAGTTTTTTGATTTAATTTAAAAGTTATTGCTTGTAGACGTTTTTTAATTCGATAATTAATCGAGCTATGGTGTTTAATTAGCGATACCTTCAAATATATTCTTTAAAGAAAAAATTAAGTAAGCAACGTAAATTACCTATTTTCTAAAACGTGCTTAGTGTAATGATTCATTCTACAGTCCTTCTATAAGATAACCCCTGCTGAGACTACCTGCTGTTAGAATTGTAAATGATACCCTTAAGCCCGCTTCACAATGTGCAAACTTTTGTTTACAGAAATTGTGGTGTCCAAGTTTTAAATTTCATGAGTGTACATAATAAACATGTGATAGTATCTCCGCAATTATTAAATATTATAATTAATATTTAAGTATTATTGCAAGGTTTAAAAAAGTTGCCAGTTGATCTTTGTTTTTTTGATAAAAACTGTCCTCTTTAGCTTTTAATAATCTTAATAATCCTGAACAGTCATTCAATTATTTTCATTATCAACAAAACACGAACGCGTTTTTTTATACTATATATACTATTTATACTTCTTCTTCAGTGGCGTAGTCGTAGATCTCGTTACAAGTCTCTGATTGGATTCGCTACATAGTCCTGGTAGTAACACTTGACTGGTTATATACGGATGGTTGCCTATTCATGGCTGACTGGTTCCTGATCATCAACATACAAGCTTGCTAAACATCTAACATCACTGCTACAACCGGATACTGGCAAAACAAGCTTGTACAATCAGGGTTCGTCAGATTTTGAACAAAAACTATAACCATTAAAACTGCATTAGTGAATTTTGATGTAGTTTCACTTTTTACCTGGTGCCTATAGAAAAATCTTTTGTCCTATGGACATGGAGAGAGGGGCATTACAGGCTTTCCTTACGCATTTAAACAACAACCATCCACGGATACAATTCACTATGAAAGAAGAAAACAATAACTATCATTTCTGAATGGATAGGAATATAGTTAGAACATTAGCCCATAGAGTATACTGGAAATTGACACATACGGATCGTTACTTGCATAAACAATCTAACCGCTCCAAGAAAGAAGATAGCTGTATTGAAAACCTTAGTCCATACTCACCGAATATGTGAGCCTAAATCGCTTCTACAAGAACTAAAGCATCTGGATTTGGCGTCATAAGCAAATTGTTAACAGACATAAAATAAGAAAAGCGATACATCCGAAGAAACAGAAAACCAATAATCCTGCATCAATTAAAACATTTGGTACTGCATTTCTACTTTATGTGAAGAACATTGCGGACCGTATAAGCCGAGTATTAACACGTTCACTGTCCAGGCCTTTCGGGTCTCTGTGCAATACACGTCTGTAGGAAAATAATAAAAATAAGTAAAGAATATAATGAAATATCTTATTTACAATATTAAACTTATAATTATTTATGCATTTCTTATCTCTTATCAGTATGTGCATATATGATGCATGGACGTATGTACTTATTATATTTATATTCAAGTCCATGCATCATATATTCTCATGCAGTAACAAGTTGATGCAAGTTGGAATCACTTCGTGATGTATGCAAAGGTAGTATTTGGCGTTTATTCTGTTGTGATGGTTGTGTTTGTGTCGTAAAAATACGATTTTTTTGCAACGATAAATATATAAAGTCAAAGTTAACAATAATTAATTTTTATTTCGTACCTACAAATTTTCAGCTTTTTTTGAAGATAAACTTTTGAAAATTATGGCATCAAAAAGAAAGTTGACGGAAGCGGAATTAGAATATTATGCAAATCATCTTAGTGAAGTAAGCGATGGTGATTACTCTGAAGATAGTGAGGATAGCATTGACGATCCGAACATTATTTCCAATGAGTTACCTGAAGGTGACACTGATGAAAGTGAATCGTCACTTGACGAAGATACTTTGCAACATAATCCTGTTGTTCCAAAGTGGTCCTGCAATATTTAACAGTTGAATAGATATTCCCTTACCGGAAAAAATAGTTTACAAATGAACAAATTTTCATCTGAAAAAGAAGTTAAGCCAATAGATATATTTTTAGCATTTATAAACGAAGATGTTTTGCAGTTGATGGTAATTGAAACCAATCGATACGCTAAAGAATATATTGATAAAAAGAAAATCAGTCGAAGTAGTAGAATACATAGATGGAAGGAGACAAACGTGACAGAAATCAAAAAGTTTTTAGGTATAATAGCTTTCATGGGTATAATCCCGTATCCACGTATAGAAAATTACTGGAAAAGAAATCCATTATCTTATCATCCTTACATCCATGAATCCGGAATATCTTACAACAGATTTGCATTAATACTTCGTTTCTGGCATTTTGTTGATAACTCTTTGTACAATAATGAACCTGTATCTAGAACGTACAAGGTACAATCGCTAATTGATAAAGTTATGTCTAACGTGAAGGAAATTTATGTACCTGGTGAAACTATTGTTATTGACGAGACAATGGTACCTTTTCGAGGACGACTGAAAATCAAGCAGTACAATCCCTCAAAGGCTAGTAAATATGGGGTAAAGGTTTATAAACTTTGCACTGTGAAGGGATTTGTGTACTCATTTTCAGTTTATTGTAGACAAGACCTCAGCTACCTGATTTAGACAAGCCGGGATCAGTTGTGGTTACTTTGGCCGAAAATTTATTGAATGAGGGTAGATTGATAATTACTGATAATTTCTACACCAGTCCACTATTGGCAAATTATTTGATCAAAAAAAAACTGATTTATGTAGAACTTTGAAAAAAAACAGGAAAAACATTCCTAAAGAAGTAGTAAATAAAAAGTTGAAAAAAGGAGAATGTGTTGCTATGCAGACAAATTCTAAGATTACAGTGTTGAAATGGCACGATAAAAGAGACGTCTTGATGTTATCAACATGTCATGATGACAGTATGGTAGAAACTTGAAAACAAAATAAAGAAGGTAACAAAGTTGTCAAACCTAAAGCAATACTGGATTATAACGCAGGAAAACAAGAAATCGATGTTTCGGATCAAATGAGTAGCTACTACTCTCCTATAAGAAAATCAGTTATCTGGTATAAAAAACAGCAATTGAACTAATATTTGGGCAATTATGAATAACAGTAATATACTATACAACGAAATCACCAGAGAAAAGAAAACTTTACTGGAGTTTACAGAACAAATAATTTACTCACTTATTTCAGAAGCAGCAAGCGAAGACAATACAAAATCCTGCAGGAAACAAAAAACAACTAATTCAAATAATCATTTTCTTTCCAAAATTTCAAGAAAAAAAGACGGAAAAATTAAAAGAAAACGATTCCATGAATGCTATACGAATATTCAAAAGCAGAAGGTACCAAACAAGCACCATTGAAAGCGAGGCAAGTTGATACTGAATGTATTATTTGTGGAAAGGCTTTATGTATACCATATTTTGAGAATTTTCACAAAAACAAAAAATAATTGATGTAGGTACCTAAATATAATGTAGAATATGTTTTTATTTTATTAAACGAGGTATGTACTTTTATAACACTAAAATAATATACATATTATAATAATAAAGTTGTTTCTATTTTCTTAGCACAAAAACGAAAATCCATGAAACATTTTTCGTTCAAAACATTACACTAAATAATTTTTTTGTACTCTCCTCACACGTCCAGTCAGTTCATAATACACAGATGTTAGACGTTCAGTTGTAATACTACTACTTTAAGAAAGTACACACTTGAATCACATATGATACATAGGCGTGCAAGTATCTACATCCAATGAATCATATGTGATTCACGGACAGTGAACGTGTTAAAAAGGCATACTCAACTACACAACAAGTGAAAAATCAGTTACGTTTGGTGAAAGATATTCGGCGACTATTATCATCGGCTGCAGTTTCTCACATACCATACTTTTATGGTTTATTGTATGGACAACCTAAAGAAGCATTGTACATCATATAAAAAAAAACTGTCGTTTGCATCAATGGGATAGATCTGCATACCTATCTTCCAGAAAATCACGCTATACAAAGTGCTGCGGACAACATACCACTACTAGGTTAGGTTAAACTTGGAAACCATAGAGATTCACAAAATTCGGTCAAATTACTATTACTACCAGGACTATAAAGTGTGTAGCAAATCGAGGTAAAATATCAGTCAAAAACTTCAAACGGTCACGAAGAAGCTCAATAGCCCGGAAAATCATAGTATTTGCATACATATAGACACCGGTCGTAAAAGTCTACATTTTTTTAATAAGCATTTATTAATAATAGAGAAAACAGCACTAATAAGGGCAAGGCACACAAAAGTTATTTCTGTTAATATGTTAAGAGAGGTTTTACTTATTCTTGTGCACCCATTGAAATTTGTTAACAAACATACTCCTCAGATATGCAGGTCATTCTAAGTGAAGAGGTACTTAGTCAGGAAAAAAATCAGTTACAAAACTTTTGTCATTATTGTTACGTTTTAACTTTTTTTGAGTCATTAATTTTTTTATGTTGCGTTATACGAATATAATATTCAAAATTTAAAACTAGATATTTCATTTTTGCTTCACCCGACACCCGAGTTCTGAGACACTTTCCGGTTACGCAAACACGTATTAACTGCAGCGCAATGAATTCTGTCATTATTTTTAGTAAGCATTCGGTAACTAATAGTGTTTTTTTTCAAATTAGGGTCGTCTTCTTCTACTTTACCTTCTTCATTTTGCTTCGTTCTTGCCTTTGTCTGTTACATCTTATTATGCCAACATTACGTTATTGTTATCTCATGCAAGTTCTTGAAAACCAATTCAATTCAATTTAATTTATTTGTCTTATGTTCATTATAAATGATCGGATTTAGAATAAAATTTAAATTTCTTAAAATAAAAAATAAACAAAGAAAATAAAAAAAAAACTTTCTTTATCTCTTTTTTTCATTATATCCTTATTGTCTCCCTTTATCTTTCTTCTATCTATTTTGTTTCTACCATCTTCCTCATTCACTCAACCACCCCTCCCCATTTCTCTTTCAGCAACACTCTTGTAGTTTAAGGTTCAATTTCCAATTGGCTGCATCTACTTCATTAATTGGAGTTTGCTACCAGTTTGTGGATTCAACAGTATATAAATGCTTGAACGCATTTAATTAATCCCCCATCCTGAAATTAATAGCTACTATGATACTACAACGCAATAGTGAGCGCCAAAATAATTTTAGTAAACTTACAATTACACAAACAAACATTACAACTACAAATGCATCAAAAATTTGCCGACCGATAGTGTCAAAATTAACAAAAGGTTTAACCATGAATAGGATTCGTAAGCGATATTGAATCAATTCTCAGATTCCGGTGCCTCCGATATGGAAGATATGCGTGAGCCGTAGTGAATCGACTCTTGGTTTCCGGTGCTCTTATTATGGAAGATATGCGTGGGCGGTCTGAGTCGACTTTCGGTGCTCTCGGTTAAGGGTTATCACAATAAATTCGTTAAAGAAGCCATCGAGATCCACAAACATCCAGAAAACTTCAATAGAAAAGAAGAACCCCGAGGCTCAACCATATTTGAACGTTTTCAGAGATTGGAAACCGTCTAAATGGTAACGTTTCACTACTATCGTAAGAGGTTTCATCAGGGCAAGAAACTTGAAACAAACAAACGAGAGTCAAGTAATCGAGTTGTCAACTAAGCCACATTCTAGACAGAAAAAAGTTTGAGTAAAGAAATCATCAGTCTATATCCAACATCGGAGATGGACGGACCTCTGAAGACGCTGATCATTCGTGTTAGCGACTACTTAGAAAGAAATTTCAAGCAACGACGGCTTTTGGACTTAAATCTAGACGACATTAGTTCAATGGTTACATTGTTAAGCGTCTTTGTTCATGTTTGCTAAGATAGCACAAGATTGTAGTACGAGATAGTTTTTTTCACATTACTAAACTAAACCTTAAAGGCACAGGGCACGCACTAGTAAACTCAGACTTATAATTCGTTACTGCTAATCACCTTAAAATACTACCTTTTTCAATCTTCAGGGACACTAATCTGATGATGTTCGCCTTGGTATAATTTGATAACTTCTTCAAAACCCACTAAACTGGAGGAAGATCATGTTCTTGAATGAAGACAAAAGAGTCCGGCATTTCGAAAATAGTTTTGCCCTTGCTTGATCTTTTGACATTACCTTACAACTCCAATAACGCAAAAAATGTTTTTGCTTCTGTTGGCACCTATTCACCAGTTATGTTAAGCTTGGAAATGTTTGTTAAACAGGCCTAACGTAAGTGGCGTAAGATTATCAAATTCAGATTAAATATATGTTATATGTTTTGTTTAATACTCACTCTATTATAGTCAGCCGTAGTATTTAAATTGTTAAACGTTAACCTGAGTTATACCGCTAAAATGAAACTTTATAGGCTTAACGCAACTCTCCTAAAAACGTTTTTGTGCAGGGCTGTGGGATTGATAAAATTCCATGCCATTGCTTTGAAATGCTCTACATTTTTTTGAGTTTTTTGTTTGTGAAAGATTTTAAACAATGAGTTTAATTTTGCTTCACAAAAATTTGTAGCATTGCCGTTAAATATAGAGCTTGACAACCCTCTACGTAAAATAAAACGTTTTAATGGTGACACATCGGTTAGTAAATCAAAAGCGGTTTTTAATAGGTTTGCACACCCTAAGTAGAAACGATATATTTACAAGAGATCAGAAAAACTATCTGTTTTCCATTCATTGACTGTCAATCTACTAGATACATTTTCCAAATATACAAATAAAAAAATAATAAAAGCGTCACCATGCGAACGATCAAAGCACCCGGGGTTTATAAAACTTCAAGAATTGTTACGGTTTATTTGTAAACAAACTAAACAATGAGATAACAGTGTTAGAAAACTTTGCCGGCAGCTCCAGTAGTCGGAAGTGGTCGTGGGCTTATTTAGAATCTTTATAAGGCGCCACCTAGTATTGCGTATAAGAGGTGTGACAATTAAGTAATGAGACTGATTCTATAAAAACCGTATATTTAAAAATTATTCTACAACTCTGCCATTCCCTTCAAAGTAGTCCTCCCGGGTAATTATACAACAATTTCACGGTGTTTTTCACGTTTCTGGAACGCTTCGACTGGAATGTCCGCGAGTACCCTCGTCACAGCCGTTTGGATGTCCGTAACCGACTCAAAATGGGTTTCTTTGACCACCGAGTTTGCTCTAGGGAACAAAAAAAGTCATAAGGTGACATATTGGGCGAATAAGGCGGCTGTTACAACACAGCGATCTCTTTAGAGGCCAAATACTGGGACACGCTAAGGGTGGTGTGGCATGGTGAGGTTGTCGTGATGAAGGATGTCTGGGCGCACCCAGTTGACTCGTTTTTACAATCTTTTGAGTACTTGCCGATAGTTGACTTGATTTACAGTTTGCCCCGGTGAAAAAAATTCTTTGTAGACAATTCGACGGCCATCAAAAAGGTAATGATCATTGTTGATGCCATCGAAACATCTGGGCACGAGTAAGAGCACTATCACCATGCACTTTTACGATTTTAGCGTACGTTTCCAAAGCTTTTTTGCCCAATCTGGCGCAAAATTTTATCACAATGGGTTGTTTTAGATTTTGCTTTGCCATTTTTGTGACGAGCACCACTAACACAAGTCTACTAAACACGACACAGCATGCGAACTAAACAAGCTAGAGCGAAGGTAAAGATATCAATGAAAATAGGAAGAATGTTGGCAAAGAGGAAGGAAAATTTCAAAGTCGCAGGTTTACCACAAGCGCGGTAATAAAATCAGTCTCATTACTTAATTGTCACACCTCGTATAATTATAGCGACTAGACTTCAATCACAACGCACCTAGAAAAATACATAGACACAAAAATATAATACGGTTTAGAGAAATGCACAATATTCAGTTACAAAAGTTAAGAATTAAATAATAATTTAGGCACGAGCACCCAAATAGGTCGTAGTGTACCATAAAATTATCGTTATTAATTTACTTAAAAACAAATTACGTGAGGTACCGGACCTTGGCCGATTATCTAAATAGTTTCAAAGCGCAACACGATTTAGCAATACTTTGAAAGATCTTTCAAATTTACAGAGATTCTTTAACACAACGCAAACGGACTGTTGTTAAATTTACAGCCGTAGTACGAGTACATAAAACGCGACAAAAATAACGAATAACATGCGTAAAAAGAATCAACTTAGCTTGTACATAGGAAGTTTTCGGTGTTCGAACGTTAATAGATAGATATGACAGCTCTCGTATCCAAATCAGACAGTACTTAGTTTCTAGCGAAAAAGGGAAGACAAGATGGACTCCGAATTGATAGCAATTGCTGGACGTGCTCACAATGAACCAGATAACAGTGTTATCTTGTGTTGTGTTTGACAACGAAAGCGGCTCTAACGTAGATTTAAATTCCAACGTTGGCGACTTTCACTAATAATATCCAGACTCAGCTTTGTTATGTTAAGTAATTTTTGGATTATTATCCATACGCCAGCATAACAACCATCAAGAAAGACCCACAAAAAAAAAGTGTCTGCAATTTATAGAAAACCGCAATAGCGAACGATTTAATGAAAACGTAAAAGTATACTCACACACGAACAAGAGGTGAAAACTTATTCTCTTGTTTTACGGGATGCTTTTACTTAGGTTCATACCAAATAATTAATACATATGTAGCTATTCGAATTTTAGATGATGTTCATGTAGCATCTTTAACCAATAGATCAAGACGAAAGAAATACGTCTTTTCGACCGCCTAGTGGGGAAATTTTTCTGATCCCAAGTTAATAAGTCACTAGAAAAATTTATAACACAAAATTGGGAGATTTTCTTCCTCACCGCATATGTGTAAAAATGCTGTCTATACGCGAGGGAGATTTCAATTCATAGATCAATTTTTAATTACGAATTTTTGTTTGTTCGTAAACAATACCGTCACAGAATCATCTAAAAACAATTGAACTTTGTTGATGCAAAACTAAAAGAAAAAATAAACTTGTAACAAGTTCTGCCATCTAATAACATTTCGGCGAGATAGACGAACGTATCCGTATTGACAAGGAAACTTGTTACATCCTGTAGGTGAAAAGGACGAAATCTTTTGTCAAAAGAAATGTGAAGTACAGCAAACCCTCCTCTACCAAAGACAACCTTTTCCGTCCAACTACAAATTAAGGGTTACATTCAAAAATCTTTTCCGTTTCTTATTATTTTCATTTCGGCAACAAATGGCGATTCGTGACATAAGTTTGTTAACACGGCAGCAGAGTGTTTTAATTCTACTCCTTGCAACTCGCCCATTAGTTTGTTGTTTGTTATGTTAAATGTTTTTTTTACCCGGAAAGAAGAATCTTTGACTATCGTATTGATGAATGCATTTTCCAAATGCCATAGATAACATCATAGATGCCATATTTTTTTTACTTGTATTTAAAAGAATACAAGGAATAGATATTGTTGTAGCCAGCTTTAGTGCGATGTTACTAGAACGATTCTAACAACGAAAATAAAAGCTTCTATGAGCAATTTAATTAGTGTCATAAAATCCGTTATAGCTTCTCGAAACATACTCAAATGCATATCCACCACATACATCAGACTACGGGTCACTAGAAACGTAACGGATGCTGTTCCGTAAGTTAGATGTTTACCCAAAAAATTGATAGTGAATGATCAAGATTCTTTTTCTAGAAAATATTGTGGAATTTTCAAAAATCTGAATGTAGTCTAATTATGCGACACATGATCAAAGTGTAAGTGTTCAAAACTATCCGCGTTCGTAAGCCCGATCCTAAGTTTTGCAAACTAAGGTGGGACTATTGTCTTTGCTTGAGAGATACTTTTTTGCTAACATTAAAATTTCAATAGCCACAGAAATTACTTAAATTAAATCATAATTTATTGTGTCTATTTATTTGGATTTTAACATTTTTTTTGTTTGCAGATAATCGTAACACTCAGTTACATTTCGAATCGGGGAAAGGTGCAAATGAGAAAGTAGAAGCATTAATCCTACAAGGAGCAAATGTTAACGCACAAAACGGAGGCGGTCAGACGCCGCTTCATTTGGCGGTATGGTCAGGTCATTTATCTACGGTCAACATTCTCGTAAAAAACAAGGCCGACGTAAAAATCACAAACAACGAAGGCAATACGCCACTACAAGTTGCTGTGTCAAGAGGTCATTACGAACTGACCAAATTTCTTCTCGATGCCGGTGCTGAAATCAACACCAAAAACAATTTAGGATGCACGCCGTTGCATATAGCGGTTTGGTATGGTCATGAGGAACTAGTTTCTGTATTATCCAGTCGCAGTGCCAACGTACGCGAGAAAAATCTAGAAGGAGATTTACCACTGCATATGGCGATACAACGCGGACATTACGCTATAACCGATTTTTTAGCAAGAAAGGAAACGGGCCTTCAGGTCAGAGACAAAGAAGGGAATAGTCCTCTGCATTTAGCTGTCTATTATGGTCACGAAGATATAACTCGGCTTTTATTGAATTATGGAGCTGATATTGAAGCGATTAATGAAAACGGTTTTACATCGTTACATGTTGCTGCCCAACGAGGACACAATGAAATTGTTCAGCTATTGTTAAATAAACGTGCCAATACGAATGCGATAACCAAAAACGGAGAAATTCCGCTGCACTTAGCCGTAAAGAGTGGGCATTATCTTTTGACCAAAGTTTTCGTTGAATCTAATCCTTACACTATCAACGTACAAAACGTCGAAGGCAATGCTGCACTGCACCTAGCCGTTATACAAGGACATCTAAATATTGCCGAGTATCTTATCAGTACAGGGAGCGACGTTAACTTGCAGAATTATAACGGAAGTACTTCGCTGCATTTTTCAGTACGAGAAGGACACAACCACCTCACTCAACTTTTGATACAAAACAAAGCTGATTTATCTATAAAGAATACGATCGGTGACACCGCACTTCACATTGCAGTGTTCAGGGGACATTTTGATATTGTTGAAAGTTTATTACAAGCAGGTGCTAATGTAGAAGAAAGAGATCGCGAATTAAATACTCCCTTGGCAGTTGCCATTTATAAAGGGCACAAAGAGATAGGCGCATTGTTAATAAAACTTGGCGCAAATCCAAACACAAAAAACGCAAATGGAGATACTCCAATTCATTTGTTGTTGTCCAATGGACACTTGTCGCTTTTAGAGGTTTTAATCGGACATGTTTTATTAAATGTGAGTAACAACAACGGTGACTCTCCGTTGCACATTGTAGTTGATAGAGGAATTAAAGCACAAATTGTACCGTTTTTAAACCGTGGCGCAGAAATCAATTTTAGAAACAAGGATGGGAACACTCCGTTGCACGTTTCTCTTAATAAAGGATACTTGGATATCGGGGAGATTTTAATCGATAACAAGGCCGACGTGGATATAAAAAATAATGACGGAGATAGCGCTTTGCACTTGTCTATCACAAAAAAGTTTGGAAACATTATCAACTTGTTACTACAACATGGGGCCGATTTGAATTCGCAGAATTGCAAAGGAAACGCTCCCCTCCATCTTGCTACTAATGGAACTATTGATGTAGCTAAGTTACTCTTAGGTAAAGGTGCTTCAATTAATAACGCAAACTTTAATGGGTACACACCCTTACACTTAGCCGTTCAACAGGATCTACCCAATCACATAACCTTATATCTGACTAATAGTGCAGATGTTAACATACAGGACTATAAAGGAAACGCTCCCTTACACATAGCGGTTCAAAAACATTCCCTAGATTATGTTAGAGTGCTGATCAACGAAGGAGGAATTGTGAACACGAAAAACTCTGTTGGAAATACACCTCTTCACTTGAGCATTTTAGAACATCGGATTGATATAGCACAATTCCTACTCCTCCAAGGCGCATTGGCTAATGTACAAAATAAAATTGGAAGAACTGCTCTTCACGACGCAATTTGGCACAGATACAAAGAAGAAGTCACGCTTTTAATCAAATATGGAGCAAGCATCGATGTTGATGACATTCATCAAGATACTCCTTTGCATTTAGGAGTAAAACGAAATTACTTAGACATGGTCGAATTGTTAATAAAATGCAATGAATCAAGTTTGATAGCAGTGGAAAACATTCCTTCCTACATAAATATGAAGAACGTTGATCAAAACACCGCCTTGCAGTTAGCAGTTATGTTTAATTATGTAGACATCGTTAAACTTTTAGCTCAAAATGGAGCCTTGCTAAATTTAAGTAACAACGTCGGTTTTACTCCTCTCCACGAATGCGTTTGGAATGGGTACATGGAAATATTGAAGATTCTTGTTGAAAACGGCGCTAGTCTGGACGTAGAGGATAAAGACGGTAACGCGCCTATACATCTTGCTGTACTTAAAGAGTACGTTGTGATGGTTCAATACCTTGTTGAAAAAGGTGTTACTATTAATGTGAAAAACAGTGAAGGTTATACGCCATTGCATTTGGCGGTGTTAGGTCACAATTCTAATATAGTGAAATATCTTGTTGAAAAGGTGCTAATATAGAAGAAAAAGATAATCAAGGATATAGTTCTATCGATTTAGCGAAGAGGAGGAGATCGAACTCACTTACTGAACTTTTAATTAGTCTAAAACCTAGAAACTGATTATTTTTAGATATAAACATCGACTGAGCATGTATTTATTATATTATTAATTTCTTTACACTGTTACGATATTTTGCGATTTTTGATTTAAGGTGTGAATATTTCCTGTTTTTATTTATTAAAATAAGGAAGTGGTTTTTTGGGCGCCACCATGTTGTTGATGTTGAGGGTTGCTTTGTATGTTACTTTGTTTTAAAACATCATTGTCATAGCACTATCTAATTATGAAATCTACCGTTTATCTTCTATGGTATTCGATAACCAACGATTTTGTTTACTTTGCATATGATGTAATAGTTAATAATTACTAATACGAATTATTTTTTGTTTAAAAAGAGTTCGATCTTTTTAAAAATGTTTTTTTTTGTAAAAGCTTGTAGAATAATTTCTTGTAAACTGGGTGCGTTTTTAAGTTTAATTTTATTTATCGGTCCGATTATTTCTTTTCTGTAAGTTGTGGAAAGTTTATTGGAGTCAGTATAGTTAATATTCGGTTTACTATTTGAATACCAGGACCCCAGTTATCTACTAAATGCTCTTGTACATATTTTTCCTTGTCCCTTTCATTCTTAATTTAATGGCTTTTTAAGTGCATATTTACAATTAGCGTATAGGACTTCCAGATGTATTGAGATTTCTGAAAAATTTTTCTTTTAACATTTGAAGACCCGGTTTACTCATTTGCATTCTTTTATTTTCTTTTTCCTCGTGTTTGTATATTGTCAGCTAAAAAGAAATATTGGTTTGAACGTATTTAAGAGTCTAATTCGACGCAAAGTTTACATACAACGCCATCTGCTTGAAAACAGGGTGGTGATTCTGTAACTTATTTCGACTATAGGAGGGCTGTCAACGATTGTATTACGACTATGCGCCATCTATCGGATCCGCTTTGAACATGGCATCACTTTTGAAGGTCGCCCTACGAGAGTAGAAATAAATTACAACCAGTCCGCACTGATTGTAATTTTTGTTAACGATAGAAATCGATGTCTTTTGAGTCTGTATTTTGAGGTTAAAGTGGTGAAACACAAGGTGAAAAATATTTTTGGGTGTCGTGTTTGTGTGAATAATCTTTTACTACGGAAAAACTACGGTATGTAAAGAAATTAGACTATAATAATTAGTGTAAATTATGAAAATAACTGAATTAATTGGTAAGTAAAATAAAATTGGTAATTTATTTATAGAAAAATTAAGAAATGGCAATGTTCTTGGGCCAGCTTTTGATATTGGAAGAAATGAAGATGGATCAACGTGTTGTCCACCAACAAGCTCGTTTGTTGAGAAGAAACTTGAGGTATACTCAAGATCCCTTTCAAATTTCCGATGTGGAGTTCATACGCAATTTTTGGATTAAATAAAGAAGTCTGTCAAGATTTTCTTGTGGAACCCCACATGGATCTTGGACATCAGGTTTCAAGGATGCCAAAGTTGTTTCGAGTAAGTTTATTTTTGGTACATAGTTGTATACATTTGAGTGATTATTAACAATGTAGGTACTAGCAGCTTTAAATGTTTTTGCCTGTGCAAGCTACCAGTGAAACGTGGTGAGCACCGTAAGCCGAAGCATTGAGAAAATTTGCGTCATTGTTCTTCGGCATGTCCAAGTTGTATGTGTGTGTGTTTTCCTCAACACGACATTGAAAGGGAAGCCATCAAGCATGAGTACTTAATATTTTTAGTTTAGGTGAGGTTTCCTCCAAAGTTTTTTGACTTAATAGTTTAGAATTTGGTCTGAGACCTCTTCAGGGTGAAGGTGAAGTATAAAAACCAACTCAAATGGTTGAAATTGCCGACGTTTTGCTTTCTATGTGAGAGCTTTATCAAGGCTTAATGAATAATGAGTTGATGGCCATCAAGGAAGTTAATCATAAAAAAAAGGATAACGTCAAGAGATTGTAATGTGAATAATTAAAATATTATTAACAATGATAAAAAGAAATACAAGTTTTATTATTATTTTATTTAAATGGCGGTGACGTTTAATGGTGGCAGCTTTTTTTTACCTTATTTTTAAGGTCAATCCAAACTAACACAAAATAAATAAATTACGGAACTTCACTTCTTCTTCGCATAATAAATGTTAGTATTCTTAGAAATAAGGAAATTATTTCCTTATTCCCAAGAATATTAACTCAAAATAAATTAGGTACATTTTATTTATAATTTCAAACTACCCAACACTTACTCGTTGCCACTTTATTGTGGTCTTCTTTGGAGCGTTTTGGCAAATGTTTAAGAGAGTCTTAAGTCTGTCCCACGTTTCACTGCGGGTCTTTCTGCCCTCTATTTCCAACAGTTTCCCCTGAGCCAACAGGAGATGATCCTCCATATATTCGAGAAGAATTTCCTTCTGCTGAACCGTAATCTTTATTTCCATACTGTTAAACTGTTTCATAAATTTACTCGGTAAATAACATCTTATATAATTACCTAAAGACAACAGACAGCCCCCAACGTTACTAAAGTTGGACGAAACAAGTGAAATAAGGTGGTCACCCTAACTAACACTGCACAAGATGTCGTCAACGTATGAAAATACAGCGTGGCCAAAAGGAAGAAAACTAAATAAATATTATGGACTGTTGGAAATAATTTTTAACTAAAAAACACTCAAATGCGAGGTTATGCACGTTGTGCATTGTGACTTCATTTTCACCCCAACACAAGGAATGTAAATTTACTAGAATTACCAGTAGTCAAAACTTACAGAATCACCGGTGTCAATGTCGATATGACGTCACACCTTGCAACCGTCAATATAAATGTTTGTAAAGCACCATAAAATTATAAATAATACTGTAAACGTCCAAACACTCTTAAATTTTTCTCAAAAGACTTTAAAATCCACCAAAACAGCATCACCCCAATCCTTTTCTTATGGTAAACTAGGGTTATGGTTCTCTCCAGCGAATGTCAAACTGACAGATTTTCTGCTCATGGTCAAATGAGAGATTTTGGTAGCTCAAAATAACGTACTCTGTGATTATAAATAATTATTGTTAGATTAATAGAAGTTTTGGACTGCATTTAACACAATTGTCAGTTATTACACTTTTTCGTGATAATTTTTAACCCTAACCTAATTTTCTGTGACGGTTTACAATTAATTTGACAGCGCATTGGTCGCCTTATAACCACTTTAAATGTTATATTGTTTGATCTTATTTTTTCTTACTGCGCATGCGCACAAAACAGTAACCGCGGAAATTGTTATATTAGGTGACTCAAAATCTCTTTAATAAAAAATATAGAAAATCGGTTATTATAATTAAATACAATTTTGTTTTGGCCGACTTCCTGCTACATATATTTAATTATCAACTATCAAAAAGATACTAGTTGTAACAAAAACATGATCTGGAATTGGACGCCGGCAAATCTATAACCGTAGTTGTCAACGTTTCGTTTACTATCGTAAGGGTCTAGGACTTTGTAACATTTTATTAGGTGGTTTATTAAGTTCTACAACAAAATGATTGTTCGTTATATACCATTTCCAAGGTGCAAGTATACAGAAATGAATTGAATGAAATACATGTTGAATGATCCAATAATTAACCTGGAAATTCTGAACACCCTGTTAAGAGATGTTTAATATTTAATCATGGAATACATTCATCTATCTATTTAGACGTAAGAGTAAATTTGTTATAATTTGTTGAATTAGAAGACATTGAATTTTTTTTAATACTCCATATTTTTAGAAAAGTCGTCGTAACTCAGAACACTCTGTGTTTAGGTATAGAAAACCTTTATAAAATTATATTTTATTTTTACCGGCAATTAAAGAACACAATAAGATACAGAGTGTTCCTTAAGAAAAAATATAACTGTGATGCGTAACACATTTTTGGAACATACTGTATATTTCAAAATAATTTTAAAGTGTAAAATTTATTAAAATGACAAAACTTGTAAAATTTTAATTTTTCGCTATAAATCTCCGTCCCGTTGATGGTGATTCACCCTTGTATATACGCGCTTAGTAGGTTATACTTGCGAAGACGGCAGGGTTACTTGAATCTCTTCTAATTGTCAGCATTTAGCTTTACAAAATGCTGGTCATGTTGTGGATATTGTGGGGTTGACGTTGGCAACCCCATACAATAAACAAATGTTTAGATTTTAACATTGACGAAAATCTTCCAACTGTGTGCAAAACATTCAGTACCCAAAAGTCGTTGTTGATTCGTAGTTGATTCCTGATCTTTTCGGTATTTTATAAGAGTCACGTCTGCCTAAACAATACAATTGCAATTCTGCCGCTTCTACCTCGCATTTTCAATAGCTTACACCTAGTGAACAGTTTTCTTTTTGAGAGAGTTAAGACTCGCCTACAAGCTACCATCCAGCTCCAACTCATTAGTTTTCTAAAACTCTCATAGCAGCATTAGAAACGGACAAAATGAATCATGTTGTTACACTTCTTATGTTGCAGCCACCCAGGTACTAGAGGTGTAATCATAAAGTTCTTTGTTATCGACCCTGACGTTGAATTCACTAACTCCTTCCACATCAAGTCAACTGTGTTTTTATATGTCTAGTAAAAAAATATAGGTAAAACAAAGGTGAATTGCTGCTTGGAACTCATTTCATAAGGGTAAAAGCTTTCTTTGTTTGATTGGTTGCCAATGCATGTTGATGAGAGAGAAGGGTGAAGAATAGGAGTTGTGCGGAATATAGTTATTTGAGAATGGAATGGATATTCGTTTTGATCTCCGATGAATAGACAGGTCTTCAAGATAGTTTCTGAGTTTTTGAGTGTTGTTGTTAAGAACTTGTTGATGAGGAAACATTGATTTGACGTTTTATTGGGTAGTTAAATACTAATCGGAAATTAGGTTTTGGCAAACTTCGTAGAGCTATCTTTTAAGGTAGATCGTCGCCACTCCCCGATCTTTTCTTTGGCAACGTCAATTTGTTTTTCTCTGGTCATTTACACATTGCTTTACCCGTGTATTTTTATTGATTCCGTCTGTCCGTACCTCAGTTTCCGCTTAAAAACATTAAAAGTTTGTTTAGTAATAACATCGCTACGATTCTAAATTTGCACTATATAAAACAACAATCTATGTTATAATCACTTCCATAATTCCTTGCTTGATGAAAGCTCTTAAAACTTATAACGCCTTGCGTAGAAAATCCTTTATAAATTTGAAAATAAAATTAATTTTAAAATAAAAAGTGAAGTTTGAAGGTATACCATGATATAACAATATTCTTTCCTTTAATTTATTGATATTTTATTATGTAGTGTATTATATTATATATGTAAGAATAATATGAACAGAAAACTAGTATGCTTTGTTATACGCACTTTTTACAAACAATTAGTACAGATAATTATATTCAAAGTGGTTATTACATTGTTACCCCACTGGAGTTACCACAATAAAAAAACCGTTGTTACTAAAAAATATTCATAGTTTTATTTAATAAATTCAGCAAATAATGGTAAAATGAAACAAAATTCTCAAAAAGCTAAACTATTAATTTACTATTCTAAAAATGTTCTTTCATTATTTTAAATGTTCTTCATGATTGTCTAGTGGCTCACTGTAGATAACAGATATTATTTTGACATATGAGTTAAATAAAAAGTAATTATTCTACGATCGTGCAAAAAGTGAGTACTTTTTGCAGCAATTATTGTCCCAAAAGTTTCACTTATTTGCATTAGTGCAAAAAGCAATTTATCAGTGCAAAAAGCAATTTATCAGTGCAAAAAGTGATTTATTTTTTTGCACTAGTGAAAAAGTAGTTTTATTTTTATTTGTTCGATCGTAGAAAAAATGTTGTGTGCAACAAGTGCCAAAAGCCGTTGGCAGAATAAAAAGTCGTGGAAAAAAAAAGGTTGGGAATAAAAAAGCCGCGAAAAAAAACCGGATGAAAAAAAGCAGCGGAAAAAAAGCCGACGGAAAAAAAAGCCGGTGGAAAAAAAGCAGACGGGAAAAACAGCTGACGGAAAAAAATCCGTAAAAAACCCAGAGGAAAATTAACGCATCAAGAAATCAGTTGTGTCAAAAAACTTTTGCTGTAGTTTTTCAAGATTATCATAATGAAGATTATAATATGGTCTCCAGATTGTACAACAATAAGGAATTCTTCGATATATTAATTAATGATGGTGGACCGTAAACGATATTTTATAAACTCAATGCGTTGATTGGTACTTTGTGTCAAAATATTTTTTGTTTTGTTCACATTTGTAATTGACTTTTTGTCATACAAAATAAAATATTTTACTTTAGCACTTATACCATAACAACTATTATACACTTTAGTTTAGAATGTAAATAATTTAATTTTTAAAGTGCATTTCCAAATCCAAATTTAGAAATGTATTTGATAACTTGCAAATAGTTTTAAAATGCAATTCGTCTTAAAACTAATCCTCTCCCAGTGAAGACAAAGAGCACAAATCCTTATTCTATGAAAAGTGTATTGTGTCAGATTATAAAATATGACTAGAAATACTAGTTACATAGAAAAATTATGTCGTCTATTGTAATAAAATTGTATTTACAATCACTAATCTTTGTAATATACTTCATAGTTTAATGGCACAAAAAAATATGAATAAGGTAAGAACGGTAAATAATTCATTCACCGGTTTTCTTTTTTTGTAGATTTTTTTACCGCAGCTTTTTACACACCAGTTTTTATATCACGGCTTTTTTTGGCAGCTTTTTTATATCCAGGTATTTTCCGGAGGCTTTTTTCCACGGCTATTTTATCTTTTTTTCCGTCGGCTTTTGTTTTGGAAGTTTTTTCCGTGGCTTTTTATACCCCGGCTTTTAATTCCCCAATTTTTTTTCCGAGGCTTTTTTTTCCTAGATTCGCCAAAAGCATATTCGTTGCACTCAGCATGATTACAGCTCAAGACGAAGACAAACTTCATGCAAAGTGCAATAAATATGCACATTTAGTACTAGTTACACAAATAACTATTGTGTTTTGGGTGTTTGAAAGCAAACACGCAAATCATTAAAAGTGAAAATTTCTGAGAAAACAAAAATAAGAATTTATTTCCTCTTTTAAAGCCGATCTGGAGACATACTATATACTTTAATATATGAAATATAAAAGTTAAGTGTATATAAATTGGTTTTGTTTCTCCAATATCAACAGGTTTATAGTGTTTACAGTTACTTTTAAATATTACCTTTTATTTTTGTTACACGTAGCGTAGATGCCACGTCATAGTTAAGCAAGGAAGCTATAATTTTAGTCAGACCGGTAAAAATTTCCGTGAACGTCATTCAAGAAAAAATCTAAACCAATACCAAACATGGAAACAATTGATAAATCATTACTTATTAGACTGAAAAGTATTTCTACAATATGCGACGATTACCAAGAATGTTGAAGAAATTGGTAGGGATAAGCAATGTTGCGCACGGTTCTTTAATTTAAATTTTAAATAGTAATTAATAATGAAGATACAGTGCATGTTTGTATTGCTTTTGTTTGGATATGCTGTCGTTCAAGTTCAAGGAAAAATAATCTTAAATTCTTTCAATAATTTTAGTGGTAAGTGGTGTATTTATATTTGTGTAATAAATTGTAAATCGATTATAGAAGAAAACAGGTTTCAAGGTGAATTATTTTTTAAAAACCTTTACAAGTATCTGTAATTAAATTCATAGACATTTTATGTAGTAAAATTGAACCTACGGTGCTCCAAAATTAAAAAAAAAACGACGTTTGAACTTTTTTCCCATTACTCTTCTTCATTCCCAGGCAATACAATGATTTAAGGTTAGAGATTTTTTGTTAACTGATGCTTACAAACAGGAACCACAAGCACGAAAACCGCAATGATCATCAAATTCATAGGAATGTTTAGTCATTTCCATAAATAAATAAATAACTATGACTGTTGCAAAAATGTAAAAAAACTTTATCAATAGTTTAAATATCATAATTAGGCAATCAAACTATTCATAGTTTCTAATCATTTTTCGTGGTATTTATTTAGGTAGATATTATTTTAAATAATTTAAGATTTACAATTACTTCATTGTGTTAACGTACGGAGTAATTTGAAATTTTAATCCTTTAGCTGCGCTGAGTATCTTGAAAGAACAGACTGTATGGAAACTTTGTCATGAGTCAAATTGGTAAAATTTATACAATTATTTTTTAAAAGTGTACTATTTTTAATATCAAAGAAATTTTAAAAAGATTAGTAAACAGTAAACAGATTTTTGAATTAGAATTTGAGTCAAAGCAAAATATGACAGCAGGTTAAAATTAACAAGGTTAAAACTTGGTTATGTGATCTTTTTGCTCTACAGTGTAGTCTTTGTCGATTTGCACCGGGTACAAAAAATAATGTAATATGATTATGAATTAAAAAACTATGATATCGGTAACCTCGCAACCAAACCTGCTGACTCTCGGTCATTAATATCATTCACATTGAAAAAGCAAACAACCAATGAAGTTTTACAATTACTGAATCAATCTAACCTGTGGAAGTGCTTTTCGACGACCCTTTATACTTTGATTCGGTAGTAACATACCACCCTTATTAGTCTGCATGCACCTTCTTGTAACTTAAAAAGTATCGTTGTTAATTGAAAATGTATTGCATGACTTCTTCCAACAGCAAATTTCTATGGGATTTTTAATGTAAGATTCAGATAGAAGTTCTTTTTTTACACTCTTTCAACTCTTTGTTGTCATTATTTTGGCATAGTTTTCGACTTGTAGTACAACATATTTTATAGGCTTCCAAAATTTGCTGACATGTAGTGCAAGCAAATAGCCGATTCCTCGATCACTAACGCCAACTAAGCGTTACATAAAAACGATCTCAAAATGCACGAACTTGTGGCACTAGATGTTGCGCCAACTTATTTGTCAGAGTTTAAAAGCATTATCCACATATCACATACTCTCGTTCTCAGAAACACACTTTATGACTTGCCTATTCTTTTGGAAGATGTTCGCATTGACTTAAGGTTGTCCATGTGATATCAACATGACGGATGCCCTGCACACTTTTCGCAAAGAGTCCGTGATTTTTTAAATGCTAATTACCTGGATATTGTTTAAGGAAAATTTTATTAAGTAAGTAAAAAGAAATTAAAAAAACTAATTAACAAAACAAAACAAGTAACAAAGACCTCGTTTTCAAATTTTCACAACTTATGGAATTATAACCTGACCATAACACTGATCAATGAATAATTTGATTCCAACTTAAATTGTTACAACTTATCTAAGGTTCCACTCACAAGTTCACCTCAGGTTCTAATAATTGAACTACACTAATTGTTTTGCCGTGTAACTAACGCACAAATACTCACTTATTTCACTATACTAGTTCAAAGGGTTTAGTCCTCTTGAGTTTTCTGGTCAGGCTGATGTTGTCAAGGAACTAGATTGCCTCAGAATTCACGTGTTAAAGAAGTCTTCGATCGTGACATCTTGCTCTTTTGGGGATGGTTTAATTAACTGTTTCTATTCCCAGGTCTTTATGGAGATCACACACCATGTTTCTCAGTACTTTATTTTAAAGTCACTGAATGATGTTGATGTTACTTTTGCTAGTACGGCCCCAAAGCTGTAAGTATATGTCAATACTGGTTTCAAGACCTGCTTATACAGGAGCAATTTATTGTAAATGGAATCTGGACATCATTGATTGGAATTGGTATGTGCTGTTTTAATTTATTTGTGAAGTCTACATGTACAGACTTACTTTAGGTTTTGGTCCGGGTGCTTATTTTATCGACAGACGATTATAACTTTTCAGCAGCCTCTTCGTGGATTTTTCCTTTTACTGTATCATGTGCAAAGATTGCGATGATATTCTATTCAGGATCAGGTCACAAATAAATAATTGGTAGAGTACTGGATCCAGTACACCTCTTTTGCAATTCCTGCCTCGATTTTTTGTAAATCAGAATGAACATCCTTTTGGTTTATTGAAAGATATTATTTTAGAAGTTGAGAGCATTGTCGTGGCAGAGTTTTGTTCAGTTTATAATATAGGCCTCCATGCTATACTTTATCAAAAGCCTGTGAAACTTCTAGGAATACTGTAAAGCAAAATTTCTTTTCCTTCAGAGACTTTTCAATAATATCTGTGTTTCTGTGAACTGGATCTATTGTGGAATGGCTTTCTCTGAAGTCGAATTGATGTGAGAGGATTAGGTTATTTTCTTCTATGATTGGTTTTAGTCTTTTAAGAAGAATATTTTCAAACAGTTTCAAGATATGTGGTAGCAGAGAAATATGCCTATATGACCACGTTTCATGGTGCGACTTTTGTGGTTTAAGGATCATTACTACTTCCGCTATTTTTCACATTATAGGAACATATCTTAGTCTAAATGTAGTGTTAATAAGATGAGACAATTTTACTATTGCTTTCTTTGGAAGCTGTTTAAGAATTTCTCCCGTGATTTGCCCAAATCCGGGTGCTATTTTTAGGTTATTCTATTTAATTTCTTCCAAAACATTTTTGGGGATGATAGGTTTAAGCTCAAGATCCTCTTATGGTTCAGTCTAGTCTTGGGGGTCTTGTCCGAATTATTAGTTTTTAGTAGTATTTAGTTTTACTGTCGTTGGTTAAAAAAAGCTTTCGGTTGATTCGTTTCTTAGGCATTGAATTGTTCTCTTTAATTGTTGAATGGCGTTGTTTAAGGTGGTTTTATTGATGCTATTTCCTTTTTAATTTCCTTTTTCAGACACAAGGTCCCTAATTTCTTTAGGGTAATTGTTACTGTTAACTTTGGGTTTTATATCAGGAGTGTTTTCCATGTATCTAACTGTTCTTCAGTTCTGAGAGACTTTTCAAGTTTGGTCTTGAAACTTTGCCAGTCGGTTACTTTATTAACAAGTCTGCGTGGAAGCTCTTTTTGAATTATATCACTTAAGATAAGAAGTATAGGAGAGTGGTCTGAACTCATGTTCCATGCTTCTTCAACATAAATGTAATTTGAGGAAATATTCCTAATCATAAAAAAGTCTATTAAGTCAGGAAATTTGTGTTGGTCAAGATGTTGGTTTATAGTGATTGGTAACTTACTTATTTTATTTGACAGTAACAGCATATTAGATATTGCGGTCTAAGGATATTGTAGTCGCCACAAATACCAAGCTAAATTTTTTAGTACTAAAAGTTCTTACAATTCTTGTTCATGAAGACATGTTAATTTATGCTAGGCGAAACGTCAGCAATTTCAATCTATCGAGTTGTTTTTGTTCACTCCACCAAAAAGGGCAGTTTATACCTGGTTTAATTTAATCAACGTAGTGATTTTAAATTTGTAATGTATCCGAATCGTTTACAGTTATTTTAGTGATATTGGCCTGGCGAGATGTTTAATTTCTGGACACGAAACGTTGCCAAAATAACCACACAATAATAAATTTGAATAACTTGATAATATGATTTATTAAAGTATAAGGAGGAATTAAGTTATACCGTGTTTGGGTTAGTAAACATACGTTCAGATAAATCGCTCGAGCGTCGTGTCACTGAATGTGTGAATTTCTTTGAGGTCAGTAGTCTCTGTGTGAGCGTTACTTCTGTGTGAAAGTCAGAGAGTAATTAAAATTCCATTGTTAAGCATCAAGTTCTTGGTGAGACACGCTTGTGAATGTATTCTATTGAGTGACAAAAACGAAAGTTACCACATTTTAATTTTGTTGATCACAAAACTGACACAAGATCAAATTGATCAGGTTATGTCGTCAAAAACACCAGATACCGAGATCGGGTCAAACTTGTTTGAAGTCGTCACAAAGAACTTGATTCATTGCGCATGTGGTGTAGACTCCAAATTTTTTATTTCCACAGCTCAAGTCGTGAATTCTTAAACATAAAGTTGCCTTGTCACTGGTATACGAATTTAAACGTCAAAAGTATTTTTGTTGTTTGTTTTAACCAGTCAGTCAGATTGATCAAATTTGACTGTCGGTTATCAAATATGGTGTAACTATCAGTCAGTTTTGTTACATCATTTTGATTAAACATCTACCCTAGATGGAAAAATCAAACTATTTAAAAAAGCGCGAAAAACTGGAAGTAAATCACTTAATAAAACTCTTTGAATTACCTACGTACGCATTGGAATTATAACCTTTATCTTTAACAAATAACAATAACAACAACAACAGTAAAATATTACAAGAGCAAATAATAATAGTTATAATTAGATAAAATAAATTACAAAGGTTACTTAGAAGTTGGAACAAGGCGCCAAAACAACCAGTTAAGATTAAATTTAACACAATAGAGGAGGAGCGTTTTTACCCATTTCCTATGCCTCATTCAAATAAGTCTATCAGGTTTAAAATCGCTGCAAATTAGAATATTTGATCAAACTGAAAGTGTCACATCATTATTCTATAATTACATTCAAGTTTGATCAAAGTGACTGATACTAACTTTACGAGAAACTATTTTTAGCGTGGTATTTGACACATTTAATTTTACAATTTTACAACAATTTTTTAAAAGTATATTTCTCCTACGAAGGTTTTCTTTTCAAACAATAAAACCATACACTCCTGGTCCATGTGGTTCGATACTGTCATCCACATTTCAGTTCATCATGTTGTTTGTAATGCGTTCATCATCTTCTGAACCGTGTCAAACCAAATCAGTTTTTTTGGTCAATGCTGTTCACAATTCTTTTTTCAGTAACCATATCATAACTTTATCTAATTTGAGATTCCTGTAAATATCCTTCAAAATTCTAATCTGTAGTTAAAAATTTGTCTCCATACATGACGATACGTTTTGGTCCTGTTTATAGTCACGTCTTTCTCCCTCGCTTTCTTCTATATCCTGTGCTATCACACTTTTGTTGTAGTTAATACACACCATCTCTCTATTTCTCAGAACCCTCTGCTAGATTGTTTTTCATTACACTACTGAACTTCTCATGACACAAATCCTGTTTCCAATCTACCGGAGAGGCTTTGGCTCATGTATTGAAAAACATTTTTCTTAGATAAGTTATATTTCTACCAACCGTCCCACAGAACGGGGCTTTCAATTAGTCTTATACAGTGTGTCCAAGATAAGGATGAACAGCATGGGCATCTTGGAAACCGTGAGAGATACAGAGTCCGTTAAATTTGGAAAAAGTTGGCCACTCGAGGGCTCGACATTTTGCTGTTGAGAAACTTGCGGTGAATGAAACCATGGGAACGATAAAATGAAATTGAATCAACAATCGACTTCATTTATTTTATTGTAAATTCTGACAAAATCTATTTGAATGACAAAGTAGTATCAGTTTAGCAACGTTTTTCAGTGTAGGTCATATTTCACAATGGAGCAAGAATTTTTTCAAATGAAGAGAAATTTGATATGCTGTCCTGCTACATTACATGGCGGAGAAATTCTGTAGAAGCCGAACACTTATATTTGATCAAGTACTCGTAACGGAGGCAACCAGGAAAGTCCATATTTAGGCGTTTGGTGTCCAATCTAAAAGAATACGGTTCATTCAAGCAACCCGTACTGTCCCGTCAAAACCATTCGAGCGCAGCAACATTTTCTGTTTCCGGAAATTATTTCAACGCACAGTACATCAAAAAGATTTGAGATTTACGTGTTCCATTGTAAAATATGACCTACACTGAAAGGCGTTGTTAAATTGATACTACTATGTTAATTGAATCGATTCTGTCAGAACTAACAATAGACTTCATTTTTTCGCTGCCATGGTTTTATTCAGCACACACTAGTCCAAAGAAATTAGAAATTTACCAAAACGTTATTTTTTTTCAATAAAATTACAAATAACCATATTATGTAGTACATCGTTGAAAAATGCTTTTTTATACGGTGTGTACTTTTTTTGAGTGCCATAAGAAAAATAGAGTTGTTGATGGTTTCTTCGAAACGAAACCTTATAGTAAAAATTCGTGAACCCCATGTTGTAGAGTAAAAAGAGTGGCAATGATAAAGTGCATTCAGTTTTTTAGTAACTTTTCGAATAACTTCAGAACATAATGAAAACGAAATGGCAGAATTTTGGTTTTTTTGAGTATCTTCGGAAGTAAATCGAACTCAGCGAGTTTCTCAACAGCAAAATGTTGACCCTTTAAGTGGGCAACTTTTTCCAAATTTAACCGACTCTGTATCTCTTGTGGGATCACCATGCTGTTCATCTTTATCTTGGACACATTGTATACTAAAATTTAAAATTTGTGTGTTTGTTAGGGCCTTTATTGACTCAGTCTTAAGCCAAAACCAAATACATTATTAGAATCAGCATTGTATTGCGGGGGAGAATAGGTTAGTTCGGGCAGGAAAGGTGCACCAGGGGGCTTAGGCTCATGTAGTGGAAAAAATTTTTGTTTACATAAGCTACATGTTTACCACCAGTCTGATAGGACGGGCTTTCAACTAGTTTAGTATAATAAAATTACAACTAAGAAAATAATTTTTGTTTAGTATTAAAAAATGAGTTTTAATTTTTAGAGTCAATTGTTGTTAGCGTGGGTAAAGTTTACGTGTGCTAAGATTCTTTAGGTTAACGAGCTTTTTCCCCTTTCTTGGAACAAACAAAATCGATACTTGCTTGACTTAGAAATAAATAACATGTCTTGCTGTCCTGTATTGCGACAACGGTATGGTCTATAGGTACCACTGTCTCTTAGCCAACAAAAAATGTTTGCAACAAAATAGAATTTATATACCTTTAGTAAAAAAAAGAACGATTCTTCAGTTGGTACTAATTGGTAATAATCCTTTTGCAGGTTATCTCCAACCGAGTACAAGTTCCATACTTCAACTAAAAAGAAACATACGTCAAATTATAGAAGAAGGAGTTGACAATGACTCCTTATTTCAAAATATTCACGGCGGTTCTCCGTTACACCTTGCAGCTGCCCATGGAAACGTTGAAACTCTACGACATTTATTGTCTCAGAAAATGAATATTAATACACCAAATAAAGTTGACAACACACCACTACATGTTGCAGTTTTAAACAATCAATACGCGATAGTTAATCTTTTGTTACAACATGAAGCCGACGTTGAATTAAAGAACATTAACGGCGATACTCCGTTACATCTTGCAGCTTTCGAAGGCTTCAGTGAAGTAATTGCTTTATTATTATCGAAAAAAATTAATATTAACCCCCTAAATTATGTTATCAACACACCTCTGCATTTGGCTGTTTTAAGAAATAATTTGAAGATAGTAGAAACTTTGTTAGGACACGACGCCGACGTTGAAATAAAAAATATTAATGGTGATACTCCGTTACATCTCGCAGCATACGAAGGTCACAGTGAAGTAATAGCTCTATTACTAACATCGAAAAAAATCAATATCGACTCTGTAAGTAACGTTAACAACACTCCTCTGCATGCTGCAGTTTTACGCAACCATTTGAAAGCATTTGAATTGTTGTTTAAAAATAACGCCAACGTTGACTTAAACAACATTAACCGGGAGATACCATTACATATCGCAGCATACGAAGGCCGCACTGAAATTATGAAATTATTACTATCTAAAACAATGAACATCAACTCGTTAAATAAATTTAGAAATACACCTTTACATAACGCAGTTATGCGAAACCATTCGAGCGAAGTCAAACTTTTGTTAGAACACGATGTCGATATTGACATAAACAATAAAAACGGCGATACTCCGTTACATATTGCAAGATCTAAAGGCTACAATGACATAATGTTTTTATTATTATCAAAGAAAATTGGCGGCAGTTGGGTTCCAGATTCCACAAATCACACTGCTACAAACGTAGATAATTCTATTACTTTTTATCTCGACATTATTGAAGATGTTAACGTACATGACAAAGACGGAAATACCCCTTTGCACAAAGCTGTGGAAAAAAATTTATTTGACACCGTCAAGGTACTCATTGATGCAGGTTCCATTGTAAATACCAAAAACTTTCTGCAAAACACCCCTCTTCATTTAGCAGTGTTAGGAAAACACAAAAGCATAGCTCAGTTGCTGATAGTTAACGGAGCATTAGTCAACTTACAAAATAAGAGTGGAAGAACACCTCTACACGAAGCTGTTTGGCATAACCACAGCGAAGAAGTCAATCTATTAATAAAATACGGGGCAAGCATTGACGCCGTTGATTTAAATATAGAGACGCCTTTGCATTTAGCTGTCCGAAAGAAATACGTAGACATAGTTGAACTTTTACTAAAATCAAGCAAATCAAACTTGATTTCCGCGGAAAGCATTCCCTCCTACATCAACATGGCTAACTCTGAGGGAAGTACAGGTTTACACTATGCAATTGGACAAAACAATTTGAAGATCACCAAACTACTAGTTGACAACGGCGCTTCGTTAATTGTAAGTAACGTTGATGGTTTTGTACCTCTTCACGTATCTGTTTGTAAAGGATACTTAGAAGCTTTAAAGTTTCTCGTCGAAAATGGTGGTAGTTTTGACGTGGAAGACAAAGACGGCAACGCACCCATACATTTAGCTGTTATGAACGAACACGTTAAGATTGTTGAGTACCTTATTGATAAAGGAGTCTCAATTGAGCTAAAAATGCTAAAGGTTTTACACCTTTACATTTGGCAATATTAGTGCGTGATTCAGACATGGTAAGGTATTTAATAGGAAAAGGAGCAAATATAGAAACACCAGATAATAAAGGTCACACTGCTCTTAATTTAGCAAAAGAAGAACATGCTCATCCTATTGTAAATTTGCTAATGACTGTAACAGCTTCATATAGTAATTAAAGCTTGGTTTAGTATGCATTGTTTGTTTTACATATTTGTTATTTATCAATGTCAAACATACATCTTCCCATAACTACTTCCACTGCAGTTGGTCATTTGTTTGAAACAAGTTCGTTTCTTACAACTCAACCATTAAGCTGATATTTAGAAAAAGACACACCATTTCTCTTAATAATTATAGAATTGTAACCATACTGTGTTACACTCACTACTGCTATATGTATCCAGTGATTCTGTTCTGAATGCTTTCGGCAAAGTTCTCGATAGAGTTTGGCAGACAAGAATGCTCAATAAATTGGTTTCATGAGTACTTGTCTTCATTCTCAGAAGAAATGCTTTTGAAGCTCTTATCTGATCATATTGGTGTAATGTGCCAATTTTCCTATTAGAGAGTAGGTATATGGTTTTTTATTGTCTTTTGTTTCCTAATAGATAGGCTTGTCCAAGAACTACATTCACAAGTGTTCTTTGTGGTATAATTGATGTTCCTTGTTTGATTGCTTTGAAGTTAATTGTTTGCAGAACATTAGTCAGCAAGCGAGGAAAAGGTTCTGTTAGGCCGTACGCTAAGTCAGTTTCAATGATCTTAAAATATAAATTTGATGTAGCACCCAACTGACCATGCCGATAATATTCTGATTGAAAAGTCTAAATTCATTTGCGATGAGTGCTTGTCACTAATAAGTACTTAAATGAAAGTAAGTTTATAGCGTGTGCAAAAAAAACTTGTAAAACACAAGTCTCAAAATATCACAGACTCATTCGTCTTCTTCTTCTTCCTCTTTCTTTAGGCAATGTCGGTTTCATTTCGACTTTATGGAAGTGTTTTTGCATTGATGAGGACTCTGAGCCCATCGTTTTGGTGGTCTTTCTACTTCTCTGCGTCCATGTGGTTTCTTACCTCTTGCAATTTTAGATAATCTGTCTTTGTGCATCATGTACACATATTGGTTCCATTGTTTCTTTTCTTCTTTTATGAATGTTCTTATGTCTTATATATCACATTGTCTTCTTATTTCGGTGCTCTATCCCTCAGAGTGTAGTCTTAACGTAGTCAATCCTCATTCGTACTAACTGTTTTGTTTGTGACGTAGTGTCTCACATGCATTATGTTATTACCGGTCTTAGCATGCTCTTGTATATTTTTACTTTACAATTTATGCATACTTATTTTTCTAGAATATATATCTCATAGCGCGAATGTTCTTGCAGCTTTAAATGTTTGCTTTTGTACTTGTTCATTGACAGTCTCTTCAATTTCCAATTTACATCACACCGGTTTTTTGGCTATTGTCATACATATTCTTTCTGTATTGGAAACTTCCAGGTTATACGTTTTTAGGCGACTGACGAGTACATAACTTACTGACAACTTCTCTGAAAGAATAAACTACATCTTTTTATACTTACCTACAACTTGCCTTGGTTACATTCTTCACTCTTCTTTCTTCTACCCTTTGAACAAAGAAATTTACAGATTGCTTAAGGGTGTTGTACTCGTATTTTCTTGTTGTAAGAGAATGACGAAACAATTACTATAGAAATGAAAACAAAGTATTCTGGTTTGAACCAAAGGTTTTGAATTCAGTCGTAGTCCAGCCTATAGTGCCAAAAGTAAAAACCGAGGGTACCTAATTAATGCCGAGAAAAAGTTATCTGAGCGACGACGCATATCTATTACTCCTTCGGATTTGAAGTTTTCGTAACCGGTGAAAGAGCTTTTGAACGAATATTCAATATAGAGGAGAAAATCTAACGCCCACTACTCATATGAGAGTGACTTAAAAGTCAGTCGGACCAGAAAGCTTGATGGGCTCTTGTCCGCTAACCATCACTTTGAATCGTTAAAGAAATATTGTTATCTATGTTAACGATAAGAGGAAATGCAGAGGGCACGTCAGGGATTAATTGAGGATTATAGGAATTTTATAGCTTAAATGGTATGAGTTAGTTAGATATATTGTGAAAAGACGTGTGTGGAAATAATTACTTTTTGAGCAAATAAATAAATTACTATATACGTATATTAAAACAATCAAGTATAGATACAGAAAAAATAAAAGAGGATGTGGGAAAATACCAATTGGCGGCTTATAGAGTGTATGGAAAGAGTGGGTAACAAGGCCTATTTAAAACTATGGTAGACATGCTATACATGTTAGGCGATTTGGTAGGTTTTAAAAGTAAAGAAAGAAAAACCTTACCTTTAGATAAAGAAGGAGAAAGGAGAAGGGTTGATAATGTTGTTAAACAAACTTTTGAGTGTATCAAAGAGAAAGAATACAAAAAATAATTAAAGGACAAAAAGGAGAAAACACATTACAGACCTCTGACGTGAATGAGGTGGGGTATTTTTGGATCAGGTTTTTGAGCGTTTAATTTAAAGAAAACAAACTTACTAAAAAAAAAAAACAAGTTTGTTAGTCACTTGGGGATGAAAAAGGTTAACAATCACGTAAGGAAGATGTATAGAAAGAGCAGATGTATACAAAAAACTGATGAGGTGAACAGAGATAATGTAAAATGTAAAGTGTTGTCCATATTTATTATTTTCATTAATTTATTTACATTTTAGTAAAAAGAAAATAACCTGGATTCAGATGAGAAGGAAATATTTTTTACTATTGTGACTCCAACAATCTCTTTTTTGCCTTGAGAAAGTTCAGACGTCTTCGACCGAAACGTTGGCACGAACTAGTACATGAAGTTTTAATAGTCCATTCTAAAAAAAAGTTACACCTACAAGAAGGTCCATCATATGGTGGAACAAGCATACTGAAAAAAAAATTGGAAAATGTTCCTTCCAAAGGAAATGCAAGACCGGATGTCTGACGGTGATCTTGAAGCCTTACATAGATAAAGAGCAAAGTACCAGAGACAGATGAGGAGAACAGAGAACATCGTTTAAATAGTCAGTAAATAAAATACAAAAACTAGAAAAAAACGGCATACAATGTTTGTTACTTAATACCAAGGAAGCAGAAAAACACGGGAAGGAGAAGAAACAAACATGATTGACAATGCATTATAGAGAGTAATTAAAGGAACAGAGTGTTAAGAAAATCTATAAAATGAAGATATAAAGCAACCAAGTAAGAAAGATACAAAATGTTATCAAGGGAAGGCTCCTAGACCTAATATGAAACCACAGTAGGTTTGGAAGCGACTGTTCAAATTTGTTAATAAATATATTGGAAATTGTTCCTTCTAAAGGAAATGCAAGACCGGATGTCTGACGCTGATCTTGAAGTCTTACAAACCTAATGTACAGGGTGCCTCCTTTCAATCATCGGCAAACTTTGCAAAAGCATTAGAAGCAGGTTAAAGAAATGAATGGAGGAATAGGTTTTTCAAAGAGAAGCCTCTATGTTTTAGTAACTCTAGATGTCATAAATGCTTTTAGAAGCATCAAGCAGAAAAATATATCTGTATAGATACTGTTAAAGATTATCTGAGGAAAGGAACCCGTTACTAAAAATTAGGAAATATAAATGACTGATGCGGGAGTTCCGCAAGAGTCAGTTCTAGGAACACTACTGTGAAACATGTATTGTCACGGTATCATAACCCTAACAATGACCTACAATCTAAGTTTGGTCGTAGTGGGAATGACAGAAAGAAGATCAACAAATTGGACAGGAGTGAGCGTAAGACGTAAGCTGAACACAGTATGAAGTATTTTCAAAATTTGTGGGAGGTTTACAAACAAAGGCGGGAGGACCTTCAGTACGTTAACCGTGTATTGATCGGACTAATACTTAGTGTTAGAGAAATAAGCCCAGGATAGAGAAAATGTATATGAACATAATACGCTCAATTTTCTTATTATATGCTCTTATTTATGGTTCCAGTCTGAAATGAAACTGTCACCTCGAGATGATAGAGCTTTAGTGGTTAACATATGTATTTATAGTGTAACAAATACGCAAAAACATACTGCACTACATGAATGTAATGTACATGTTAGTTCTAGCAACCTGGGGAAAAGTTCTAGTTAAAAAAGTTTAAATCAAACTCCTTAGGACCATCATGGACATATTATATTATATGATGTGTTAATTAAATATTTACATATAAGAGAAGCTCTATTAGTAGTAGTAGTAGTAGTAGATTGTTTTGAAGTGAAATTTTTCCTTTACTGATTTCTTTCAGGGTCCTTTTCATTGAAGATCTGAATGACCGGTTTCAATCTTTATTCTGACTAAGGTGGCAAACTTGTTTAATAAATCTGTCACCAGAGGCTATTTGAAATAATTTAAAATTTCCGTAACTGACTCACGTAACTACACGAATCTTTGCGAAAGAATGTGTTATGTGAACATTTCCATTAAAAACAGTACCGCAAATAGTTTGCGCGTAAATGATCATGTATTAGTCTGCTATTAATTCTTAGTACACTAAAATCGAATTAAATATCTGGAAAAAACCATAAAATTTAATCAAAATCATTTTCTCAGTTGGGATTTTCTGTTAGTGTATATGTATATTTATAGAAAATATTTAAAGACATTTGTAGAGAAAAACTGGTTTGTGAGTTCTTTCAATGAAAAAGTGATGAAGAAATTCAAGAAAATTTATAAATAAAGTGATTAGAGAATTTTAATGCGATAACTCGTTAGTACTGAAAGTTTTGGTAGGGATAAACGATACAGTCATCTGTTGACTAAAATTTAACTTAAATATAATTAATAATGAAGAAACAGTTCGTGTTTGTGTTTGTTTTGATTGCGTACGTTTACGAACAAGTTCAAGGAAAAACAATTTTGACCCCTTATACTGGTTTTAATGGTAAGTTCTTTATTTTTAATCATACACTAGCGTTCAGTAGAAGTATCATAAATGTGTTTAAAATCGATTTAAAATTGAGGAACCATCAAATATTTGTAGGTCATCAAGCAAATTACCGATAGATTTGAAAGGTTAGTTTATGACCATTGTAATAGATATTGGTTTGTATGAATTCTTCGAAGTTTTTTTTGCCGATTCTAATCATTTAATAGTTTTGTTTTTTGTACCAGAACTTGTGTAGTATAGCACCCTACAAAAACCACAGCACGAAATATTAACCGCTGTAAAATAATTTAACGCACAAGATTTGTATTAAATTTTTTGGGCGACGATTTTTAAATGCTAAAAATCTAAAATTAACAAATATTTTGCTGTCAATTGTCAATATCGGTCATAAAGTGAACTGTAATTCACAATACACAAGATGGCGCTAATCATTTAGATGAAACTAAAAATATTCCAAATCAATTTATTTTTTATCATTTAACAGTAAAAAAGTTGTATAATTGTTGATTTAGAAACCATATTTTTGTTCTATCAACGCTGTGCGTGCATTGTACGTAATTATGACGTTTCAGGGTTTGTAGTTTTAATGTTAATTTGATGTTTACATGTCAGGAGGCAAAAAAAAATATTACAGTTTCCGAATTTGGGAAACTCTGCCATTACTTTCACTATATACACCATTTTTATACTTAATATGCGAAAAAAAAATTAAATTGTTTAAATTGTTTATTGTTTTTTTATTACCATCTAAATTTATAAAAAATAATTAATAAAAATCAGATTTATAAATAGTCGAAACATTTTCAAATATGAAGATAGATAAATATTTTCCTTGTAACTTGGGTTTAAATAATTTCGAAAATTTCAAAAGTTTTTAGAACCAACACAAATTTTACAAATCTTCTTCTTGTTACCTCCTTATACACTCTCGAAGCGTCTAAGAAGGTATTCCTTAACCTTCATTTATCCACTTCAAGTTCTTCGGGTCTGCGGCCATCTTCATTTTTAGTATCTCACTTATCCCTCTTCTATCTGTTTCAACCATAATATCCATGGCTTGTCGTATGTAAACAAGATTCCAAGAAAACCAGCTGTCCGATATTCATTTTAAACATTTTTGTTTCAAATAAAAGTTGTTTATATTTTAATTATACACAACTTTTGTTTAAATTATATTTGATACGATAAGTAATTATTGAGATATAACAATCACGTAACACTAATTATTGTAACAATATCTCAATATCAATTTTACAAAAAAAGTTGAGGAAAATAAGTTTCTTTTTTCTTATTCGGCCATTTTTGTCTTTCCCGCAATTTTTGCCTTATTTCCGTTTACCTTATCTTTTAGTAACTTCTACAATTTTTTGGTTTATTTTAAGTTCTTTCAATACTATCTATATGTTATTTTGGCCAATTCAGTCAATTCTTCTCCTGTTTACTTCTTCTCTATGAAATTTTTCAAAATAAGAATATTATCCGTTGTTTGTTTGTCTGTCTCTGTCTTCTGAATGCTAATTTTTCTTCGTCCCACTTCTTTCTGTCTTTCTTAGTCTGTCTTCTATCATTTTTGTATATAGTTTAAATGTAACTAATGACATATACAGGGTGTCCGAACTAAAAAGTTTCGGAGCAAATTACGAAAAAACTAGATGGACTAAACAAAAATCTTCAAACACGTCAACTTTAATAAAAAGGTAGAAGCAATTTGATCTAACTACCTTCGAACAGGGGTAGTCACTTTTCAAAAATTTAATAATGAATTCGGAGTTTGGTATTATGTTTTTGGAACCTTAGGCCATTATTTGTATTGTAGCATATTTCAATTAACTTTGTAGTAAAGCGTTTGAATAATACAGGGTGCTCTAACCAATTAATGTTCTTGGTCACAAAGTTTGCCATTACAAGTAAACTGTGTAACAGTTACGTAAATGGAAAGACGATATGATTTTCAATCGGCAAAGAAAAGAATTTAGAGGAATTTTCAATACCTAACAATCATACCTCACAGAGGAGTAAACACTCCTTTAACAATTTTATTTATTGTTATTTATTACTTACATACTTACAGCATTGTCAATATAATGCGACGTTTTTTATGCCTACCTCAGGTAGAGAATGTAGAAACAATAAATTAATAGTGCAGAAACAGCAGATTACATTTTTTATTCTCCTTGCTTGTTGGAACTGATCTAATTTATTGGAAAGGTAAAAACAACTGATAATCACAGATAAGTATGTTAAATAATGTAAGAGATTTCTTTGAAGCTACAATGCAAGTGGACGGAAAAAATTTAATCATTTATTGAATTAAAGAAGATTACTTATTATTATTTTGTTATTATCAGATCAGTTCTAAAAAGCCTGCATATCCCTATAATTTTTGCACTCAAACTCATTATTTTGTCTGAATTGATTCTATTAAATTTTTTCCCATTATTTTGGTATTAAGCTTGTTTTCCATGCTTCCGTCTTTACTTCCAACAACCACTTTCTTTCTTCTTTTTATAATCTTGTATTATTACTGTTTTTCTGTCCGGATTTTCGTTTTATTTCGTGTATGCTTATTTCTTCTGTCTAGTTACTATTGTCTCTTTCGTATTCTTTATCTATCCTTGTCGTTTGTTCTTCTTCCTCTTTGTGATATTTATCTTTATAATGTTTTCCCCATATTTCTATTATTTTCTCTAAGTTTGCCCGTATAATGTTATTCTTATATCTTGTAGATTAAAAACAATCGTTGTTATGCTTAGTTAACCATAAATATACTTATGTATTTAATCTACGAATACATTTAATCGAGTTTGGTAATCTCCTTTCATTTACCTCCTCTAAAAGTTGTTATTTTACCTCAGAAAATTTTACTATACACATTGTAACGTTGCTCTATTTCATCACCAAATTCTTTCTATCTTTTCTTTTCTTCTTCCCTTATTAACACATTTTTTTCTATATCTATGGTATTTTATTCTATCTAACTTTGTGTTGTTATATTCTTTCCTTGATATTTTATGTCTTTGTACTTCATCCTGTATTTCTTCACTTTAGTTGTTCTTTTTCTGTTTTTCAATTTTTGTTCTTCTACATTTACTACATCTGCATTTCTTTCTCTTCAATGTCTCAAATTTCTTATCTATTGTTTGTACTCTACTTTCCTCCATTTTGGTTTTGCTGTTACTATTCTATGAAGTGTACCTCTATTCGCTCTATTATCTCTTGTGTAGACTATATAGTCTATTTTGGTTTTTCCTTTTCTTTCTTCTGCTATAAATGTGTATTTTTCTGGTAATGGTTGTTGCAAGAAGAAATTCTCTATTATTAAATAGTTTATTTAACCAAACCTATTTTTGTTCTTTGTTTTTTTTTCTTGAAATAGAAAGTAAAGAATGTGTTAAAAGAAAGAAGAAAATTCGGTTTTAATTGTAGGGGAAAATTGGCACCAGAAATAAAATAAAGGTATCGCAATCGCTGAAACCAAACGGGCGGTGGGGACCGGCTAGAACAAATCGCCGGTGTCAAAACGTCCGCATCCCCTTCACACTAAATCAGTATCATTAGGTAGAAACCCTGTTTGCAAGATTATCCGTTACGATTACTTAATTTTGTTTGTTTTAATATTTTTGTCGACAGATGTAAAAGCAGTTATATAAGTTGATCCTTAGATAATTATAGCCAATTAAGTGTTAGCAAAAATAAGATAAGCAAAAAACCAAGAATCACCCGACAGCGCGCATTTGTACAATAGTGAAGTTACACTCAAGTTCTTGTACTCCTGAAGAATCTCAAAAAGACGAAACAGCTGTCGGGTGATTCTCGGTGTTTGTTTGCTATTTTTTATTTTTGCTAACACTTAGCTAACAGTTAGTCAAAGGATTGACTTTTACACATCTGTTGACAAAGTTGCTTAATGCGAATGCATTCACATACGTGATTAACACGAGCCGACACTAGGTGTCGCAAAACGTATTGTTTGTTTCTTTAGTTTGTGTGATAGACACTGTTTCAATTCGGGCAATTCGTTTTAACCATAAACGTACCATTATAGAGTCACACTGAAAGTGTATGTTGATAAGTCTAATAATTCTTGAATCTTTAAGATTTATCTTATGGATGTTCAAGCACTACAAGGTTCAGTCTTATTTTAACTACCTCTGATTTTGCACTTACATTTAAATGAATCCCAAAAACTTTTGAAATGTTTGTATTGTGATTTAAAATTCAATTTAATAATTTATCGTTTGAAGGTTATTTCGTCTATCATACTCAAATTCAATTTAATTCCTTTCACATTGCATTGTAGGTATCTATTAATGAACTATCCCACTCATTTCTCTATTTTCAAACTTGTCCAAACATGGAGTAATCAAATATAGGGATTGAATAATTTTGCAGTAATTAAAAGTTACATTGAGTATCTTGTAATTTGTATTTCAAGTGCAATAGTTCAGCCGTTGCACTTTTTTGGATTTGCCTCACGACTTCTGGAGATCAACTTGCTTAAAACAAATATTTTTAAACCAAGGGGTTTCCTTTTCTTATTATGTAATAATCACAAGTTTTGTTTCAATAAGCATAAGAAATCGCAAAATATGTCAGCTCCGAATAAAATGCCTGTTGTGTTGTTGTTATTGCTTGTATAATTTCTTAATTTGACATGACTATGAATCATTTTTTGTAATTTATCCGTTTATCCACAGTTTTTAAGTAATTTTATCTACAATAGAAAAATTTAACGTGTAATGAATGAGTTTCCTAATTAATTTTCATACTCGTCCTAGGTTACGCTCAAAAATTATAAACGGCCCTATGGTGTTTTAAATGGCATTTTGATAACTGATGAAACCTACTGTTACAATATGTCCACGTTTTAAAAAATTAAAACATAATCCTGTTGTTTACATTGATATATTTTTTTTGTTTTGTGATGATCAACGTTTTCTTTGAATTATAATTGAAGTGTCTAAGTCTTCTAAAATGTCACATCTGGTTTCTAAAATGTTTAAAAGTCACCTTAAAACGGGATTATCAAGTACAGACTTGTGTATTGTTCCACTGCCTTGTCTTCTAGCTCTGATGTAGTGTAAAAAGAACTTGAAAAGTGCTAATACACTAATCCTTGTCACACTCCCAAGTGTTTTCTTTTGTATAATTTCTCCAGTCTTTTCACAACCATCTGAAGTACATAAAATCTCTACATCAAGACTCAAAATAATCTTTCAGATTTAATCTACAGTTTAACTGTCAGAGTTCCGCCATATCGTTCAGCCACACCCAAACGATTCATTTTTAACCTCCTCTTTTTCAGTAAAAGGAAAGACTATAACTTATGACAATAATTTTGTAATTATGCCGGTTGTTTCGAATAAAGTGTCGGATTGTTAGTGAATTATGATGCTATTTACACCTGGCGACAGGCAAGCAACATTACTTTTTGCCTAATTATGAGAAGGGGAAATTGTTTACACAAATTTTAGTGAGAACTTTAGTCACTTCTGTTTTGATGGTTGTCAATGAACGATTTTGAGCTCTTTTAGGTAACTGAATTGTTTCTTTTAATTAATTAACTATAGTGTCGTTATTAATTATTAGATGTGTATCTGAGGTTGCGAAACAATCTTAATGACTCATTAATTCCGTACGCTTGATGAACGCCGTAAGTTTGACTTTCATTTTAAAACCTGCATGTGGCTATACCGCCATCTTATCAATTCTAAAACTTTCATCTGAAAGAATTTTCATATGAAATAATTTTCATTTGAAAGAATTTTTATATGAAACAATTTTTCATTTGAAAGATTTTTCACATGGAAGAACTAATTCTAATCCTCGTTATCACTAGACGATGACATAGGGTGCAACCATTCTTTAAGCACTGAGGATGTACGTCCGATTTTTCCTATAAATTAGTAACTACTAAGGGTTACTTTAAGAAAGCGGCTCGTTATCTTATCATAATTTAATGTTTAACCCGAACCTAGGTGGTGATGCTTAACGTTTTTCTTTGAAGAAGTTGTCCTCGACATATACCAAAATTAGATTAGATTAGATTAGAATTTAAGTGTTAATCTTTATGATTTATATTACTATTTTTAATGGAAGTGTCATGCATGTAGGAGACATTCTTTGATTTACTATTTAATTCTTAATTACTTTACGCCGTTAATATTCAACTAAACATCACTAAATTTTGCGTATGTTGAGTGTCGCTGCAAGTAATTCACTTAATTTTGCGTCAGACGCTGAAACATATTTTGTGCCGTCCATACTTGATTTAAATTTTTAATACGACCGAACTGTAATCAAGATATTTAACTGTGATAACGTATACTTGTTTTGGGCTTTCGTTAATTTGATATTTGTCTTGTTGTATGTTACTTGATACTTGTCAGAATACATTCTCTAGACTCTCTTCTACGAGTTTGTGTGTTGTACTTTCTTTGAGACGTACGAATATTTCAATAGGACTTTTTAGGTGGCGCTCATGGTCTCATTAGAAACTTGTACAAACTTTCTTCGATATCTTCCTGCGACCCACTCACCGATAACGAGCTTCAGGTAGTTTTCTAAGCAACTTCTCAAAATTATTATTTTAAATTTACATTTGAATATCTGTACAACAAACTTGCAACAAACTGATTTCCTTAATCATTTATGTACTTACAGTACTTCCTACACAATGCTATTAATGCATTCATTTGTTATTTCATTTGCTGCTTCATGGGTAATGTCAAAAATTTGTTTTGGAAAATAATCTTTTAGTACTTTAATACAATCGCTGGTATAGATTTTTTGGCGTGTTATCGAAACTTTGTTTACGTTGTCTAATTGCATAGCTCATTGTTATAATGTGTTTAATTTTGTTTCTATTTTTCTAGAACATCTCCAACCGAGTACTAGATACATTACAGAAAAAGATGACATATCGGAAAATCAATCCTTTTTAAAAAGATACAGACGCCAAACTCAAGATGACGATAAAACCAAAAATATCGACGGCGATACTACATTGCACATTGCAGCTGCTCAAGGACAAGTGGACACTATCCAATCGTTGTTGTCCGAAAATACTGATATTAATGTGTTAAATAAAGTTAGTAACACCCCCCTACATGTGGCTGTTTTAAAAAATCAGTTTAACGCGGTTCAAATTTTGTTGAAACACAAAGCCAACGTTGAGTTGAAAAACGTTAACGGCGATACTCCGTTACATCTCGCATCATACGAAGGTTTCAGTGAAGTAATGGCCCTATTATTGTCGCAAAAAATTGATATTAACTCTGTAGACAATCTTATCAACACTCCTCTTCATGCTGCAGTTTTGCGAAACCATATCAAAGCGGTAGAATTGTTGTTACAAGATGACGCCAACGTTGAATTAACGAACATTAACGGCGATACACCGTTACATATTGCAGCATACGAGGGCAATACTAAAATTTTGTATTTATTGTTGTCTAAAAAAATAAACGTCAACGCGTTAAATAAATTTAAAAACACACCTTTGCTTAATGCAGTTGTCCGAAATAATATAATCGAAGTTAAAGTTTTGCTACAATACAACGCCGACGTTGACATAAAAAATAAAAATGGTGATACTCCACTACATATTGCAGCATACGAAGGCTTTAATGAAGTATTAACTCTATTATTATCATCGAAGAAATACGATATCAACTCTGTGAGTAAAGAAATGAACACCCCGTTACATAATGCAGTTTATCGTAACCGTTTCGGAGCTGTTGAAATTTTATTACAACACAACGCTAACGTTGAAGTGAAAAATAAGAACGGTGATATACCATTACACATTGCAGCATTCGAAGGTCACACTAAAGTTACAGACTTATTGATTAGAAGAAAAATGGATATTAACACGATGAATAATTTTAAAAAACACTCCTTTGCATAATGCAGTTTTGCGAAATCATTCGAATGAAGTAGAAATTTTATTACGACACAACGCCGACGTTGATATCAAAAACGTTAATGGCGATACCTCATTGCACATTGCAGCGTACGAAGGCTATAATGAAATATTATCTATATTGTTATCATCCAAAAAAATCAATATCAACTCTATCAGTAACGAACTCAACACTCCTCTACATAATGCAGTTTACCGAAACCATTACCAATCCGTTGAGATTTTGCTGCAGCATGGTGCTAACGTAGAAGTGAAAAACAAGAACGGCGATATACCGATACACATTGCAGCATTTGAAGGGCATACCAAGGTTATGATTTTATTGTTATCCAAAAAATGAACGTCAACACATTAAACAAGTTTAAGAACACACCCTTGCATAACGCTGTTTTGCGAAATCATCCCAGCGAAGTCAAAATTTTGTTACAACACGGTGCCGACGTTCAAGTACAAAATAATAACGGCGAGACTCCGTTACGTATTGCCACATCCAAACGATTCACTGAAGTAATGGCTTTATTATCATTAAAGAATATTGGCACAGTTCACAACACTCCCTCGACCATAATTTCGGTTCCGGTTCACAACACTCCTTTAAGCACACAATCCGTTGCGGTTGATAACAGTCCCACAATTACGTCACCAATTGTCGTAGATACTACGAGCAAAAACGATCCGTTCGCTTTGTACTTGGGTATTATCGAAGATGTCAACGGACACGATACAGAGGGAAACACTCCTTGCACAGAGCGGTGCAAAAGAATGTGTTTGATATTGTGAAAGCACTCATTGACGTGGGTTCCATTGTAAATACCAAAAACTTTCAACAAAATACTCCTCTTCACTTAGCAGTTTTAGAAAACCACATTAAAATTACTCAGTTGTTAATACTTAACGGAGCATTGATCAACTTACAAAACAAATATGGGAGAACTCCTCTACATGAAGCTGTTTGGCATAACCACAAGGATGAAGTCGTTCTCTTAATGAAATACGGAGCAAGCATCGACACCGGCGATATAAATAATGAGACGCCTTTGCATTTGGCGGTAAGAAAAAATTACGTAAACATAGCAGAGCTTTTACTAAAATCAAATAAATCAAACTTACTTTTTGAGGAAGACGTCCCATCGTTAACCAACCTGGTCAATCACGATAAAAATACAGCTTTACACTTAGCAATTAGTTATAACTACTTAGATATTGCAAAGCTACTAGTTCAAAACGGAGCTTCGTTACTGGAGAGCAATGCCGACGGTTTTACGCCTCTTCACATATCTATTTGTAAAGGATATTTAGAAGCTTTAAAATTTCTCGTTGATAACGGTGCTAGTTTTGATGTCGAAGACAAAGATGGGAATGCGCCGGTACATCTTGCTGTTATAAACGAACACATTCAGATTGTCGACTACCTTATTGATAAAGGCGTCTCAATTGAACTGAAAAATGTCGAGGGATATACACCGTTACATTTAGCAGTATTGGGGCGTGATTCGGATATGGTAAGATATTTAATTGGAAAAGGCGCAAATGTAGAAACAAAAGATAATCAAGGTCATACGGCTTTGGATTTGGCAAAAGAAGAATACGCTCATCCCATCGCCCATTTGTTGATGACTGTAAAAGCTTTATGTGTTCATTAAACCGAACTTTTGTTTTTTTTAAATAAAAAAAATTTTCATCGTTATAATGTAATTTATTTGGCAACTCGTCGATAGTTGTGTAAGCAGTTATATAAGTCAATTCTTTGATTTTTATAGCCAACTGACAAAAATAACAAATTGACCTCGTGGCGACACTAGATGTCGCAACACTGATTTGTCGAGTATGATATATCCTACTGTGGGTAATAAGTCGACACCCGTGGAATTGTAATAGTATCGGGTGATTCTCTGTGTTTATTTGCTATTGTACAATCTCTTGCAATTTACAGCAGGCAATTCGAGATTGTTATTTTTACCAAGACTTAGTTATATCTATATATCCTTTTATATAAATAAGTATATGAAAAGTCAGAGGCGTCTGCTGGATTAAGTCATATCCACCCAGGGCAGGGGAACGTTTTTTTTACGACTACACCTTTTCAGGTTTCGTTTTCGTTTTCGTCTTAGTCAGCCCGTCATTTTAAGGTATCACTCGATGGGTGATCGTGTTTAAAAAACAGGCGCCCCCCAGGCCCCACCAACATGAGTGGGAAAAAGTGTTTTTTTATTAGACGTCGTTCGGCCCGGGGCCATGCCCAATAAATCTAGCTATCACAACTTGATGTCAGGCACACCCCCACGGTGTGTATAGAAGGAGGACGCCAGGAGAATTAACTCAATTATTTATAAAGATGTCGCAACACTTACTTGTAATTTTTCATCCGGTTTTTTTCAATTAATCAGTACAATAAAGCAAAACATTCCGTTGGAAGCATGAGAATAAATGTTGCTCCACATTTAAACACAAAAAAATACCATTATTAAAACGTAAATGTAAAAATTCATTTATACCTGCATTTCCAATTAAAATTAAATAATTTTAATCAACAGGGTGTTTACAGATAGACAAGAGGTTATCGAGACTATAACCTGTCTAGTGTAAATTGAGTTTTCTAGGTTGCATCAATTAGAGATATGGCTAAAAAAGCAATAAATCTGTGTCCGTCAACATTTAAAAGCTATAAAGAAGGTAAGTGGGAGATTGTAACCTTCACCTAATTTTTATGCCTCCGGTTCTTTCGTCTCATATCACATTTGTTTCGGTTTTTTGTAGAATTCTATAAATATTGTAATTTTTTTCCAAAAAAAGTCAGTAAAAATCAGATTCACAATTTTAAGTAGAAATCACAAAAAAACATATGATATATGATATCATGCAGACGATTTTGAAGTTATAAAGTACCGTCTCGTAAATACAAAGCGCGGGACACAAAATGACCGATAGATTAGTGGAGGAAGACATTGGAAAAGAACTTGCAAAACCTACCTTAGGTTGTAATCGGGGTAAAGACGTCTTAATTATCGGTATATTGCTTAACACCTTTTTTAAATTTAAGTGTGGAAAGAAAGTAAATGAGGGATAAAAATAAACAAATTTCAAAATCAGGTAAAATGTCATTCCTGTGGTAAGCACGTTATCTTCACTTGAAAAACAAATAAAAGTGATTAAACGAATCTCGAAAGAAGTTGAAATGATGGCAACTAATAAAACTTATTAATTCCCCTTTAATTAATAATGAAAAAATCTCTTCAGTTTTCTGTAGATAGCTCTTCATATTTCATAGTCAAAGTTTTCAAATAAACTTCTAAATCTGACAACCTTCTTCTTCTTCTTCTTCAAAAAAAAATTACAGGTTCCAAGCTTTTAAACATTAGAAGGCAAACTGTTTGTAAAGGACGTCTCAGGATTTGTCAATCTTTAAATGTCTTTTTAGGCCCAATTGATTACTCTATTTAAAATCTTTAACAGTGAAACATCCATATCTAGCAAGACTACTATTCTTTCCGTGATTTTCTGAATCGTTTCCGAATTAATGAAGAAGACAACTCACTTTTCCAAAAAGCTCTGGAGGTGATAGTATGTACCCTCAACATGTACGGGATATGCTAGAATCAAAAACTTTTAAAGAAATTACCACTTCGTTACTGTCGGACATCTAATGCATGCATTCTTGTTAAAAATAGAGGCTTTCGTCTCGAAACCTGGAGTATTATTGGAAAACAACTGTTTTAGAATTTATCCTGGTTGGTTTCAAACTATGTCAGTCTTGTAAACGTAGATATGGTGATGATTATAGGTAGATGATTCAGTTATCAAAAATGAACCTTATCATTTGATAATATTCCTTTAAACCCAGCAAAAGATAATGGCAAAAAACAGGATAGTATAACTCTTACGTTCTGGGGTTGGTAACTTTAGTTTGGGATACTATTGTGATGGTATTTTGTATTTGTACTTTTTTATTTAATTATATAGGGTGTTAATGAACAGGTGTTACAGTTTTTGAAGACAAACAGAATCAACAAGTGTGGTATCAACCAGAATGAGGGAATATAACAGTTTCATCAAGAATTACAAAAATACCTGAAATGTTTGAAAGAGGAAACTTAATGGAAAAAAAAAGAAAGTACTCAAATTTTCAAAATAAACCCATAGATTGTAAACACAAGTTTCTTTCAGGCGAGAGTAATTCATCAAATACTAGCGAAATTGAATTATAAACAGCAAAAGTAACGACGGTGGAGATTTTTTTGTAATTTATAGTGAACAAAACAGATTGTTGAGATAGTCTGGTCAAATCTACAGATAAGAGGAATAAAATGCTGAGTTTGAGGTGTTGAAAATTATCAATTCAGAAGAAGAAGAAAATGGATATAAAGTAAAAATTAAATCTACCTTCTGAATTCAGGCAAGTGTTCACTTGAGATGGAGATTTCTGCCTGAACTAACTCCTTCTTCTCACAACCTTTAGCTTTCAATGGAATTTAAATTAACTTCTTAAATACATACAGACTTGTTTGAAACTTTCACTGGAAATTTCTGTAACGAAATTAATTATCAACTTAAAAACGTGGAATTGAATACGATAAGCTATGAATATAAAGAACAAAAACCCAGATTAAGAAGAACGTCAACATGAGAAAATAGTACGCGATATTAAACAGTATTTCGATTATGTCTCAAAGTCAAGTATGGATTATGAAGCTGCAGTACGTGTTACTGATATTTTTTGTGAAAATGTGTGGATTTCAGTTCAAGGACGAACACTGACCTATACTAATGAGTCCAAAGGTAAGTAAAACAATTTTACTGATATATTTACAAAAAAGTGATACATTCTAGAACTTCCTTGTAAATCAACCATCATGTATTTTGATCAATTTTTATTGAAGTGTTGAATATTGATTAATGGTACTAATATATCGTGAATTGTTATTGGATCAGGCATGAGTGGAACATTTACTCAAAATTATCTGGTATACGTTACGATTACGAAACATATTTTGCTAGAGAATTTCCCGAATGTAGATTTTAAACGAATCAAGTGAGAACCCTACTAAAAATATGTAGTTTTGACAAAAAGTAAACAAAAATCACTTACTCAATTATTGTACTTTCCATTTTTGGCATCGATAATTTGAGCGCCAAATTATCGATAATATAGCCTATTGCTCAAGGTATTGCGTAATTCGTATGTGATTGGTTGATATTCAAAAAATAGAAATTTGTCATTGGCTCAAATTAATTTAATTTTTTTCCAACTACTAATTTTTGTGTTTAAAAACAATATCTGTTCACAGTTTTGATTAATTGATTGGTTTGGGATAATTGTTTGGTTAAGAGAAAGATTTGACCAATTGAGTCAGCTGTATTCAATATGGTGTGATAAAGTTGAAACTTGAGCCCTAGAGTTTATCGTTACGTAAGATCTTGTCTAACTTACCAATATGACATGACAAGATCTGTAACCTATAATCTACAGTCTACAGAATAAGGATCAACAACCGTTTAAAATGAAAAGATGAAAGAAAAAAAGTGGGAAAGAGAAAGGATAGAGTAAACTATATGTGAGATAAACAAATGAAATAATAAAGGACAGACGCTGGAATATAGGTACATATACAGTACAAGAAACTAAAAAGAAAGTATGGGGTTGCCAGGTTCAACCCTATAATAATCCTGTGATATCTGTTTCGAGAAATACATATTTTCGAAAAATGCACACAGTGCATTTCAGCGATACAACAAAAATTCGCTAACAAGCAATACCCACAATCTTATCATATTAACCTACTCAACGTGTATAAATAATCAATTATTGAGCAGCAATCAAATCAAGAAGTCAAGGCTAATCAAGACTAACCAACCCAGCGTACATATTATAGTGTAAGATTTGTCTTCGAATGTGGAAGCCACGAGTATTTTATTGAAGTAGGCGTAGCAGAAGTCCAAACCATGAGTTGCTTCGTTGACAACATACTCGCAGCTTCCACATCTGAAGACAAACCTTTCAGCACGTCGGGGTCACCACAGTGTTGTTTGTGGCAAATTGATAGACGCCCTTGTGTTGGCCGCAGATATTGGAACAAAAGCAGTACGCCCGCGGCGGTTCGTTGGTATATAATTTAATATAGACGAACCTTCCATTATAATATACAGGGTGTATTAAAACATGCGCCTAATAATTGCACCACGCTATTATACGTTGAAAACCAAGCAAAAAACTCTGATACCGTTTTAGTGTTAACTCTTCGGTTAAGGAGGTATTAATGCTTAAACTTTGAAAATTCTTTGACTATGGTTGAGAATTGCATTGAAATTGTATCAACAACACATAGTTCAACAATTAAAATAAGTAATCAAGTATAAATTATAACATTTCGGTAATAGTTCATGTATTAATTTAATATTTAAGAATGCAAAATCTTCGTGATTTATAGTTTTGGAAGATGTTGCAACTATGCATTATAAGCTGGGTTGATGTTTAAAATGTATTAATAAAACATTGATAGCTTGATGTATGATTGACAAATTAATTATTGTTATTTTTGATATTTGTAAAAGTCACTTTTCTAATATTTTCGTAAAACTTCTGCTTCACTCATTATTTATTAGTTACTATTCGCTTATATCATTGTTATAAGTTACTTTGTTCCTTGTGTGTTTCTTCAGTTTTGTGCTTTCGGTTTTGAGAAAAATCATGGCATACAGTTTTCGTGAGTACGCAGATATGTATTTGATATTAGGCGAACGTAGCGGTAATTTTCATCGAGCTGCAAATTTATATGCCGAACGTTATGTAAACAGGAGATATCCTGATGATCATGTTATCCAAAGACTAGATATGCGCTTAAGAAAAACAGGAAGAATGGATCCTAAGCAGGGAGTAACTACTACATGCATCTTAGCTTTAAATTGTACAACGTTGCCAAATTAAAAAACCTAAGTTAAGTTAAGTGCTTAAGTCTTCGTCCAAGACCAAATTGGTGTTAGAGTTTTTTGCTTGGTTTTCAACGTATAATAGCGTGGTGTAATTATTAGCCGCATGTTTTAAATACACCCTGTATAATAGGTACAACATTTGTACGGGGCGTGTGTGCCAATGTGGCGGACGCGTTTTGACAAACTTGGAACTTCATAGTGCGAGTTGCATAATGCACTGGGTTGGCTTGTCTTAACTTCTTGATTCGATTGCTGTCTCAATACTCGATTATTTATACGCGTTGAGTAGGTCAATATGATAAGATTGTCGGTATTGCTTGCCACGAATTCTTGTAGTATCGCAAAAATGTGTTGTGTGCGTTTGTTTGTTTACATTCTGCATTCTATAAAAATATGTATTTCCTGATGCGGGCATCATGGAGTTATTGTAGAGTTGAACCTGGCAACCCTGTAAAATTGTAAACATATATTTGTGTGATGAAATATAAGACAGACTTAGAAGAAAAATAGAAAACTTAATAAATGAAGAAGAGATATAGAGGTTACTTAATACAGAAAGAAGGTAAAAAAGGTTGAAAGACATATTTAAGAGAGTGAAATGAGTAGTGTAAACTGGGGTTGATGAACAAGAAAACTGATAATAAGCCCAATATACAAGCTAGAGAGAAGAAGGACAGTAGAAATTATTGAGGTGAGAACATTACAAATGTGGATTAGTGGATTACAAAGTGTATGCGGTGATAATATAAAACTGTTGGAAAACAATGTAGCGCACTAGGTTCGTGGAGAATACAGTACATCAGTTGTAACTTAAATCGAAATATCTAGCGGTCAACAATAATTTTCTCCAGTTAATTTTGTTTTTATTATGACTTTTGGTAATTTACAATCAGTATTGCCTACATGTATTATGGCTTAAATAATTTTATTTTCCTGATGAAGGTTATAACTGATAAGCGAAATATTGAAAAATAAATCAATGTCTAACTACTAAGGCCGATCTAATACCCATTATCACCTCTAACTACTTAAAGTATTTATAATAGTTGGAGCAGCAGCATCCGGCTTTGTCGTATAGCGGGTGGTCCTTAAAGAGTTCTAAGAAATTAAACTGCTGTCTAACAAGGCGCCACCTGTTAGATAAAAGAAAGAAATAAAACCGACCAACAGGAGATCAACAGGTTTTACTTAAAGCCTAATACGCTAGATCAAACACAACAAAAGAGAAAGCCCGACAATTCAATAAAACAACAAACAAATCTTATAGTGATAAGTAAATGTGACAGAAATAGAAAGACTGTCGCATATATAGACGTACGTTAGCAGTAGCCTCGCTTAATAATAAGTAAGGTTCGCAATTAATGTACCGGATTCCCAGGTAAGCTTTAGTTACACCAAAATTAATGTTAACGTTCCAATTGAAGATTGGCTAATAAGAAGACTTTGCGTACACATACCACTTACACATAGCGATCTATCTGGTCGAACATGCAACGACACTGACTTAAACTAAGATTAAAGAGGTAAGTACCTCCCGCAAACCCAAAATACCGTTTGTTTTCGCTTCGACTGTTCTAAGTGAAGCGCCTAGGCCCGTATTGAGCTGGTTAAAACGTTTGGTTATGGAAAATACACCGAATAAAGGTATAACACATAGCGAAATCATAAAGTCAAGGAACGTGCTAAAAGCATTTCACGTGGCAATTAAAATGAATACAAACAGAAAAAGAAAAGCAATGTGAATTTAGCCGAATTTAAACTTAACCAATAATTTTTATTGGAAATCTTGTAACACACAAAAATGATTTGTGTAAATTTTTAATTTTAAGATGCACGCTAAACCATCCGTGCGGAAAAAAAATGTCCGCTGTTTGTCCAGGAATCGAAATGGAATTTTATTTTCAACCAATAGAAAATTAGCAAAATGCGAGTCAAATCCGACTTTCGTCGTAACATATTACTCACAACACACGTTCTATATTGCTCTCGATACACGTTTTATATTCAGAAAATAAAACCGTAACAGTCAATAAGAAAGACGAAATGAGAAGGAGAACAAATAAATGCTTAAGAGAATGCTTAAGAGAATGAACTAGCAAGAAAAGGGAAGAAAATAGTAATTTAAGTGTGGGGAATAGAGTAAAAAGGTTTTTGGATAAGAGATGTGAGAGTAGAAGGAATTGAGTCAATTAGAGATGACACAAAAATATTGTAAATGGACTCCAAGTTTAGACAGAAACACACCCAGATACATAGTACAATGAGATTAAAATAGAAAAACTTGATAACAATGAAGAGAGCAATGAAGTCTAAGGAAGAAAGGAGAGGTAAAGGAAAAATATACTGTGGACAAGAGAAAAAGGCAAGAAGGATGGAGAATAAAAAAATATAGAGCAAAGAAACAAATATTCCCAAATTCAAAAAGAGGAGGTTGACTAAAAAAATTGTAAGGAACTAAATTATAGATAGAATACCAATATTCTTAGCCGGAGGAATAAAAATAAAAAAGTATGATCGCCATATTTAGGTGCAGGAATGAAGAGCAAGAAATTAAGTATTGGTGGAAAAACCAAAGAAGAACGTAAACGTTGTGTAAACATGAATGAAAAATTTGGAATACATGCTTAGAATGTGTAGAGAACTATGGGAGGAACAGGGAGAACAAATGGGAGTACTGGAAGAGAGAGGAAGGGAAGTGGAATGGATGAAGGAGATATTAATTGATATATAAAAAAAATCGTTAGTGCAATGGTTACAATTCAAAACATACCAATTCAACTCATTTACACATGCTTCCAATGTGACGAATGTTAATTAACAGTGTGTTCACACCGTGGGTAATAAGCTAGCAATAGCTACAATACCTGTCTAAATCAGTTGGATTTTTGAGAACTAATTCATTTCACAAACATTAGTTTCACAAATGTATACCTACAAAAATAAATACAAAACATGTACTAACAAAAGTTAACAAAAAAATATAATTCAAATTAAAATAAGGCCAGATAACTCCAATAAATTTTGCTGTTTAAACGTGTCTAAAATGTATCTGTTTTTTTTGCGTCGTGCTTCATTATAGAAATTATTTATATTGCATTTTTTGAAATGAAGATATGCTTGGTAAGATCATAACGGATTCGATTAATGAAAATGTCAAAATAGTTACTTTTTTAACATAACAATTACATTTTAAAATTAACTCGTTTGTTTTATTACAGAAAGTGTTCTTTTCCATCCAAAAGCAGTCAAACATTTTAACAAAAGAAATTTGCCAACAAGTTTAAATCTACACCAAACGTCACATAGTGGTGTTAACATAGAACCAAAAGACATCAATGGTAACACTCCTTTACACGTTGCGTGCTCTCAAGGTCACGCAGAAACAATACGCATATTATTGTCAGAAAATATTAATATTAACACCTTAAACATACTAAACAACACTCACATGCATGATGCAGTTGGATCTAGAAAGTCTAACGCTGTTGAAATCTTAATAATGCACGGGGCCAACGTCGAATCAAAGAACATCAACGGAGATACGCCGTTGCACATTGCAGCTTCTAAAGGACACAGTGAAGTATTGCGATTATTATTATTGTTAAGTAAAATAAATATCAATTCCAAAAATAAAGCAAACAACACTCCAATCCATGCTGCTGTTGCGTCCGATAAATCGGACGCTGTTGCAATATTGTTAGAGTTTGGAGCTGACGGTGAATCAAGAAACATGAACGGTGACACACCTTTGCACATTGCAGCTTCTTCGGGTTACGTAGCAATATTACGATTATTACTCGCAAATAAGGTTAATATCAACTCACAAAACAATGTCAACAACACTCCTTTGCACGCAGCTGTTGCGTCTAGTAAATCCAATGCGGTAGGAATTTTGTTAGAATTTGGAGCCGACCTTGAATCAAAAACATCAACGGTGACACCCCTCTGCATGTCGCAGCTTCTAAAGGATTAATATAAACTCTTAAAATAAAGTCAAAAACACCCCCTTGCATGCAGCTATTGCGTCTAATAAGTCAAACTCAGTTAGAGTTTTATTGGAATTTGGGGTTGATGTTGAATCAAAAAACGTCAAAGGCGAGAGTCCGTAACATATTGCAGCGTCGAAAGAATTCCTCGAAATATTGTAGTTATTGTTATCTAGCGGAGTTCACATCAACTCACAAAATAAAATTAACAACACTCCATTGCATGAAGCTGTTGCTTATAATAAGTCCAAAGCTGTTGAACTCAAACAAGAATGGTGACTCTCCGGTACATATTGCAGTTTCCACCGGTTTTGTTGGCGTAATGCGTTTATTGCTGTTGAAGAGGCCCAACATCAATTTACACAATAACATTAAAAACACTCCTTTGCATGTGGCTGTTGCTTCAAATAAATCTAATGTAATCGAGGTTTTGTTAGAATTCAACGCTGACGTTGAATCAAAAAACGTCAACGGCGATAGTCCATTACACATTGCAGCTTCCAAAGGATTCTGTGAAATATTGAAGTTATTGTTATTGAGCGGAGTTAACATCAACTTACAAAATAAGATGAACAACACACCTTTGCATCCGGCCGTTTTGTTCAATAAATCCAATTCCGTTGAAGTCTTGTTGAAGTTTAAGGCTAACATTGAATTACAAAATATGAACGGAGATACTCCGTTGCACGTTGCAGCTTCCAAAGGGTTTGCTGAATTATTACAAACACTACTTTCAAACGCGATTAACCTCAACCCCAAGAATAAAGTTCACAATACTCCTTTGCATACAGCAGTCTATTCAAACCAACACAATGCCGTTGAGATTTTGTTAACATTTGGGGCCGATATCCAGTTAAAGAATATAAACGGCGATACTCCGTTTCATGTTGCAGCTTCTTAAGGATTTAGTGACACATTGCGGTTATTATTAACCACAAAAAATGGCTCCAATTTACTAAATAACGTTAATAATACTCCAATGCATACAACTGTTGCTTCCAGTAAGACAAATGTTATTGAAATACTGTTAGAATTTGGAGGTGATGTTGAATCAAAAAATATTAACGGCGATACTCCGTTGCACGTTGCCGCTTCTAAGATGTTCAATGAAGTGTTATGGTTATTGTTGTCTAATAAAGCTAATCCAAACTCACAAAATAAAGTTATGAATACTCCTATGCATGCAGCTTGTATGTATAATATGTCCAATGCCGTTGGAATTTTGTTAAGAGTTTGAGGCTAAAATTGAATTGAAGAATGTTAATGGCGATACCCCTTTACACGTAGTAGCATCTAAAGGTCATAACGAACTTCTTAACTTACTGATGTCCAACGAAATAAACGTTAACTCACAAAATAAAGTAAACAACACTCCGTTGCATGCAGCGGTGAAGTATAGTAAATCCAACTCCGTCGAAATTTTGTTACAGTTTGGAGGTGACATCCAATCGAAGAACGCTAACGGTGATACTCCGTTGCACGTGGCAGCATCTATAGGAGATAGTAAAATATTACGTTTGTTACTCGCACACAAGATTAATGTTAAATCTTAAAACAATGCTATGAACACTCCTTTGCATACAGCAGTTGCGTACAATAAATTAAATGCTGTTCGAATTTTGTTAGAATTTGGAGCTGAGATTGAACCAAAAAATATCAACAAGGACACTCCGTTGCACGTGTCAGCTACTACAGCACACGACCAAATAATGCGGACGTTGCTGTCAAACAAGATTAACATCAATCCGAGAAATAAAGTGAACAACACTCCTTTGCATTTAGGGGTTCTTTATGGCAAATCTAACGCAGTTGGCCTTTTGTTACAAAGTGGAGCAGATTTTTTTGGAAAAGAACATTAATGGCGACACACCGTTACACGTCGCAGCTTCTAAAGGCTACAGTGAAGTAATTCGACTATTATTAACAAACATGGTCGATATAAATTCGCAGAATAATGTTAATAATACACCTTTGCATTTGGCAGTTTCTTCCAAACAGTTCGATGCTGTTAACGTATTCTTAGAGTTTGGAGCCGACATTGAATCTAAGAACGTCAATGGTGATACGCCATTGCATGTTGCGGCTTCTCAAGGAAGTACTGAGATAATACGGGTATTGTTATCAAAAAGATAGATGTTCGTTTTCTAAATAATGACCAAACTCCGTTATACATAGCGGCATGGCAGAATCAAGTCGGTAGTGTTTCTGCATTGGTAAAAAATGGTACTAAGCTAGAAGTAAAGAATGTCATTAACCAAGCAACTTTAAATTCAACGGGATCTGATAGGTTTATCAGCACAATCAATTTATAACTATTAAATGGAGGTACTACTAAAAAACAACACGAAACTATTTATAATATAGATTTAAGACATAACAAGATAATTCGTAATTCCCGACCATATTTATTTAGTTTGTATTGTAATGATACAATAGGCACACGTCTTTCATAAATCTCTAAAAGGATTTTTAGTAAATGTGTTTAATACAAGAGGAGTTACTGTTACAATTTTGCTTTTACAGTTTCATCCACTTGATTCAAAGCTTGTGCCAAACAAGTCTCAAGCGTTCAGCTTTTACTAAGTTCATATAAAGTACTGTTTTTTTTCTACCCCTGAACAGAAATTAAATGTCCCATTCTATGTTCGCTAGCGTTTAAACTTTTTTCAATTTCTCTTGGTGTGAGAAATTATTATCATACTGCATTGGATGAATCTGTATGGAAATTTATAAGTCTATCGTGACATACAGTGAAACAATCTTGTGTAATTGGATAACGTTCGAATACCACCTTAAATTTTGCCGACAGAAAGTAGTTTACAAAAAACCAATTCTTTGATTATTAATACTGTAAAGAAACGGGATTGTTAGTCCGAATCTCCCTGGATACTATTTTTAACGTAAAAAATTAATATTTTGTTAAAAAATTTGAATTATCATTGAAAAGTTGTATTCAACGTTACGATTTTCGATTGTGGTTTTCCGAGAGTATATAAACGTGAGCACGACCGTATAATAACAGTTACTTGGTGACCGGGTCCACCGAGGAACAGACTACCGGAAAAACGCGTTCGCAGATTTTCATTAGCGATTAAATAGCGGGTTAAATAGTTATAGTGCAAAAAGTACAACTAATATGGTTTTTGCACATGTTGCACACAACATTTTTCTACGATCAAAAAATAAATAAAATAAAAATAAACTAATTTTCACACAAGTGCAAAAAATAATTTACTTTTTGCACTACTAAATTGCACTAATGTGCAAGTAAAACTTTTGGCACAATAATTGCTGCAAAAAGTAGTTACTTTTGCACGATTGTAGAAAAATTAATTTTGTGATTATTTTATATTAAAGAAAAGCTACCGTCTTTAGTGAATCAAATTACAACTACGTGTAAAATTAATTCAATTTACTCCAAATCCGTTAATAAACTCAGTTAATTAATTTTCTGGGAATTAGGAAAATACTCGTTATTAATTTAAAACTTGCAGCCTCCGCTTGTCGAATACATTGATAGCTAATCTACCGCCGTTAAATAAATAATTTCTTTAGTGGATAACCGTTTATGTTTGACAAAAATTAGTTTTTTCCACGACCACTATGAAAACTTTACGTTTCGTAGTCATAAACCACTAGAGATAATTTGTCATATCCAAACATTAGCAGAAAATCGTTATACTAGTAACGGTATATATACCCCAATAGACTGAAGGTAGTTGCAAAAGCTGATTGGTTGCTCGTTTTGATTTGAAGCTGACATTTATTTATCTAACCTGAAAATTTATCAATTCGATGTTTACACTTCACATAAAAAGTAAACTTTGATAATTACTGAGAATAAAAAAATGTTTGGTAGTCATGAAAACAGCTATATTTTTTTTAATTGCCAAACTGATAGTTAAATCTTAAATTTAATTTTGATAAAACTCATAGATACTACATACTGGTCGTGGAAAAAGTATAGTGTATTACTTGAGGATAAAATCATGTTTCATTGCTCGTGATTATCAGCGCTCGGGCAACCACCCTCGCTCAGCTAACACACTCGCATGAAAACTGTGATTTTCTCTTCGTGTAATACAATTTACTATTTGGTGAATTAGAAAAATACTGTTCCGGTTTGCAACGTTTGAATTCCAAAATATTGAGTTTACCTGCTTTTTTTTATTTACTAAAGTTGACAAAATGAAACGTGAGTATTAAGTTTTCCTTACCCGGGTGAATAAAAATTATGAAGATGTAATCAGGTTCTCTGCTGACGTTTAGTATTGTTCCGATGCAAGGTCAGCCTCATTAGTAGTTTTCCCGTTGACAAGTTATTGTAAATTATAATCCACATAGTGGGACCATAGGCTAGCGATAAAAACGTCAGTTAGTAAATTAGTAAACTGGCCACCGCCGGCGCGCTGGTTCGATTCTAGTAACGGCGAGAGATTTTCTCGAGCCAACCTAGAAGGTTTGCTAGTATTTTACATATATAGATTTGCGAGGTTTTGCAAATATTAGGGATTTAATAACCAGCAGGAAACTGCGTATTTTACAGTCTTTAAACATAAATAAAGAACAAACCGCTGAGGAAAATCCGGTATACAGGAACCCTTTCCGACCCACTTCAGTCCCAGATCCAGAAATTAAGTACGAGCCCTAGTGTTAAGTGTTTTCTTGTATACAGGGTGTTTCTGAAAGTTGTGTACATGGCTTTACCAGAGATTTTCTGGCTCAAAATAGACCGTTTGACACCAATTTACCTATAACCAAAAGTGCACCATAAGGGCGCCAGAGGGCGTCAAACTTTCCAAAAAAGTATTACATATTGGGAATAACTCGAAAACGGTCCGACGGATTTTGTTCCGCTTTCGTGTGGTGGTTGTCTGCTTCCGAAGGCGTTTCTTTGTGTAATGTGGACAAATTTCTGATGCCAAGAAAAGTCGCTTTCATACGGGCACTGTCAAGTAAATGATGATATTTTAACAACCGTCAACGATACAAAACCAAAATAATTCTGACAAATAAAACGAACAATTTAAAAACTTTCTTCTTTCTTGTTAAATTGTGCTAATATTATCAGAAAAAAATTAAAATCGTATCCCTGCATGACTCATCCATTCGCTTAGAAATTCAAGTCGACTGCTAGTAGGCTATGCGATCAAATATATCATTTGTGACATTCATTTCCGGGTCTTCCAAGATTACTCGCGTTTCTATTTTGCGATTAACTACTTGAACATATTTGCCGAACAGACTGATATACTGTTAGTGTTGGGCTTTTGCAGTGGCAATTGTCAGGAGAGCGTAAGGGTTTACGCAGAAAGGTTCCCAAACCGGATTGACTTGATCGCATAGCCTACTAGCAGTCTACTTGAATTTCTAAGCGTATGAATGCGCCTTGCATAGACATGATTTTAATTTTTTTCTGAACAAACTATTAACATTAGCGCAATTTAACTAGAGAAAAAACTTTTCAAATTGTTTATTTTATTTGTCAGAATTATTTTGGTTTCGTATCGTTGACGGTTGTTAAAATATTATCATTTATTTGACAGTGTCCGTATGAAAGCGACTTTATCTGGCATCAGAAATTTGTCCACGTTACACAGAAAAACGTCTTTGAAAGCAGACAACCAGCACACAAACGTGTTCTCGAGTTATTCTCAATATACAATATTTTTTTGGAAAGTTTGACGCCCTCTGGTGCCCTTATGATGCACTTTTGGTTATAGGTAAATTGATATAAAATGGTATATTTTGAGCCAGAAAACTTCTGGTAAACACCCTGTATAGTTTGATGTTAATTGTTGTTTAATTGTTAGTACGTTGTTAAATAGAAAATGTTAAACTTTGTTCTTTAAATTTTCTAAGCAGAGACCTGGAAGAAACGTTCTTCGTTTGAGCAACCTGAGGCAAACCAAAAGCATAAGTAAGAAAGCTTTAGACATGACAGTAATCACAACGACTTACAATACCAACTAAGCTAGCAAATTCTACAATTCCCCTATCTTTTACGACTTTTTTCATTTTCTGGCGACATTGTCTCTGACATATCCGTGAAACGATGACCATGAAGTTACTTAATCGTAAGTGAATAAATCACGTTGTTATTGAAATAGTATTTTATTGTAAATTTTGACACAGTTGCTTCATTTATTGCTCCTATCGCGTTATTATATGCATATCCTTCCATTTAAATTTTTGTGAGAAGATCGCTACATAACCTCACTTTGCAAAGAACACTCTTTATCGGTGTAATGTATAATCTAGACAAAAATTGTAAAAATGTGTGTGATAAAGAAAAGCAAGTCTTTTCGAACAAGTCCAAACTCATCCAATTTTGTCACGTCTAACCGGAATAATCAGCATTTGAAAAATTATACTTACTTTTAAAGTACCCCCACCATTTCATTATTAAAAATATCGAAAAGGATGACAGCAATGATATGTAACTTGTACACCACCGATGACTTTTCGTTAGTCAAAACTACTACTTTATTAGGAAATTTGTGATAAAAATCATATTTATTCGACTAGCAGGGCAATTTACTCTCTCGAGCAGTGGTTTTAGAAACATTAAAATAATTACTAGCAATTTGTCACGGTGACTTTCCATATGATAGTTTTTTTCCGGAAAATGTATATAATTTAAATTTTAAAAAATCAATGCCATGAAAAATCGAGGATATCCGTTATGATCGTGCAGAGAATACTAGTGGTTCATCGCTGCCATGTCATGGAGGTAAGGCTTGAAAGGGTTTTTACTTTCTTTACTAAACTTCTCTTTCGAAGTAGGCTACCACCTAACAAAACTACACGTTCGCTGTGCGGAAGCTCTGTAAAACCTGAGTTTAAGGATAAAAAAAAATATTATAATTAATTCTTATTATTCTTCAAAAAACTCCACATATATTATATTTAACAAGTTTTAGCCTTTCTTTTCACATAAGATATACAAAATTGTTGTGAAAAAACGCCGGTCCTGCACAATTTGAATACTTGGGACCTTGCTACTTATATTATTCTGTTGGAATTTGTGTAATTTGAGAATTATTTGATATGCATTAGTACTCCACATCTTATTAGTAACAAAAACGAGGCGGATTAGCTGTTCGTTCATATACAGGGTTATTCACGGTATACGTACGACACGGAATATTACAGCCAAACTATTTAATAAAATTGGGAAAATATATCTGGGATTGATAGAGACCTATAGGAGGAATATTTTAAAATTACTTTCGAAATACACAGGTGTCCCAAAATACACAGAACGTATCAAAGTTGTGTTTTTTCTTATAGAATACCCTGTATACTAATACATTTTCAGTTCTACGTTCAAAATAAGAATGGATTTTATAGAGGTTTGCCTTACTTAAACCTAAAAGTTTTTGAGATATTTTGTATTTTATGAAAAAGTCGTCACAATTTTACCGATTCATATCTCAGCAACTAATACCTTTTTCCAAACTAAATTTGCGCTGGAGTCTATGAATTGATCAGATGTTATGTAGAACTTGTGAAAAATCCACTATCATATACAGGATGTGTACAAAACAAAATTAATTAATGACATGTTTTGAACCGCAATAACTTTCTAATTTTATTGAATAGTTCGGTTGTAATATTCCGTGTCGTATACCGTGAATAACCCTGTATAAACACGATGTCAAAAACACTAATCTTTTATGAAAATTGGAATACAGGTGTTATTTATAATACCTCATATTTGGTTAAATTATAAGCACAATAAACACAAGAACTGACTAGATTTAACACGAAAAATTAAACTACACATTTCTGAACAATAAGAAAATAAACGCACGTTCAGTATTACCAGAAAATACCATCACATTATAATTTGCAAAAAAAATAAAATATCTATGATGTAATATAAATAAAAACAAGATATTTAATTAACTACTAAGTAAATAACAAATTTCCAATTAAAATTATTAACACACTAAACTACCAATCGTTACAAAGTATATGATAATGTTAATTTGCTGTAAATTGTCAAAAACGTCATGCCAGAAATTCAACGGGGAATTAATTAAACCCACAAGCGCGCTTCTACACTACACTAAAAGCTGGAAAACTTTGTTGGGCTGTGTGGGATTGTGAATTCGTATTAAAACTGTTCACACAGAATATCAACAGTTAATTCGTCAAAAGTAAGAAATAGCGATGAAGATTCAGTGCATGTTGGTGTTAATTCTATTTATTTCGGTTTGGGTGCAAGTTCAAGGAGAAACGATTGTCGCAAGTAATGATTCCAAAGGTTAGTGATACTGTATTGATAATATGTTTATGTTAAACAATTTCAAAACTGATTTCCTCAATTCTAAAATATTTCTGGTTCTATTATTGATCATTGTTTTAGAAGCTAAATAGTATAGTAGCCATGACAAAAGATTACGTTTCAGACGTATTTTATCAAGTGCTGAAATCAAGCAGTGTTTAATTTTTGTAAAAATCTAGCATTTATGTTACTATAAAGAATTAAAAAAAACTGTGTTTACTGCTTAGAAATTTGAAACTTTCAGATGACGGTTTTAAAGTATTTTTGATATTGTTCCACTTTCGAAACAACCGGAAATTGTCATCCGCTTTCTTAATTTAAATAAAGCATCCTGTATATTATTGGATTTTGAATTTTTGTAATCAATTCTATAACAGACTATCTACCTTTAAGTGTTTTTAAGTTATTGCAATATGTAACAAAACATTTTAATGTGGGAAGGTCGTTTAATAGCCGATCTTTTGCTATTCCTTTCTAAAAGCTTCATATTTTACAAACGGCAAGTAACATGTGCAAGCAACACCATGTATATTATTACAAAAATTAATAAAAACTGCACTTTACTTATTTATTTACTCGTATGGTACATTTTTAATATTGTATTGTGATGTAAGTGTTATGTATGGTGCCCCAGAAGATCTGTATAAACCTGTATAGTGTGGTGACAAAACCGTGTGCAATTGTGGATTGGTTCGTCTTGGCAAAGTATTTGCTTCAAGGTTTAGGAAAACTACTAAAACCTAAACATGTCAACTTTTATTATTCATAAGTAATAATATTTCTTGGGTCTTACATTTGTTTGTCTTAAGCCTGACAATGGCAGAAGAAACTTTTTCAATCTTTGATAGCAATGTAGCTTTTCAAATATTTATTTACAAGTCTTTTTGTACATTATCAATGGCATTAGTAGTAGATAATTAGCTATTGGTTGTAGCTGCTTCGGTATCAAAAATAAAACTTAAATTACTTACAGTAAGTATGTTCGGTTGCACACACATAAACATAACACTTTAATATTCACTAAAAGACTCGAAATTAATTACGTCGGGGCTTCTAACGCGATTTATGGAAGTGACAGGTCTTATAATCCGTCTATGTAATCTGGCGGTAGTTACTACTAGGAGATTCTGCGGTAGGTTTTCAAAAAACGACCGACACCAGTAAAAGGATTAAGGAGAGCGTTGACCTCAACATTTCTAAATGAGAAATCAAAATTCAGTAGGTTTAACCATCCGCAGAGGCGCCGCCAAAAGAAAAATTATCTGAGAAGGAAACACAATAAATTTGATAATTACAATGCAACGGAAATTGCAATTGTTTGAAACATGTTCTGAACAATATTAATTAAGTGTGTAAACGTTATAGAACATACAGGGTGTCCCACCGGGAACGCCATCGATAGATTATAGAAAAACTGTACATGGGAAAAATTTGAAAATTTGGTAGTATACTAACATCGACGGGGACAGTTCCGTTAAAATATTTTCAAGATGGTGACACTTCCGGTTATACCGGAAGTATGTGTCAACTTGCTTATTTTAAATGGAACACCCTATATATTATTCTATTTTGGAATTTTGCCCAAAATTCTAGACACATTTTGTGATGTCCTATACCTGAAGTCTAACTGTTTTGGACTTATTTTAAATTTTATGTCAAAAATGACGTTTTCAGGCCTAAACAAAATTATAAAATTTTCCTATACTAATGCCTTTATTATTTAATTGAATAGGTTTCCTTGTAGCAGGGGACTTATTTTAGTGGGTTATGTCGATATTTTGATAATAAATTAATACAGGGCGATCAAAAAAAAGGATTAAAATTAAATTCAAAAACACGTCAAAAGTCAATTTTTTAAATGCAAGCACCATGTTTTTATAATTTTATCTTATTTAACATCAAAAATAAGGTTGACTTTGTACAAGGTTGTCTATTAAAAAATTCATGGTTTTCGAAATATTGGCAATTTAACTTTTTTTTGTTGCACAAATGCTATTGTATTTCTTTTAATATGAATGGTTATTCCTAGTTGGCCATGATGGCGTAGAAAACAATTATCTGTCAAGGATATGTCAAACTGTGTGTATCAAACTAAGAAATGCCAACAGTTAACTGTACCGACTGTGAGTGTTAAAGTGCATATCGTTATCAAAGCGATAACTTATTATGCTTGAAACACACGTGTGTCGATAAAGCCAAGTAATTACTTGTACAGTATTACACACGCAACGAAAGAACACCTGGTTTTATCGACACAGTTGTTTCAAGCATTTAAAGTTATCGCTTTGGTAACGATATGCACTTTAACACTCATAGTCGGTATAGTTAACTGTAACACATGTTCTTAATATAACTTTATCACATTGTCCATAAATAATAAATAAATTTAAGTAATCTTCGTTTGTATAATTTAAGCGCCCCGCATGATTATTGAAAATTTTTAACAGTTTGACATATCCTTGACAGATGATTGTTTTCTAACGCCATCATGGCCAACTAGGAATAACCATTCATATTAATAGAAATACAATAGCATTTGTGCAACAAAAATAAAGTTAAATTGCCAATATTTCGAAAACCATGAATTTTTGAATAGACAACCTTGTACAAAGTCAATCTTATTTTTGATGTTAAATAAAATAAAGCTATAAAAACATAGTGCTTGCATTTAAAAAAATTGACTTTTGACGAGTTTTTGAATTTAATTTTAATCCTTTTTTTTTTATCGCCCTGTATTAATTTATTATCAAAATATCGACATAGCCCACTAAAATAAGTCCCTTGCTACAAGGAAACCTATTTCAATTAAATAATAAAGGCATTAGTATAGGAAAATTTTATAATTTTGTTTAGGCCTGAAAACGTCATTTTTGACATAAAATTTAAAATAAGTCCAAAACAGTTAGACTCAGGTATAGGACATCACACAAAATGTGTCTAGAATTTTAGGCAAAATTCAAAAATAGAATAATATATACGGTGTTCCATTTAAAATAAGCGGTATAACCGGAAGTGTCACCATCTTGAAAATATTTTAAGCGAACTGCCCCCTTCCATGTTAGTATACTACCAAATTTTCAAATTTTTCCCATGTACAGTTTTTCTATAATCTATCGATGGCGTCCCCGGTGGGACGCCCTGTATAATGGACCGGTTCAAGCACCAGTCACGACAATAACGAAAAAAATACATAGTAGGTTAAAGAAATAGCAAACAAAATAATGGAACAACAGATAATCAGGACAGTGAAAACAAAATATTGCTTAACTTCAGATGTCCTTTAAAATAGTAAGCTATAATACAGCTTCGTCCGTTAAATTATGAATGTTTACAAACCCTCCTTTAAACTTTGTTAATTGACAATCTCCACAATTTGTGCAACGGTCTCTGATTCATTTCCACAGTTACAATTTGGATTAGAAATCGCACCCCATTTGAACAACATAGAGTTGCATTTTAAATGGCCTGTTCTTATTTAATTTCTTTTGACCAAATTTTTTTTGATCAAAGCCCTGGACTTCTATTGTTAAATCATCAATGAGATGTTTATTGAAAACATTAACTCTAGACCACAATTTTTTTCGCTTCAACCTTATTATTTTGATTTTAAATTTTTTTTTTATAAAAAAAAATATAAAATTATTTCCCTCAAAAAAAAAAAAAAAAAAAAAAAACAAAAAAAAAAAAAAAAAAAAAAAATTTATTTTCTTTAAAATTAAAAAAAAAAAAATTTTTTAAAAAAAAAAAAAAAAAAAAAAAAATTTAAAAAAAAAAAAAAAAAAATTTTTTTTAAAACAAAAAAAAAAAAAAAAAAAAAAAAAAAAAAAAAAAAAAAAAAAAAAAAAACAAAAAAAAAAAAAAAAAAAAATTTTTAAAAAAAACCAAAAAGAAAAAATTTTTTCCATAAAAAAAAAACAAAGTTACATACCGAACCACATTAAGGAAGAAGGTCTTCCTCCTGCAAGCACGATATAATTGATGTGGACTAAATCAGAAATTATATTCTATTTTACTTTTTGTGTTGGACAATTTAGGTTTGTACAGTTGTTTTGTGGACTCTATTAGTAATGTTATCGTTTTGAAGCACCACCCAACGATTGTGATCGGAGAGGGGTCGCGGGAGATTATGAGCGATGTAAAGATAACAAGATGCTTCGAATTAGATCAAGTGCCACCCTATAGTTGAAGAAATTCGTCTTAAATAGTAGAAACTTGAGACAAAAAAAAAACAAACGGTTACCAGAAGAAACATATTGCAGTGGATTAGGCATTATTTAAAAAAATAAATATTCAAGAAACATCTTTTAATGTCAATTAACAAAGTTTAAAGGAGACTTTGTAAACATTCATAATTTAACGGATGAAGGTATATTATGGCTTACGAATCTAAAGGACATCTGAAGTTCAGCAATATTTTGTATTCTCTGTCCTGATTATCTGATTTTCGATAATTTTTTTTGCTATTTCTTTAACTTACTGATTTTTTCGTCATTGTCATGAATGGCGCTTAGACCGGTTCATTATATGTCGTCATGCAATGACTTATTTACCTTCTATAATGTTTACACACTTAATATTATTACGTATGAATACTAAGGTGGGAAAGATTGGCATATTTAGGTTTTAGTGGTTTTCCTAAACCTTGAAACAAATGATTTGCCAAGACGAACCAATTCACAATTGTACACGGTTTCGTCAACACACTATACAGATTTATACTGATCTTCTGAGGCACCATACATAACACTTACATCACAATACAATATTTAAAATCTACCATACGAATAATAAATTTATTTATTTGAACTAAAAGCTATACATGATAAATGCCCAATAATGAATACTCTTCTCTCGCCGGTCGCAACACGTTCTCTCCTTTAACGTCAAGTATTGGTTTCTTTACTATACCGAAAGTTGGATGATCTGATTTATACGAGGTTTGTCCGGAAAATATGGATAAAAGTTAAATAATAACTTTATTTTACAATTATTCAGGTATTACAATGTAGTCTCCGTCAAAGTACATACTCTTCCTGAGACAAGATACACTTCTGCCAAAGCTGTTTCCACTGTCGATAACATTGTTGAAAGTCTTCAATTGTGATGCTGTTCAGTTGCCGTGTCGTTTCTACCTTGATGGCTTCCACATCTACCAAGTGCCGCCTCCAAAGCACCATTTTGCATTTCGAATACACGAAAAAATCACAAACTCGTATATTGTTTTCTTTAAAATGATTTTGTCTCACTTAAAAGCCTCACTCGCTTTCACTTTAACACATTATTGTTCGTTATTTTTTACACTTGAATTTTGCTCAATACGGCTTTTGACCATCACCAAAACATGCAAGTAAAAAATTCTTTTAATTATCGGTACAAATAGAACTTACTTACTATACAATCTTTTTACTTCTTTAATTAAATATTTATTGACGTACAACTAAATTAAACTTAAACTTAAATTTAAAATATAAATAAACTTAATTTTATTTCTCATTTAAATGAAAACTTTTGTTTAATATAGATTAATATAAATTTTTATACAGTCATTATTGATTTAAATGAAATATATAAAAATAACCTTTCAATGAAATATATAATTGACGAAATAGAGCTGACTTTACTTTGTGTCACAGACCACGTACACAAACACATCAAGTTATAATAACTACAATAAAACACGTAAAACAATAAATAGCGATTAAATTAGATAAGCAATACAGATTGTATCACATTTTAAATGATTAGTTATATTATTGATTATAAAGTTACTGGTATTATAATTAATGGTTATACGTTATCTAACAGCAATATCGCAAATTTTCCGCAAAGCGCAGGAAACAAAATGGCCAACGGCAAAAACAAGTACCGAGATTAAATAGTTAGAGTAAAACAATAAATGTTTTTAGTAAAATTAATAATATGCTTTAAACAGCACCTTTATGCTGCAGTCAGGAGGGGCCGTAAAAGATTTTCGTGAGATATTGATGTAAATATACCTCGAAACAAATCGGGCGCCACTTAACCTATAGTAATTTGTCCTAACTAGTAGGATCTCAGGACACAGAAGAAATAAAGTGTTACCTCAAAGAAATATATAGCGTGTGTCTCTGGGAAGACGCAACATAGGATTTTTAGTATAGAAAAAATTTGATTTGATCTACTATTGCTATGAAAATTTCGGATTGTTGTATACCCTATACGTTACGGCATTTTGTTGAAGTTAAACAAAGAGAGCAAGTGTAGAATGTCTAATCTCCCTTCAAATGTAAATATTATTCTTTAAGTTTGTAAAAGTAAGTATTTAGTATTTTTTGATTTTACGAAAATTCTAATCAATGTTCAGTTGCTTTCATATTTTAATATAGCTATTTAAGCAAGCATAATGAAATACTTTTGCATAAAACCTGTTGGTATTAAATTTGAGGATAAATGAGTCTATTGTTTTCTTGTATTATAGACCTGTGGGTAAACTATTAGACATAATACTTGCAAGAATATGCAGGTATTCTAAAGCTAAAAGTTTATTTTAAGTCAATACAGTTATTATTATGGATAAGACAGATATTTCGATTAGTATGGATCGAGTAGTTTGTCTCTACCACAGGTCTCTACAGCTAAACATGTAACAGAAATTGGTGTTCTAAGGACTTTATTCGGAATCAGTAAAAAAAAATAAAGAAAGTTTAAAATTAAAAAAACTAGTAATGTGGTTTGTGGAGGAAAAAAAAAAGAAAAAGAAGAGTTAAATTTTCACATTAAGGGAAAAAAAAAAATGTAATTTGTAATTTCGTTTGTGGTGTTCTTCAAGGACTTTATTCCTAGAATAAACAGTGAATTTTTTGATTTTTTAAAGATTCACGTGACAGGTACTTTACATTTCAATCGTCCTATATAACACAGAATTGTACGGTGTTATACATTTTTAGCTTCTTGATCGTAAACAATTATTTGAAACTCATGGGATTAATGAAGACATTTAGAAAATGCCCGATTAAGGTTTTTAATGTTAGAAATAATGAGAGCGTAAAGGTTTGTGCTTTAAATTATTTAATTTGCTATTTCTCTTTTGACTTTCTATTTCAGGTTTTACTAGAATCCAGGAGTCAACAAACAAGATAACAAGATTATTATTTTAAAACCATCCAAGAACAATTGTAAGAAATGTTGTAATTTCAAATACGGTTGTTTTAAAAGTGATTGTCGTTTAAGTTTTAATTGCATCGTATTAAAAATTCTTTTCTGTAAATGTGTTAGTGGTCCTGAAAAGAACCGATTTGTTGGTGAAAGCTAATTGGTATTATATGCCAAGTGCTTGGCTTATAGCAACTGTTCAAAATGCTGTCCATTTACTGCTAAACAGTGTCCCAATCGGTCATAGAAGTTTCGTTGCACATTTGCAATCATATTTGGTGGTATATTGAAGCAAACTTCCACATTTTATCTTTTAAAGACTTAATTGTGTCGTGGGGGCTGTCGGTTTAAACCTTCGAAGATATGTACGGCCATAAAAAGAAGTCGTTGGGGGACAAGCCTGGTAATCTTGGTGGCCAAGTAACTTTCCCATCTCTTCCAATCCAGGTTCTAGGAAATACTTCATTTAAAAGTTGTTTTATTTGATTTGCACTATGTGCTGGACACCGATCATGCTGATACCACGAACTACATTGAGATTGAACGAACATTCATCGGTGAAGCAAATTTCTTAACAAAATTTATATCATTATTGCATATCTCCATTAATGTTTCACAAAATTCTTGCCTTTTGTCAGCATCGGTTTATGCTTTTTAAAATTTTATGAACTCGACACTTATTTACACCACAGTTGATACTTAGTTGTCAAATACTAATATTAAGGTTAAGTTGCACAGCACCGAGTACATCAATTTCTTCATAGTTGTTCATGTTCTGGTTTTGTTGAACCTGCTTTGGACGATTGTGTACACTGCCGTTTCTCTGCCAATCCGGAAAAGTGCAGCAAACAAAGCAGAAATGTTTCTATAGCTTTCACCTCTGTATACCCCCTTAACTATTTGAACTTTTTCAGGGATTGTATACATACTTATTTTCAAAAATTTAATTAGAGAATATTACAATAAGGAACACGCAATAACAATTAATTGTAACGTATACGTCAATAGGAAAATTTCATAGCCTTAGTAAATCAATTCAATTTTTTTCTATAGTGAAATTCCCATGTTGCGTCTTGCCAGAAACACACGGTATAATAAATTTATAGAGCTTGACTTTACCATTTGTATCGACAAATACACTCAACATACAATATATTTACATCCCAATTATAAAGAGTACTAATAAAAATAAACTACAGCGAACAAACTAAACATACAGTATAGTAATGCACACATAAACTGACTAGCTACGTCCACCGTTATCTAACAGCAGATCAAAGAAAGCTTAAGGAACCGTTATATTGACGACAGATTGACAGGTTTTTGTAATAAGAACTCTTGTTGCGTGTTTAAAAAAAATAAACGCGAGCTAAATAGAAATATTTAGAGTTTCCATAATTGTAATTACATGACCAAAATTAATTGAAAAATAATATGCCAATATGTGAAACTTACTTAATTCTGAGAACAGAAGCAACAAGAAGATTGCACAAAGGCGCGTTTTCAATGCTTATAGCAATTACAACATTCTGTCGAAAACATTTGAAATACAAACACGTAAGTTATGATTCAAAGCGCGTTAGAAACATGCATATTTTATAATATTATTACTGCTACAAAAAATACTGTTTGAGAATTTTTAAAAATTGTACAATATGTTCTAATTTTTGCTTAATTTAAGTTCACTGAGATTCTTGGTGCAATTTAGAGCAAGCAAAAATATTTCATTTATCTTGGTATTTATAGGAATAAACAGTATTCAAAACCACAAACCTAATTACAATATATGTTTATTTACAGACAATTATCCACGCTATAAGAAATCTGTTTCTAATCCCAGTTTATCAACAAAGACAAAGAATACTAATGGTAACAACACTTCATATTTTGCGACCGTACTAGAACGCATTGACAAAATAGAACCATTATCATTACATAATACGATCATCCTGAATTCCCCAAATAACGCCCAAAATACACCGATGCATACAGCAGTTGTAACAAATAATATCAATTCCATTCAAATGGTACTAGAATATGGTGCCAACTTAGAATCTAAAAATGTTAACGGTGATACTCCTTTACACCTGGCAGCTTCTATAGGCAAAAGCGATGTGCTAAGATTGTTATTATCAAACAAAATTAACATGAATTCACAAAATAACGTCAACAACACACCGATGCATACAGCAGTTGCAACTAATAATATAAATTCCATTCAAATCCTATTAGAATATGGTGCCAACTTAGAATCGAAAAATGTTAACGGTGATACTCCTTTACACCTGGCAGCTTCTATAGGCAAAGCGATGTGGTAAGATTGTTATTATCAAACAAAATTAACATGAATTCACAAAATAACGTCAACAACACACCGATGCATACAGCAGTTGCAACTAATAATATAAATTCCATTCAAATCCTATTAGAATATGGTGCCAACTTAGAATCGAAAAATGTTAACGGTGATACTCCTTTACACCTGGCAGCTTCTATAGGCAAAAGCGATGTGCTAAGATTGTTATTATCAAACAAAATTAACATGAATTCACAAAATAACGTCAACAACACACCGATGCATACAGCAGTTGCAACTAATAATATAAATTCCATTCAAATCCTATTAGAATATGGTGCCAACTTAGAATCTAAAAATGTTAACGGTGATACTCCTTTACACCTGGCAGCTTCTATAGGCAAAAGCGATGTGCTAAGATTGTTATTATCAAACAAAATTAACATGAATTCACAAAATAACGTCAACAACACACCGATGCATACAGCAGTTGCAACTAATAACATAAATTCCATTCAAATCCTATTAGAATATGGTGCCAACTTAGAATCGAAAAATGTTAACGGTGATACTCCTTTACACCTGGCAGCTTCTATAGGCAAAAGCGATGTGCTAAGATTGTTATTATCAAACAAAATTAACATGAATTCACAAAATAACGTCAACAACACACCGATGCATACAGCAGTTGCAACTAATAATATAAATTCCATTCAAATCCTATTAGAATATGGTGCCAACTTAGAATCGAAAAATGTTAACGGTGATACTCCTTTACACCTGGCAGCTTCTATAGGCAAAAGCGATGTGGTAAGATTGTTATTATCAAACAAAATTAACATGAATTCACAAAATAACGTCAACAACACACCGATGCATACAGCAGTTGCAACTAATAATATAAATTCCATTCAAATCCTATTAGAATATGGTGCCAACTTAGAATCGAAAAATGTTAACGGTGATACTCCTTTACACCTGGCAGCTTCTATAGGCAAAAGCGATGTGCTAAGATTGTTATTATCAAACAAAATTAACATGGATTCACAAGATAACGTCAACAACACACCGATGCATACAGCAGTTGCAACTAATAATATAAATTCCATTCAAATCCTATTAGAATATCGTGCCAACTTAGAATCGAAAATGTTAACGGTGATACTCCTTTACACCTGGCAGCTTCTATAGGCAGAAGCAATGTGCTAAGATTGTTATTATCAAACAAAATTAACATGAATTCACAAAATAACGTCAACAACACACCGATGCATACAGCAGTTGCAACTAATAATATAAATTCCATTCAAATCCTATTAGAATATGGTGCCAACTTGGAATCGAAAAATGTTAACGGTGATACTCCTTTACACCTGGCAGCTTCTATAGGCAGAAGCGATGTGCTAAGATTGTTATTATCAAACAAAATTAACATGAATTCACAAAATAACGTCAACAACACACCGATGCATACAGCAGTTGCAACTAATAATATAAATTCCATTCAAATCCTATTAGAATATGGTGCCAACTTAGAATCGAAAAATGTTAACGGTGATACTCCTTTACACCTGGCAGCTTCTATAGGCAGAAGCGATGTGCTAAGATTGTTATTATCAAACAAAATTAACATGAATTCACAAAATAACGTCAACAACACACCGATGCATACAGCAGTTGCAACTAATAATATAAATTCCATTCAAATCCTATTAGAATATGGTGCCAACTTAGAATCGAAAATGTTAACGGTGATACTCCTTTACACCTGGCAGCTTCTATAGGCAGAAGCGATGTGCTAAGATTGTTATTATCAAACAAAATTAACATGAATTCACAAAATAACGTCAACAACACACCGATGCATACAGCAGTTGCAACTAATAATATAAATTCCATTCAAATCCTATTAGAATATGGTGCCAACTTAGAATCGAAAAATGTTAACGGTGATACTCCTTTACACCTGGCAGCTTCTATAGGCAGAAGCGATGTGCTAAGATTGTTATTATCAAACAAAATTAACATGAATTCACAAAATATCGTCAACAACACACCGATGCATACAGCAGTTGCAACTAATAATATAAATTCCATTCAAATCCTATTAGAATATGGTGCCAACTTGGAATCGAAAAATATTAACGGTGATATTCCTTGCACCTGGCAGCTTCTATAGGCAAAAGCGATGTGCTAAGATTGTTATTATCAAACAAAATTAACATCAATTCACAAAATATCGTCAACAACACACCGATGCATACAGCAGTTGCAACTAATAATATAAATTCCATTCAAATCCTATTAGAATATGGTGCCAACTTGGAATCGAAAAATATTAACGGTGATACTCCTTGCACCTGGCAGCTTCTATAGGCAAAAGCAATGTGCTAAGATTGTTATTATCAAACAAAATTAACATGAATTCACAAAATAACGTCAACAACACACCGATGCATACAGCAGTTGCAACTAATAATATAAATTCCATTCAAATCCTATTAGAATATGGTGCCAACTTGGAATCGAAAAATATTAACGGTGATACTCCTTTGCACCTGGCAGCTTCTATAGGCAAAAGCGATGTGCTAAGATTGTTATTATCAAACAAAATTAACATGAATTCACAAAATAACGTCAACAACACACCGATGCATACAGCAGTTGCAACTAATAATATAAATTCCATTCAAATCCTATTAGAATATGGTGCCAACTTGGAATCGAAAAATGTTAACGGTGATACTCCTTTGCACCTGGCAGCTTCTATAGGCAAAAGCAATGTGCTAAGATTGTTATTATCAAACAAAATTAACATGAATTCACAAAATAACGTCAACAACACACCGATGCATACAGCAGTTGCAACTAATAATATAAATTCCATTCAAATCCTATTAGAATATGGTGCCAACTTAGAATCGAAAAATGTTAACGGTGATACTCCTTTACACCTGGCAGCTTCTATAGGCAGAAGCGATGTGCTAAGATTGTTATTATCAAACAAAATTAACATGAATTCACAAAATAACGTCAACAACACACCGATGCATACAGCAGTTGCAACTAATAATATAAATTCCATTCAAATCCTATTAGAATATGGTGCCAACTTAGAATCGAAAAATGTTAACGGTGATACTCCTTTACACCTGGCAGCTTCTATAGGCAGAAGCGATGTGCTAAGATTGTTATTATCAAACAAAATTAACATGAATTCACAAAATAACGTCAACAACACACCGATGCATACAGCAGTTGCAACTAATAATATAAATTCCATTCAAATCCTATTAGAATATGGTGCCAACTTGGAATCGAAAAATATTAACGGTGATACTCCTTTACACCTGGCAGCTTCTATAGGCAAAAGCAATGTGCTAAGATTGTTATTATCAAACAAAATTAACATGAATTCACAAAATAACGTCAACAACACACCGATGCATACAGCAGTTGCAACTAATAATATAAATTCCATTCAAATCCTATTAGAATATGGTGCCAACTTAGAATCGAAAAATGTTAACGGTGATACTCCTTTACACCTGGCAGCTTCTATAGGCAGAAGCGATGTGCTAAGATTGTTATTATCAAACAAAATTAACATGAATTCACAAAATAACGTCAACAACACACCGATGCATACAGCAGTTGCAACTAATAATATAAATTCCATTCAAATCCTATTAGAATATGGTGCCAACTTAGAATCGAAAAATGTTAACGGTGATACTCCTTTACACCTGGCAGCTTCTATAGGCAGAAGCGATGTGCTAAGATTGTTATTATCAAACAAAATTAACATGAATTCACAAAATAACGTCAACAACACACCGATGCATACAGCAGTTGCAACTAATAATATAAATTCCATTCAAATCCTATTAGAATATGGTGCCAACTTAGAATCGAAAAATGTTAACGGTGATACTCCTTTGCACCTGGCAGCTTCTATAAGCAAAAGCAATGTGCTAAGATTGTTATTATCAAACAAAATTAACATGAATTCACAAAATAACGTCAACAACACACCGATGCATACAGCAGTTGCAACTAATAATATAAATTCCATTCAAATCCTATTAGAATATGGTGCCAACTTGGAATCGAAAAATATTAACGGTGATACTCCTTTGCACCTGGCAGCTTCTATAGGCAAAAGCAATGTGCTAAGATTGTTATTATCAAACAAAATTAACATGAATTCACAAAATAACGTCAACAACACACCGATGCATACAGCAGTTGCAACTAATAATATAAATTCCATTCAAATCCTATTAGAATATGGTGCCAACTTGGAATCGAAAAATGTTAACGGTGATACTCCTTTACACCTGGCAGCTTCTATAGGCAGAAGCGATGTGCTAAGATTGTTATTATCAAACAAAATTAACATGAATTCACAAAATAACGTCAACAACACACCGATGCATACAGCAGTTGCAACTAATAATATAAATTCCATTCAAATCCTATTAGAATATGGTGCCAACTTGGAATCGAAAAATATTAACGGTGATACTCCTTTGCACCTGGCAGCTTCTATAGGCAAAAGCAATGTGCTAAGATTGTTATTATCAAACAAAATTAACATGAATTCACAAAATAACGTCAACAACACACCGATGCATACAGCAGTTGCAACTAATAATATAAATTCCATTCAAATCCTATTAGAATATGGTGCCAACTTAGAATCGAAAAATGTTAACGGTGATACTCCTTTACACCTGGCAGCTTCTATAGGCAGAAGCGATGTGCTAAGATTGTTATTATCAAACAAAATTAACATGAATTCACAAAATAACGTCAACAACACACCGATGCATACAGCAGTTGCAACTAATAATATAAATTCCATTCAAATCCTATTAGAATATGGTGCCAACTTAGAATCGAAAATGTTAACGGTGATACTCCTTTACACCTGGCAGCTTCTATAGGCAGAAGCGATGTGCTAAGATTGTTATTATCAAACAAAATTAACATGAATTCACAAAATAACGTCAACAACACACCGATGCATACAGCAGTTGCAACTAATAATATAAATTCCATTCAAATCCTATTAGAATATGGTGCCAACTTGAATCGAAAAATATTAACGGTGATACTCCTTTGCACCTGGCAGCTTCTATAGGCAAAGCAATGTGCTAAGATTGTTATTATCAAACAAAATTAACATGAATTCACAAAATAACGTCAACAACACACCGATGCATACAGCAGTTGCAACTAATAATATAAATTCCATTCAAATCCTATTAGAATATGGTGCCAACTTAGAATCGAAAAATGTTAACGGTGATACTCCTTACACCTGGCAGCTTCTATAGGCAGAAGCGATGTGCTAAGATTGTTATTATCAAACAAAATTAACATGAATTCACAAAATAACGTCAACAACACACCGATGCATACAGCAGTTGCAACTAATAATATAAATTCCATTCAAATCCTATTAGAATATGGTGCCAACTTGGAATCGAAAAATGTTAACGGTGATACTCCTTTACACCTGGCAGCTTCTATAGGCAGAAGCGATGTGCTAAGATTGTTATTATCAAACAAAATTAACATGAATTCACAAAATAACGTCAACAACACACCGATGCATACAGCAGTTGCAACTAATAATATAAATTCCATTCAAATCCTATTAGAATATGGTGCCAACTTAGAATCAAAAATGTTAACGGTGATACTCCTTTGCACCTGGCAGCTTCTATAAGCAAAAGCAATGTGCTAAGATTGTTATTATCAAACAAAATTAACATGAATTCACAAAATAACGTCAACAACACACCGATGCATACAGCAGTTGCAACTAATAATATAAATTCCATTCAAATCCTATTAGAATATGGTGCCAACTTAGAATCGAAAAATATTAACGGTGATACTCCTTTGCACCTGGCAGCTTCTATAGGCAAAAGCAATGTGCTAAGATTGTTATTATCAAACAAAATTAACATGAATTCACAAAATAACGTCAACAACACACCGATGCATACAGCAGTTGCAACTAATAATATAAATTCCATTCAAATCCTATTAGAATATGGTGCCAACTTAGAATCGAAAAAATGTTAACGGTGATACTCCCTTTACACCTGGCAGCTTCTATAGGCAGAAGCGATGTGCTAAGATTGTTATTATCAAACAAAATTAACATGAATTCACAAAATAACGTCAACAACACACCGATGCATACAGCAGTTGCAACTAATAATATAAATTCCATTCAAATCTTATTAGAATATGGTGCCAACTTGAATCGAAAAATATTAACGGTGATACTCCTTGCACCTGGCAGCTTCTATAAGCAAAAGCAATGTGCTAAGATTGTTATTATCAAACAAAATTAATATCAATTCAAAAAATAACGTCAACAACACACCGATGCATACAGCAGTTGCAACTAATAATATAAATTCCATTCAAATCTTATTAGAATATGGTGCCAACTTGAATCGAAAATATTAACGGTGATACTCCTTGCACCTGGCAGCTTCTATAGGCAAAAGCAATGCTAAGATTGTTATTATCAAACAAAATTAACATGAATTCACAAAATAACGTCAACAACACACCGATGCATACAGCAGTTGCAACTAATAATATAAATTAAAACGGAAAGAGTAAAAGGTGTTATCAAAAATTTAAAAAATTTGTTAACACTATAAAAACAAGATTCAATGAAAAAATTTTGCATTTTTGATTCTTTTTTAAAATTAATTGTTATTTGTTAAAATACATTTATACAGTGACCGGCAAAGAGTTTGTTCCTGAAAACAATGTTTTTTGTTCTTTACTGTCCATTGGTAGACTAATAAATCAAAATTACTGGATTGTGAAGTATTTTGTTGGTTTTATTGTGTTTTATTCAAATCAAACGCAAAATTTGATTTCTCAATATTTCCGGAAAAATGCCAGAAAACTAATATTTTTGAAAAGTCGTTATTTTCTTTTAAAAATTTTCACATAAACGTATAATCTAATTCTGAACAACTTTACTCTAGACATTTTTCAATATCTTGTCATCTAACCTTACTTTTACATATTAAGGGGATATTTTTTTAATTTGCCACCATGACAGTGGTCACATGACATTTGTCAAAGTGCTTTTTTTTGTCATTTAATATGCTAAATTTATTTGCCAAAAGAAATTTTCGGATATCTCAATTACAAAAATTTTTCCCATTTGATGCACCGTAGGGTCCCAATTGCACTAGCGGTTAATACTAATGTAAGCGTTATTATACAAGGTCCTCGGTTCGAATTTCACACAGGAATTGTGTAAAATGTCAATTTCAATACTATAGTTGTAAATGTTCTAAGAATACGAAAATGTAGACAAAAATTAGGTAGCAGTAATTCAGATATGATTTTTTGAAAATAATTATTAGCTTCAAATGAAACATTTTGAAGGTGGACATTTCACGTTTTGAATGACATCTTTGGTACAATTTTGGGACGTTACACAATGTTTCACGTTTCAGTGTAACACATTTGGAACGTTTTGGAAACGTATGCTACCTTGAAGAAATATGGAAGGCCTTCTTCGTCACCTAATAGAGAACCTTTAGCCTCAGGAAAATTTTTGAAAAGGATATCATGATATTACAAATAAAAATAATAAAACGCCATATGAATAAATAAATTAAAAATATATTACCAAATTGAAAAGGATTGCTAAGAAATTAGTGCTACTTCTTTGCTTACACCAGTCATCAATGAAATTAGAATCTGTCTTCCGTAAAGGAAAAAAATTCATCATCTGTAAGTGAGTTTGGTGTACAAGTTTTTAACGCAGTTACGTAAGCAGTGGGGAAGGCAAAAATTAAGATCTAGAAAGCTATTTGGATAAAAAAAGAGAAAAAAATTGTCGATTACCAAAAAATTGGTGACTGAAGTCAATCAATCACAATTTTAAAATCTGTATTAAAGATATTCTTCTTGGTACAGTACAAATGGGACTTTGTAGGAGAAATACTCACTGATATGAAATAGTTTCTACATAAAGAGTCCGGACAAGGAAAAAAAAGACAAAAAGACAATAGAATATCATTATTGGAAATGCGTTCAGTTATGTTTGATTTTTAATGGGAACATAAGAATATTGGAAGGATTGTTGGTTTGTCTGTTGAAAGACTCAAAGACAGATTCGCGTCTTTAGCTAAACTCATTGTGTAATCTCGACATTAATTAGTATGAAAATCTAGGTCAGCCAATGAAAAGTTTCTATAACACCATTAGAAGAGAAGAGGCTTTCACGGTTTCTTTGAAAGAACTAAGTTATAGACTTGTGATCTAAACATTAGAAATACAAAAATAAAAAAAGAAAAGTATAAAAAATTCCAAGTCGTTTCAATCACTTCCTCCATCATACTTACCTACGTGAGATAAACATGAATATGAACTGTTTTGTGAAGCCAAAAAACAAAGCGTAAAACCTTTACATTAGTTCAACAGTTCTTCAACTCACAACAACCGAAATCATAATTCAAGAAGCTTGAAAACATATTTGGTATGAATCATTACTACTAGGTTTACAAAAAAAATAATAATATAATAAAGTCGTGTCTTTGACGTTATGGCAAGATGCAGTTTCCCGAATCATGTACCAAAGCGTTTGCTGTCATAATATTGGGAGAATGGAAGTTGAACGAGAGGTCTATATCAACCTTATTTAGTTGATTGAAACCTAATTTTAGTAGCCATCCACAGAGGCTTTAATTGACACTTGAATTGATGGAGTACTCAGGGTTGAAAATCGAGTACAAGAAAACGATTTTTACTTATAAAGACAAGAACATAGTGTACTTACTTTGTAAAAGAATGTTTTCCACCGGAATTTGCGTCCGTCATGGTTAAATTTAGAAGAATTGCTGTAATTATAAACAAACAAAAATAATCAAAGATGAAGGGAGCAAAAGAAAAAAGAAGAAAGCAAAATAAAAAGAAACACCCGCAACACTTGTGGAATCAGACGTGGATCTGGCTGGATAGCTTGGAACGTTGGTAGCTCAAAGAAATTAGCCACAAATTAAATGCGTTTGTTTTTCTTGAATGCTTTACTATTAAAAATTTATTTATATTTTACTGATTTTCTTTGACTCGACGGGTTATGCCTGGTATCAACTTAACTCAACATGCTAAAGGTTTATAAATATCAGACTAGTGGCATTTTAGATATCGCGTTTACATACGGACGTACGGCAATTTTTTTTTGGTTCATTGTAATGTACTAATTATAATTCTTAGAAAAAAGTAGAAAAAAGGTAGATAATTAGATTTTCAATTTCGAAATTTTGAGTTTTAGTTGTACCGGGTGTCCGCCGGGAAGGTATACTACTATGTTTTGCCGCCATTTTGGTAAACATTAGTCTTAACAGTTCATATTTGGCAGTCGTAAAGTAGAGACGTGGCAAATTTATTATGGAAAATATTCGGTAAACCAACCTGTTTTAATCGTTAAAACATTTTATCAAAATCAATCATCCATTACTGTGACGATGAGTTACGTGAAAAACAACGTGTCAACAAGACGCACTATTTATCGTGTATTGAATGAATTCGAAGAAAGAGGGCTGAACATATTACTGCTGCTCAAGAAAGTGTTCAAAACAATCCATCAACCTCAATTCGACGCCGTGCTTGGTCTTCAAAAAACAACTTTGGCCACAATTTTGCACAAGGATTTGCATTTGTTTCCATTTAAGATGCCAATAGGATGTTACAGCTCGCCCATGACAACCCCAATTTTCATGAAAAAATCATAATGAGTGACGAGGCACATTTTCATTTGAATGGATATATGTGAATAAACAGAATAGTCGGTTCTGGACGATGGAAAACCATTAAATTATTCATCAGTCACCTTTGCATCCATTAAAAGTGACAGTCTGGTGTGAAATTTGGTCAAGAGGAATCATTGGACCTTACTTCTTTAAAACTGAAAACGGCGTAACGGTAACTGTCAATGGGGTGCGATACCGTAATATGATTGAAAACTTTTTAACGCCACTGCATGCTTTGGGCTTGATTAACATGTGGTATCAACAAGACGGTGCCACATCGCATACAGACCTCTTTCCACAACAAGTTATTTCAAGAAATGGTGATGTTGATTGGTCTCGACGGTCTCCTGATTTGATTGTTCCGGACTTCTTTTGTGGGGATATCTGAAAAGCAAGGTTTATGCAAACAAACCAGAAACGCTGGAGTAACTCAAACAAAATATTCGTGATGAAATACCGCGTGAAATGTGTGAGAATGTAATGAAAAATGTGCTCAAAATGGCTAGCATTTGTGAGGCTAACAGAGGCGGACATTTATCTGATATTGTATTCCATACATAATTGCCGAACATTAAATAAAACATTTATCAATATAAGATCCATTCTCTTTCATTTAATCAAAAATTATAAACAAACAAAGTAGTATACCTACTTTCCTGGCGGACACCCGGTATTTATAAAATGTGGAGCAATATCAATAATTTAAAATAGCATAAGTCATCAAATTTTATGTTTATTTACAGACACCTATCTACGCCATAAGAGATACGGAAATGATTTGGAATCAAGGAACATTAATGGCGACACCGTTTTACATATTGAAGCTGCTCTAGGACGCAGTAATGAGCTACGATTATTATTATCGTCGAATAAAATCAATATCAACTCGCAAAATAACATCAACAACACACCAATGCATATAGCAGTTGCTTTTAATAAAACAAATTCCATTCAAATCCTATTAGAATTTGGCGCTGACTTAGAATCAAAAAATATTAACGGCGATACTCCTTTACACCTGGCCGCTGGTATTGGACATAATGAAGTGTTACGGTTTTTGTTATCAAAGAAAATTAATATTAATTCACAAAATAATGTCAACAACACACCGATGCACATAGCAGTTGCTTTTCTTAAAACCAAATTCCCTCCAAATCTTATTAGAATTTGGCGCTGACTTGGAATCGAAAAATATTAACGGTGATACTACATTGCATCTGGCAGCTTCCATAGGCCAAAGCGAAGTGCTGAGATTTTTATTATCAAAGAAAATTAACATCAATTTACAAAATAATGCCAACAACACGCCAATGCATACTGCAGTAGTCTTTAATAGAATCAATTCTCTTCAAATCCTATTAGAATTTGGTGCTAATTTGGAATCGAAAAACACTGACGGTGATACTCCATTGCACCTGGCAGCTGGTGTAGGTCAAAATGAAACGCTTCAGTTGTTATTATCAAATGAAATTAACATCAATTCACAAAATAACGTAAACAATACTCCGATGCATATAGCAGTGGCGTTTAATAACACCAATTCCCTTCAAATCTTATCAAAGTTTGGAGCTGATTTGGAACCAAAAAATATTAATGGCGATACTCCATTGCACTACGCAGCTGGCATAGGCCAAAATGAAATGGTACTGCTGTTATTATCAAATAAAATTAACATTAATTCACAAAATATTGTCAATAACACACCAATGCATATAGCAGTTGCCTTCAATAAAACCATTTCTGTACGAATTCTATTAGAGTTTGGTGCTAAGATGGAATCGAAAAACGTCAATGGTGATACCCCACTGCATCTTGCAGCTACGGGAGGTTTCGTTCAAATCATAAATTTATTACTAATAGCTGAGGTGGAAGTCAATTCGTTGAACAATCTTAATGAAACTCCTTTACATGTTGCAGTTCGGTTTAACCAAATTAATGGAGTTATACGTTTGTTAGAATACGGTGCTAATTTAGAGTTGAAGAATATTAATGGAGATACTCCATTGCATTTGGCAGCTTCTAAAGGACACACTGAAATCATTCAATTTTTATTATCTAGCCAAGCTAACATAAGCTCCCAAAATAATCTTAATAACACGCCTTTACATTCAGCTGCGTTATTTAATGAGACAAGTGCTGTTAGAACCTTGTTAACCTTTGGTGCTAATGATCAATTAAAAAATACCAACGGAAATACCCCGCCTGATTTAGCATATTTGCATGGGCACACTGAAATCTTACGCATATTTTCAGAAAAAAACTCCAACAATAACTCACTGACTAAAAGCGATAGTCCCTTCTTATATATTGCATTATGGGAGAAAAAAGTTACTAACAGTTCTGTTCTATTAAAAACATTGCTGATTCAGATTTGAAGTTTATGGATAATGTAAGTGTTTTACATCTTGAGGCACCTAAGGAATTTATTGAAATAATCAATTTATTGATGAAAAATATTACTGATGTTAGTAAATATACATGAAATTTGTAGTTTTTGTAAGTAGTATAATAACACATTTTATTAAATTAAGTGTTTTGATATTTATCTTGGAATACCTTATTCACTTGTCTTGTGTATGATTGAAAGCAGAATTCAGAATACCTCGAGTTTTTGTGAACAAAAAAGTTCATACAAACGATGCCCATAATAGAGAAGAATTTAAAATTTCTCTTATGCACCTTTTACTTAAAAAAATAGCCTGATACCCTGCTATACTTGTTTTCTCTGATTACATAGGGTATAGGCACCAGTAACTGCCAGCTTAAGAAATAATTCTGTCATAATACACTGATTTCTCAGCTTATTTGCGCAATTTTTTTTCTAGCATAACTCAAACTTCATATTTGTTGAAAGTAAATTCAGAAATACATTAAGTCAAAAAATTCATTGTAAAAAAAATCAAATTTCGAAACTCACACAAATCACCAGTAATTGCCAATATTTTCTAGAAGTTGCCACCTACACATCTAGTAGTTGCCAATGGAAAAAATTAACATAATTTTCGGAAGTATCCTTTTATTTGCAAGTTAACAATGTGAACTCATACAATTTTTGTTTGTATAATCTGTAAGAACTGTTGATCTTCCTTAGAATTAACTTATCAATTGAGAAAGGTTCATTCCCCTGTAGAAAAATGAGTCCATAAAAATGAACTTGATATCAATGGTATCCACATCTCCTTTCAGAAATTTAATTTTTGCTTTATTATTGTTCACAGTAATCACTTTACCGATGAAGAATTGCTCATCGTAGTAAACAGCGTAATAGTTTTCATTTTGTACTGTGATATCATTTTGACCATTTTCCGCCTCTTCACCATCAACTAAAATTCCATCCGAACTATCTTCATACGGTATAAAGCCATCTGATTCTTCAGAGCTTATTTCTTCTACAACTTTTTTGGAACATTTCAATTTCTTATGTTGCAGTTTTGTTTTTTTGCACCTCGCGTTTTTTGCGTCTGTCCTCTTTTTCTCTTTCCTTGTCAGTCTTTATTTGTTCCTTCTTTTGAAATATTTAAGCCACTCTTTAGATGTAACTACGGCAAGTGTTCTTTCAGTGTTGCGTTTACGTTTAGTAGGATTGCTAGTACTGGGTTCAAGCCAGTAAAGTGCTTTTTTAAATGGCGAACCAACGCTGGAGTTTGAAGTCTCATCGGTTGAAGGTGACATCAATGGAACTTTTCTTGATAAGGCATTTGAAGGGGGGTCAAATAAACCTCTAGTATATTCACATTTGTTTCGTTCTGACATGGTGTCACAGGTCGTGAGAAATGTGAAACAGGAGGTGTTCTTAATTCTTCCAACGAAGAAACGTTTTCTTGTGATAATTTTCCTGTTCTTTTTGGGGACTTGTTTGTTGTTTCTAATTCGGATATATTCTCTTCATCTTCTTCATTCTCAATGTGCACCAGGAAATCTTTGCAGATAGTTTCATTTGAAAATTGTGAACTTTCTGCTTGATTTGCAATCCTGTCATTTTCAGAAACATTGACGGTATTCGAATATTGTTCATTTATTTCCATTTCGCCTGTGATATGTGGTACACTAGTCTCCACAGAAGAAATTTTTCTACTGAGATCTTGCCAGATGAAATACAATTCTGTATATTTTTCAGCGCCATCCCAGTGTCTATTTACTTTCAATGTTTCTCCAAATTTTTCTAAAATCTGTTTCTCTAAGTAAGATTTTATAACACTGAGAGCTATTTTTCTCTTTTTGATGTCTGTCGCATCAAAATTTGTGTTTTGTTTATGTGTTGTGATACACTTGGTGTAATCCACTGCATCAGCATTTCAGGGATAAAGACCACATCTGGTAAATCCGTTTATTACAGTGTCTGGTGTCAACTTTTTCAGCACAGTGTCGAAGAGTCTAGGAAATGTGGACTTGTCTAGTCTTATATCGATAGGATTTTTGAATTTCCACTCATGTACAACGATTTTCCACTTTTTCTTCAATGAACCGAAAACACTTACATCGCAGGGTTTAGTACATGAGTGGCATTTGGATAAAGTGCCACTACTATTATTTCGTTTTGCTCACAAAACTGAGATGCATCGTTAGATGGGACCTATGCCCGTCTAAAAACAAAATAACTGGTTTCTGGATATTGTTCTTCTCAAGCCACGGGTTGAATACATTGCCAATATATTCAAAGAATGTCTGTCCAGTCATCCACCTAGTGTCAGATTTGCCAACGCCCTACTCTAGAAATATTTTGTATAATTTGCTTTGGCATTCGTTTGTATGGAAGAACTAAAAATGGTGGCAGTACTTTCCCATCAGCACTTATGCAAATGGACACGGTAAGAGATTCTTTTTTGATCTTCTAGAAACTTCGTAAATATTTTTCTCTCCCCGTGGTGCTATATAACATAGCCACTTTTAGGACACAATAAAAACTTTGATTCGTCACAATTTTCTGATTTCAAGTACTGCTCGACTTCCAGGAACTATGACCGTATTTGTTCTTCTGTTATAGAAGCTCTTGCGTTAGTTAATGTTTCCGATGTTCTTTTACTCAATTGGTCTTTGTGGCGGTTCATGAATAATTCAAACCATTTTTTACCCGGTTTGTTATTGATAAATTTATTATCTCTCTCACTATTCTTCATGATTTTTTAACAGTATACAGGATATTATCCTTGACTAAAAGAAATCGGGCTCTTGATATTTTGATTATCCAATCAAGTAAAAGTTTTTCCTCAGCTGAACTAAGCGTGGTAGGTGGTCCCATTTTACGTATTAATGGAGTTTTACACAACACCTTATTTGACAGAGTCTTTCTGGGAATCCTTTGCAGGTTCATTTTTGATTTCAGATATTGCTTTTGCAAGTTCTCCCTCAGAATATTTGAAGAAAACACGCTTTTACATCTGTCAATGTGAGAAAATAAAAAACAACTAGATGTAGTCTAGTGATTGCCACATTCTTCAACCAATAGTTGCCACCTCATGGCAATAATAGGACTCCATCAAGGAAAAAATACATGCTTAATTTTTATATGTTGTACTTCCATGAAATACACATTCAAAGTTCCAAAATAGTCAAAAATCCGAAATAGCAAAATTTTCCAGTGATTGCCTAGTATGGCAACTATTGGAATGAAGACTATTGCTTATTCAGAAGATGCCATCCCAATATAAATGAAAAATATTGATCTAAATTGAAATTTCAAATGTCACATGCTTCTGTCATTATATTACAACGTGACCAATACCAAAAAAACAAAAATTACACCAAATATGCTTTGATAACAGATTATTTTCTCTAACCACTTACCTTAACTGAATGCTAACAAATAAGGCATTTCAATGCGCTGTCAGATAGGTGTCAAAGACCTTTAAAAATGATTACTGTAGGGCAAACTTGCGTATAATTAAATGGATTTTATCATTGAGTTATAGGATTTTAATATAGTTTATACGTTTAATTGATTTGTAATGTATCGTAATGCCAGCATTTGGTTGTCTAGTGAACTGTGGCAGTAGAGGAAATCGTGACAATGTTAAGTTTTTAGAATACCTGTTATTTGTAATTTTAAGCATAAATTGAGCTAAAGCACTTTTTCACAGATAACTAACTTAAATAAATGGATTTCAAAAATGCGTTTAATATTATACATCGGAGCAGTATGCTACATCAAATTAAAAACCATGTACCCAGCATCTACGCTTTTCTCAACCAATGTTATCAACATCCATCACACCTTCTCTTCGGAAAAGATAAGATATCATCTTCAGTTGGCTGTCAGCAGGGTGATCCCTGTGGTCCAATGGCGTTTCCTTTGACCGTACATTCTATTGTCCAAACACTGTCAACGGAGCCTAATCTTTGGTACTTGGACGATGCTACGTTAGCAGATAAGCCTGAGATCGTTCTTGAAAACTTCAGACTCCTCATTGAAATGGCAAAGGATGTGGGACTGGAAATCAATCCATCCAAATGCCAGTTATTCTTTGGTTTAGGAGAAATAGACAAAAATATTTTCCGCAAATTTGATGAACTGTCCCCAGGAATCCGCATTACCTCTAAGAAAATCTGGAGCTCTTAGGCGCACCAATTTTTGATGAAGGATTCATGACGATTTTCAAAAAGAAATTACAAACGCTAAACGTCTTGGTGGATCGTTTAAAGGAAATTGACTCGCACATTGCGTACTTTCTCCTACGCAATTGTTTATTCATTCCGAAGTTATCCTTCCTATTAAGAGCAAGTCCATTTTGAAAATTTGCAGATTTAAACAATGAAATGGATTTATTAATACATGCTTCCCTCGAATCAATAATAAACATACCTTTGAATAATCAACAATGGACTCAAGCGACACTTCCAGTCAACTGTGGCGGCCTCGGTATTAGAAGAATAAAGGATCTAGCTCTTCCAGCATTTTTAGCCTCAACAAGTGGTTGCTGTAATCTTGTCTTTCAATTATTACATTTCATAGACATTGAGATTTCAGTTTACCACCACGATGAGGCGATCGATGTATGGAATTCACTCAATACAGGAAGCTTACCACCAGTTCCACATGTGCAAAAGAATTGGAACAATTTGAACATAACAAGAATCGTGACAAATACATTAACCCCAGTGACCCCCGTTGATGCAGCTCAACTTTTATCGTTAAAAGAACGCAAAATAGAACTGTTGGCTTCATGCTATTCCCTCGGAAAATGTTGTAACCTTTATGGACTGCCAGCATTTTAGGAACCCTTCCAAATTCAATCTCCATGGACGAAATATTTATATTATAGTTCTAAATTGTCAATTTATTTTCGATGTAATCTTGTCTAACCCCATGTTGAGTTTATGTCAAGTCACATTATTGTAAGTTCTTCTGTATTGTAACAAATAATTTAATAAGTAATAGTGGAGGTTGTATGTGCTCTGCAGTGACTTAAATAAAACGACCATTAAAAGTATAAAAAATCAACATAAATTACTCACATTCGAATGAAAACAAAGGTTTGTTTGCCCTACAGACGCCATTTTGGCAAAAGCGTTGAAATGCCTTATTCACTATAAACGCACATACGCAAAACCTAACCTTATAAAAACAATATTATTTCTGTCAATGCATTCAGATCTGCATTGCCATCACTACACTTTGAAAGATGATGCTTGTGAGTACCAGTAGATGGCAGCAGACATGCGAAAATATTGAAATTCTTCTTGTTTTTCACTATTATGCATTTTCTTGGGCAATTACTGGTGTATTCGTAATTACTGGTGTCGATACCCTACATATAAATAACGTAGTGCGCTATGCACTTTAAACGCACACATGTCGTTACAATTATCTGTTGCCATTTTTCTTAGTTTATACTATTCATACGTGTCAATGTTTTACACGAGATGTCGTAAGACACACATTTTACTAACGTAGTAAATGTAAAACATATATAAATTTTGATAGTCGATTAAGTTTGCAGTGGTGTTTACATGTGAAAAGAATTTTCTTGAACTCTGTGTAAATCAGTCCCGACAAGTTTTTCCTTCTTTTTCTTGTTCGTTTTATTAAACTATTAGCATTGTCTTTCCAAAGTTTTTGAGATCATCCTGGACTTTCTTTTCCTTTTGGGTTGAATGTTCCTTGTTTACCTGACTAGGTTTTTATCGTTCATTCTTGTTACGTTGTTGTATCATTCTTATGTTTTCTTCTTAGTCCAATTTTTAATATCTTCTATTTTTTTCTTTTCGGGTTTACTTTTCTTTGAATATTATGTTTCAAATTCCCAAAACAGGAAACATTCAACGGTTTGAGAGAAAAACTGCATTTGTGGTAGTCCAAAGGTTGTAGGAAAAAATGATTGAAGAAATGCAACAACGGATGAAAGTCCTAGAAATCACTGCAAAAGCTTTTAATTAAAAATCATTTGTCATATGGAACTTGCCAACAAGTACTTAAGAAGGAGCTACTTGTGCATCGTCACAAAGTAACCGTGGTCTAATTGACTTCAATCGAAGAATTACTATAATTCCAATAAAATTGGAACGATCATTTATTAGATTTAGCATTCTTTACTGAGTAGTGAGTACACCTGCAGGTTACTTCAACAATAAGAATTATAAGAAGAATGGAAGAAAAAGAGAACGTCGCAGTATAAAATTAAAACCGCAAGAAAATGTATACTGAATATTCCGTAAAAAACAGAATATCACAGGTTTTACAAGAAATTATTTCTTTGTGTTTTAAACACAGTTTACACGAAAGCGAAGTAAAGTTACAGGTTTTATAAAGAGAAGAATTGTGTAAACGAGTGATTAATTGCTTGAGAATGTGTTGATTGTTCTATATAAACAAGGAAGTAAATAACTCGGTCCTAGTCTGAGGATTCTTTTAGGGTATCGATTTGACACAGTATGCAATTTTCATAAATTAAAATTGAACGTATTTGTTATATCTGTTCAATTATGATAGTCTAGGTTAAAAGCCGGTCTACAGACCGGCGGACGACTTGATTGAGAACCCATATAGTAGTGTTAATAAAAATATCCTTTCATATAAATAGGTATATAAAAAGTCAGAGGCGTCTGCTGGATTAAGTCATATCCACCCAGGGCAGGGAAACGTTTTGATTTCTACGACTACACCTTTTCAGGTATTTTGAAAAAATTTGTCATGCATATTTGAAACCGTTTTGGTCAGCTTGTCATTTTAATATTTAAAAAAACAGACGCCCCCAAGGTCCACCTACATGAGTGGGGAAAAGGTTTTTTTTTATTAGACGTCGTTCGGCCCGGGGAATCACCGAGAAATCTAGCTATCACAACTTGTGGTTAGGAACACATTTCCACGGTGAGTATAGAAGGAGAACACCAGGAGAATTAACTCGATTATTTATAAGGATTAATCTTTCATCTCTAATTAGTAAACCAGTGTCATAATGGAACCTTGTTGAAATATCCAAGGAACGGAAGGAGTAAAAAAAAGTAAACAAAAAATTCCTGTTGCCAATGCTAAATATTGACTAATTGATCTTACATAAGCATATTTTTTATTTTGGATTCAAATTTTCTGTATCCCAACAAGTTAATAAAAAATAATACAATAGGAACGCTTAAGGTTCTTTTTTAATCTTCCAAAATCGTTCTTATTATTGGTGCCGGTAAGGACTACATCTTCACTTATCTTTTGTTTTTGTTATGGACTGACTTTTTAGATTTTGGTCTTTAACTAAATCTTCGAAAATTGTGAGAAAGTAATCAGTTACATAAGCTGTTCTATGACGAAGAATAAACGATATTAGTCTAGACGGCTATTTAAATATTTCTTGCTTACATCTAAGAATTCAAGTTTATTATTATCTCCCCCCCCGCTGTTGCTGCATTGCCTACAAAATCGGTTATGTCCATCCGTAAAAACAAACTCACTTATGCCTCTTTAAAAGATTGGAAACATATCGATAACTTGTCCGGGAGATAAACTAATTAAGCAGCTGCTAACACGGTTGCATCAGAAAGTTTTCTAAGAAACTAAAATGAGTAACAAAAGGCCAAGAAATTCCCACATTAGTAGACCGTGGGTTCTGACCTTAATTGAAACAGAGATTATCAAGAGCTTAGGTATCACAAACGTCATGTCGCCATTATAGTCCAGGAAAAATATTATTTGAGTGGGAAATAATCGTACAAACGGGAAAAACAACATAGGCTTATAGGGAGTCCTTGCTAAATAGAAATTTGAGTTTTTGGGATTTGACCCCCCCATACTCGTAGACAGGGTTCAATTCCTTTGATCGCCTACAACAAGATGCAGTGCTCGTACAAACGATCCAAAATAATGGTTTTGGGGCAGATTTTGCAAGACTAGTTTTCTCGACCAACTTCGAAAAATAGATATTTTATGAAATATAATTGGTTTTTTAAAAACAATTGTATTCGCTAGTTTGCGGAAATTCTCGAGTGCTGGAGTCTCTAAAAAACACCCATTCTGTTCAGTTTCTCACTCCCTACATTTTTGGTCCTTTTCCGCAAATTTTGAGTTATGGCGTTGCGATGAGAAATTTTTTTAAATGTTTCTCTCACACCAGCGCACTCAGATTGTGTATTGTCCAGCGAATTGCCCAAATTGACACTTTTCAAAATATGGCGTAGCAAAAGGGCAAATTTTTGAAAATTGCTTTCCGTGGCCATTTCCCAAATGCATAAGCGTCCAAATCCAACGTCAACGTACTCAAATTGCGCGTTTTATTACTGGTTTGAGTTTTGGTTTTCAGATGGTGACTCTTTTAAATCCTTTTTGCGCGTACGTTATTTTTGTTACCAATTTTTCGAGGTTAGAGATAAAGACCAAAGATGTCGGCCGCGCACATTGTTTGTTAAAAAAAATCCCAGATTTTAAAAAATGGACCAGTTTTTTGGTCAACTCTTATCAATCTGCGCAATTAGCGGAACAAAACCAAAATTTTTGGCCCAAAAAAACGTGCCTCTGATTGCGCTAGGGTATTATTTCAAATACTTTCAAAATTTTTTCTCTTTGCCATGCCATAACTTGAATAATATCAGTACAATTAATTTGTGTAAGAAGGCTAAAAATATCGGGCGTTAAAAACTGAACCGAATGGGCGTATTTTAGGTACAGATTACTGGACTCGTAGATTTCCGGCAATCCAAATGAATTCAATTCCTTCTGAGAACTTTATTTTCGAGCTTATATCTCGAAAAATATTAATTTTATTATTATTAATTGTAACGGGTAAAATCCCCCGCAAAACGATGGCTTTAGATCGCTTGTACAAGCACGGCACTCCGAGTTATAGCTGATCAAAGGAATTGAACCCTTTTTATGATTAAGAGAGAGGGTTCCAGGGGACGTGATCCCAAAAACTCAGCAAAAACCCCCTACAAGCCTATATATGTTTTTATTGTTTGGGCGGTTATTTCCCATTTATTCCGCTTTTCAGTACAATTTCCCGGTAATTAATCAAGAATAATTAGTCGTCAACGTTAGTAAAATCACAGTAGGAAGAAAGTGTTCCTGAAATAATAAACACACTAGCAGGCTCAGTTCAGAACGATGCAATCTACCTTCTTTTTTTACATAATGAACAATTCCAGTTAAAGATAGTTATGCACGGACTCTGTAGTGGTCCATCGGTCTTTCAGAGATTCATTAGTATTGTTTTCAGACAGCTCGTAGTAGAGAGAAAGCTACTGATTTATATGGACGATATTGTGGGGATGGCAGTAAGCGAAGAGGACGGTGTAGTAAAGATGAAAGACGCGCTGAGTGTAGCCGCCGATCAGGATAGTAATCTACTTCAAAATAAATCAGTTTCTAAGGCCAAGCGTCGAATTTTTGGGGCACATTATAGACAACTCAAAGATTTCGTCAGAAGGTACATTTTCCAGAACCCAAGGATGGAAAGACGGTACAAAGTTTTCTGTTAAATAAACTGCTGGGTACTGTGCAATGATTTTGCAGCACTTCCCAGAGAAACAACCTATGAACTTGATTTACTTGCAATAATTAATGAATATAAAAAATGTATATGCTATCTCTTTAGCATACAATTTTTAATTGTTACCGACAACACTGTGTTTGAAAAAAAAATGCATATGAAGAATTTAGCAACAATAGTAGCGAGATCGGCTTTGTTATTGGAAGTGCTTGACTGCAGTATCTAGCTAAATAAGACTAAAATCCGTAAATGCTTTAAACTGCGCTGAGGTAATGGTCGTATAAGAAAAAATCTACAGCATCCAAAATCCTTCGTTAACAAAACTTGGATAATGAGATTCAGACGATAAAAGAACTGCTCAAGTTCCGCGGGACTATGAAAACTATTTTCTTCGACATGATATGTTATATACATTTTACAAATAAATAGAAGTGTTTAGTCATACCACAAACGTTACAAAATGGTCTAATTAGAGAGGTACATGAAAATGGACATTGCGGGGTCAAGGCGACAAAAGTGAATATTTTAACACAAAAATTGAAGAATGTTTTTGTAACTGTGGGTCGTGAATTCTGCCTAACAAAAAAAAACAGTAACAAGGAGGGGGATATCTAAATCATATACCAAAAGAAGACCAATCTTTACAGACGTATCACTTGGATCATTTAGGTCACTTTCCTCTACAAAGGAAAATTACCAGCATAGCTTAGCGGTAATTGATGCGTTTACAAAGTTTGTGTGGCTCTATCTGGTGAGAAGTACAACAACTAAAAACGTTATTAAATTAAGAAGCTAGAATTTAAAAAAGACGTTTCGAAACCCATGTCAAATAATCACTGATCGGAGTACTGCATTTCCATCTACGGAGTTTTAAACATTGCTTAGAAGAAGAAATCGAACATTATTACCATGGGTCTTTCTAATGCAAATGAGGTGGTGGCCCCACCCAGTGCTATCGACATGTAAACTCTATTCAAAAAATAATTAATTCTTCACCATCGCAGATTTAAAAAAAACGCCGCATGAGTTATGAGGGACAATAAAGACGTGAAAATAAAAGAACTGATAAAAGAAAAAATATGAAACATTTTGAAGAAGATCGAGAGACGTTTAGCAGAACTGCCAAGAAACTAAAAATGCAGGAAGAGGACAAAAATGGCTTCAACAAACAGAGAAAAGAAACATTTAACTTTGATATGTTGTTGCAATAAAAAGAACTCAGCAAGATCAGGAACGCATTTAAAATCACATACGATATCATAAAGAGAGTCACTCAGGGTTACCAGTTTTTACGCTGAATATATTGCTATAATTATTTTAATAGCTACGTCTGCACTTGGCCACAAAGCTTTGTTACAGTTGTTGGTATCAATGTCTTAAATAAATTCATCCAAATTTAAGTTTTAAAAACATTAAACTCCATGATTATCATCAACTTTTGTCTTCCTGAAATAAATTATATGCTTTGTAAAGTACAGGGTCCGCCAAGGGAACCTGACGAGTTTTGGTATTAATCTACACAGTTATGTAAGAAGATATTTATTTTCACATACAAGTAATCGATAGTATATTAAATGTCATTGTATTTATGGAAAATAATGTCGCTTAAGTGACGTCCTTCACCACGTACACACTGTTCCAAGCGGTTTTGGTAAATTGTTCATTACTCGGTCTAGCATATTCATAGGAATTGCATGAATTTCATTGCGAATGTTTTCTTTTTAATTCCTGAATTGCGGTCTATTTAAATACACCGGCCAAGGAACATCCCCATTCCGCGAAATTACTACTGCTGGAAACAATTCTTGTAATCGAGCTATTGACACTCGTGCTGTGTGAGCTGTTGATCCATCCTGTTGAAACCATACAGCAGTGGCGGCTTGTCCATATGGTCATTTGGTCAATGACCTCCCAAAATTTTGACAATATATAAAAATATTCATTATTACGTGTTTTATTAAAATAGGTAATTAAGTCGCAAGTACAAAACTTACAATAACTTAAAATTTATAGGCCGTCGTTAAAACGTGCAGCGCCCGAATAAACGCGAACGTCCGAAGCAATAATCCACTTTGGGTCATAAGCCGGGTCCCGCAGTTTACGTTGACTTTGTATAGGGTGTACAACTACGCTCGATTTTTTATTCGATTTTCGCGTGTTTTAAATCAATTTAAGAATTTATATTGATATGTTTTACTGTTGTTGTGTTGTTTTGTAAAAATACTATTTTTGATTCGCGTGTGCATGCGCTATAATAGAAAATGTCGGTAGTGCAGAAAATTAAACAACTAAAAAGTGCTAACAAACTTAATTTTTACAAAATTAGTTGAGTTCAAGGCAAATGGTCGTCCCTTGCCAGAACTAAGTTTACGACAGCTAGCAAAGACAAAAATAAAGATGTTCATCGAAACTTTCGCAAAGTAATGTACGATTTAGCTAACTGGATATGTGGTTGTGAAGTATCAAATGTATTTTACTGTTTTGTTTGTTTATTATTTTCTAAAGACTCGTCAGACTTGCTATAGTGCAAATCCGGTGTAAGAGATTTAAAACATTTAAAAGAGGAAATAAAAACATGCTTCGTCTGCAGAACACATGAAATGCTCGGTAAATTTTGCAACCGTAGGAAATGTTGATATTCGTACACAGCTAGACAATGCTTATAGAAAATCCCTTAGAGATTTTAATGAGAATGTTTCGAAAAATCGCTATATTTAGAACAAAATTGTAGATTGTATAAAATTTTGCGTTGCATTTGAGTTATTTATATTTTTTTAAGTATACCTATTTTTTAAATTAATTTTGACCTCCCAGTATGATTGACCACGAGCCGCCACTGCCATACAGTATCCATATCAATGTTTCGTCGACGATGCTCTAGTTCCAAAAAGTTATTCAACAGTTTCACATATCGTTACGAATTGACCGTGACTGCATTTCCGAGACCATCGTCAAAAAAATTTGGACCAATTATACCAAAACGCGCCACTCCGCACTATACAGTTACCTTGCGGCTATGCAATGGCAACTGCTAACGATGTTGTTCCTCACTAACCGCTATTCTACGAAGTACAGTGGCGTCGTACTATACATGTTAAAAACATCAGGTTCCCTTGGCGGACCCCAGGGTCCGTATGCGTATGTGGCAATTAGATGTACAGGATATTGAAAATGGTTTTGAATGTTAATTTTGTTAACAATAAATTTTTGGTTGTATTATACTCATTGTACACTTTACTAATCTACATAACTGATCGGATGTAAGAAAGATACGGAGCTAATACAATTAGACTCTGGTTCATGTGGTGACGTAGGGTGACTTTTTAAATTACCAAAATGATTGAATAATTGCTTAATGGAAACAATTGTTTTTTTATTCAACCAAACCAATACTTTTTAATATTTCTGAAGTAAAAAAGTAACCTCTCATATCGTCAATCTTTTTTAAGAATTCATTAAATTGGGAATTACCTAGCAGATTATAAAATATATTTAAACTATGGCTACTTCACAATAACTTAAAAGTACAATCAGCAATGGCAAGTGCACCATTACTATTCACGTCTCTCAGTTTTTTCATACTATTTTTTATCAAAGTTCAATGTCAAAGTTCAACAAATGATAACGCTCTAAGTAAGTAAAAACTTAGTATTAATATAAATTGTCCGTTTTTGTTATAGACATCAACAATCAAGATACTAAAGGGAACACTACTTTGCATTTAGCCGTATTCACCAATAACGCAACTATGGTCAACGATCTAATCCGAAAGGGCGTTTATCTTAACACTCAAAACTTTGCCCACGACCTTCCTTTACATATTGCTGTTAGAAAAGGTTTTGAGAACATTACAAAAGCTTTAGTTGAAAATGGAGCATTTATTGACATAGGCGATGAAAATCTGAACACGCCGTTGCATCTTGCTGTGATTGGGAAGCATGTAAATATTCTGAAATATTTATTACTAAAGAAACCGCAATTAAACATCAAAAACCAAATTGGTGACGCACCAATTCATACAGCGGTTCTACAAAATGATATAACAGCTACCGAGTTGTTACTTCAAAATGGGGCTAACAAGGAGTCAGTTAATAACAACTATGATACTCCTCTTCATTTGGCGGTTAAAGTTAACAATTTTCCATTAATGCAGTTACTTTTAGAAAATGGCATAAAAAATAAGGATTCTCTGCTTAACAACGTTGAAAACAAAATAAATAGTCAAGATTTAAACGGAAACACTTTAACACATCTAGCTGTGTTGGAAAACAAGTACGAACTTACAATGATTCTCATTTCAAAAGGTGCTAATTTAGAACTGTGTGACGTGAACGGCAAAGTACCACTTCACACTGCCGTTTTAAACAATCAAACTAATTTTGTGAAACTATTTTTGAGCGCTAATGTCAAAACTGACGTAAAAGACACCAACGGCAACACTCCCATTCATTTAGCAGTTTGGAACGGATTTTTAGATATTGCATCAATCCTAATAGATAACGGCGCAAACATGAACGTACAGAATCGTGATGGAGACACGCCCTTATTCCTAGCCGTTCAAAAAAACAATATCAACATGGTGAAACTGTTACTGGAAAAAAAAGTTGACACTGAAATTAGAAACAGTATCAAAGACACTCCATTAATCTTAGCTGTATGGTTTGAATATGCGGACATAACCACAGCATTACTAGACGGAGGTGCAAACAAAAACGTAGGAAACAGAGACAATAACACTCCACTCATGCTAGCTGTCGGAAAAAATAACCTGCTTTTAGTAAAGTTATTGTTATCAAAAGGGGCTGATGTTGAAACAGTAAACATTAATAAAGAAGGTCCATTGATTAATGCAGTTTCGAACGGATTTTTAGAGATCACATCGGTCTTAATAGATAACGGTGCAAACAAGAAACGTACAAAACCGCGACAGAAACACGCCCTTATTCTTAGCTGTTCAAAACAACATCAACATGGTGAAATTGTTGCTGGAAAAAAAGTTGATACTGAAATTAGAAACAGTATTAAAGACACTCCATTAATCTTAGCTGTATGGCTTGAGTATGTGGACATAACCAAAGCGTTACTGGACGGAGGTGCAAACAAAAATGTTGGAAATAGAGACAATTATACCCCACTCATGCTAGCTGTCGGAAAAAATAACCTGCCTTTAGTTAAGTTATTGTTATCAAAAGAAGTTGATCTTGAAGCAGTAAATAATAACAAAGAAGGTGCATTAATTAATGCAGTTTGGAACGGATTTTTAGAGATCACATCCATTTTGATTGATAACGGCGCAAACAAAAACGTACAAAACCGCGACCAAAACACACCATTAATCTTAGCCGTGCAAAGAAACAACGTTAACATGGTAAAATTGTTGCTTGAAAAAAAAGTTGACACTGAAATTAGAAACAGTATCAAAGACACTCCATTAATCTTAGCTGTCTGGCTTGAGTATGTGAACATAACCAAAGCGTTACTGGACGGAGGTGCAAACAAAAATGTTGGAAATAGAGACAATTATACCCCACTCATGCTAGCTGTCGGAAAAAATAACCTGCCTTTAGTTAAGTTATTGTTATCAAAAGAAGTTGGATCTTGAAGCAGTAAATAATAACAAAGAAGGTGCATTAATTAATGCAGTTTGGAACGGATTTTTAGAGATCACATCCATCTTGATTGATAACGGCGCAAACAATTTTTTTTTTTTTTTTTTTTTTTTTTTTTAAACATACAAAACCGCGGACCAAAACACACCATTAATCTTAGCCGTGCAAAGAAACAACGTTAACATGGTAAAATTGTTGCTTGAAAAAAAAGTGGATACTGAAATTAGAAACGGTATTAAAGACACTCCATTGATCTTAGCTGTCTGGCTTGAGTATGTGGACATAACCAAAGCGTTACTGGACGGAGGTGCAAACAAAAATGTTGGAAATAGAGACAATTATACCCCACTCATGCTAGCTGTCGGAAAAAATAACCTGCCTTTAGTTAAGTTATTGTTATCAAAAGAAGTTGATCTTGAAGCAGTAAATAATAACAAAGAAGGTGCATTAATTAATGCAGTTTGGAACGGATTTTAGAGTCACATCCATTTTGATTGATAACGGCGCAAACAAAACATACAAAACCGCGACCAAAACACACCATTAATCTTAGCCGTGCAAAGAAACAACGTTAACATGGTAAAATTGTTGCTTGAAAAAAGTTGATACTGAAATTAGAAACAGTATTAAAGACACTCCATTAATCTTAGCTGTCTGGCTTGAGTATGTGGACATAACCAAAGCGTTACTGGACGGAGGTGCAAACAAAATGTTGGAAATAGAGACAATTATACCCCACTCATGTTAGCAGTCGGAAAAATTACCTGCCTTTAGTTAGTTATTGTTATCAAAAAGAAGTTGATCTTGAAGCAGTAAATAATAACAAAGAAGGTGCATTAATTAATGCAGTTTGGAACGGGTTTTTAGAGATCACATCCATTTTGATTGATAACGGCGCAAACAAAAACGTACAAAACCGCGACCAAAACACGCCATTAATCTTAGCCGTGCAAAGAAACAACGTTAACATGGTAAAATTGTTGCTTGAAAAAAAAGTGGATACTGAAATTAGAAACGGTATTAAAGACACTTCATTGATCTTAGCTGTCTGGCTTGAGTATGTGGACATAGCCAAAGCGTTACTGGACGGTGGTGCAAACAAAAATGTTGGAAATAGAGACAATTATACCCCACTCATGTTAGCTGTCGGAAAAAATAACCTGCCTTTGGTTAAGTTATTGTTATCAAAAGGAGTTGATCTTGAAGCAGTAAATAATAACAAAGAAGGTGCATTGATTAATGCAGTTTGGAACGGATTTTTAGAGATCACATCCATCTTGATTGATAACGGCGCAAACAAAAACATACAAAACCGCGACCAAAACACGCCCTTAATCTTAGCCGTGCAAAGAAACAACGTTAACATGGTAAAATTGTTGCTTGAAAAAAAAGTGGATACTGAAATTAGAAACGGTATTAAAGACACTCCATTGATCTTAGCTGTCTGGCTTGAGTATGTGGACATTACCAAAGCGTTATTGGACGGTGGTGCAAACAAAAACGTCAGAAATAGAGACAATTATACCCCACTCATGCTGGCTGTCGGAAAAAATAATATAGCTTTAGTTAAGTTATTATTATCAAAAGGAGTTGATGTTGAAGCGGTAAATAATAATAAAGAAGGTGCATTGATTAATGCAGTTTGGAACGGATTTTTGGAGATGACATCAATATTAATAGAAAATGGTGCAAACAAAAACGTACAAAACCGTGACGGAAACACTGCTTTACACTTAGCCGTTCATAGAAATAACATAAAAATGGTCAAGGTTCTACTTGAGAACAAAGTTGATACAGAAGCTAGAAACGGTATTAAAGACACACCTTTGATCACTGCTGTGTGGCTTGGTTTTGAGGATGTAGTTGAAGCATTGTTACATGGTGGAGCAAATGTAAATGCAGGGAATAGAGATAACGTTTCTGTTCTTCGATTAGCAAAAATGCGCAATAACGAGAGGATAGTTAAGTTGCTGTCCTCATTTGGTGGATTTGCGTAACTGTAGATCCGCACTATTGTAAACAATTATAATTATATTTTATTTATTTTAATAATTAAAACTTCTACATCTTCATTTTTGGGTAGTTTTTGCAATTTAAATTGTGTTATTAGGACCAAATTTAGAAATATCACTCACTCTCAATCTACACTCAAACTTAGCTAAAATCGTCACTTAACCTTAAAATGGGATTCATAAACAAAACTCGACTACTTGGCAAATAAGTAAAGAATTGAAAGCCGACCGGCGATCCCTACATAACTTAATCTGACAAATATCTCAGATGAGTTACTCAATTTATGTAGTTTTTGAATATCAAAGTTGAGAAGGCACTCCACTCAACATTTAACTGTGAGGCAAATTAAGTGCCAAGTGAGTGTAGTAGTAGTAGTAGCGTTTCCGAATTTGGTTCTTAATTATTACATATTTGAGTACTCAGATTAAACAACAATATAATTATGGTAATAATATAAGAATAAACGAAAAAACATCGTTGGTAAATTATTAGAAGGTCTTGCAAATGTTTAAGGTAAGCTTATCAGTACTGAGACGCTAAAACTAGATTTTTAAGTACAGAAGAAGTATAATAAGGTTTGTACATCTCACGGATTCTTGAAAGATTATGAAAGTGAGAAAAAACTCTAATTTGTAAACACCAATTTTAATCCAAACAAAAATAAACCAGACATTTTTAAAGGTGTGATTCTTACGAGCAAAACTTGCACCCGTACCAAAATTATAAAGAGCTCCGGCAATTTGCTCATGTCGTGGGTTAGAGATCGATAGATATGTTTAAATGGGCGCCAGTTGACAGGTGCATTAACGTAAAAAATATATACCGTCTTGAAATGTGGACGTTTCGAGACCGAACTTAAATATGTTTTTTTTTTTTTTGTTTTTGTTTCCAATAAAAAGTCATTCACTATAAAAAGCGGGAAAAATTTAGAAAATAATTGTTTTCATAAAGGGAGAAAAGTACTAGCTCAACCAACTTAGCCTAAACCAAAATTTTGATTCGATAATTAGAATCGAGCTATGGTGTTTAATTAGCGATACCTTCAAATATATTCGTTTAAAGAATATGAAATGAAGTAAGAAACGAAAAATACCTATTTTCTAAAACGATGGCCACTAAGTGTAATGATTCATGCTACGTCCTTATATCAAGATAACCCTTGCAGAGAATATGCTGTTCGAATTGTAAATGATACCCTTAAGCCCGCTTCACAATGTGCAAACTTTTGTTTACAGAAATTGTGGTGTCAAGTTTTAAATTTCATGAGTGTACATTAAACGTAAACCACTCATCCGTATAATAAATATGGTAATAAAAGTTCGTACGTTATCCTACACTGCATATGGATGAAAGCGTGCCGTAGGACCAGTATGAAAATTTGAGTTTGACCAATGAAGCTCCGTCGTAATGAACCATAAGCAAGAGGTCTGAGCAATAAGCCACCGTCATAACCTCCGGACTCCACTATTGTTGTAGGAAGAAAAAGTAGGTTCAGGACATCAGCAGATGTTTTATCGGGCGTAGATAGCAAAACCGCCATTTTAAATACATCTACCGTGAAAGTCCTCCTAATAAAACTGACGCCGTCGAGAAAGACTTGTAAACAACCAGTTACATTGGACGTTGACGACGCGCAGCTTTTGTACAAGATCAATCAAGCAATCAAAGAAACACTTCTATATTGTACATCAGTATTATTTCAACTGAGCAGATAACGCACTGATAGGCGGAGTAAATTAAGATGAAGAAATTAGAATTAGCATTTTCTTTGGACACAACAAAATCACATTGAGAAATTTTATCACGCAGCATCTCCTAGACACAATGACATAATCGGTTCTTTACTTTCTAACAACGTAGAAGTCAACTCTCAAAATGGAGTGAGAAATACACCTTTGCACCATGCCGTTTGGAATAATCAGTCCACCGCAGTTAATTTGTTGCTAAAACATGGAGCCAACCCTGAGCTTAAGAACATTAACGGAGATACTGCATTACATCACGCAGCATCTCTTGGACACAGTGACATAATCTGATTGTTACTCTCTAAAGACGTAGAGGTTAACTCTCTAAATGGAGTCAAAAACACACGTTTGCATCATGCTGTTTGGAATAACCAGTCTACCGCAGTTACTATGTTGCTAAAACGTGGAGCCAACCCTGAGCTTAAGAACATTAACGGAGATACTGCATTACATCACGCAGCATCTCTTGGACACAGTAACATAATCGGCTCGTTACTCTCTAAAGACGTAGAGATTAACTCTCTAAATGGAGTAAAAAACACACCTTTGCATCATGCTGTTTGGAATAATCAGTCTACCGCAGTTACTATGTTGCTAAAACGTGGAGCCAACCCTGAGCTTAAGAACATTAACGGAGATACTGCATTTCATCACGCAGCATCTCTTGGACACAGTAACATAATCGGCTCGTTACTCTCTAAAGACGTAGAGGTTAACTCTCAAAATGGAGTCAAAAACACACCTTTGCATCATGCTGTTTGGAATAATCAGTCCACCGCAGTTACTATGTTGCTAAAACGCGGAGCCAACCCTGAGCTTAAGAACATTAACGGAGATACTGCATTACATCACGCAGCATCTCTTGGACACAGTGACATAATCAGCTCGTTACTCTCTAAAGACGTAGAGGTTAACTCTCTAAATGGAGTCAA